>CM069861.1:95530221-96022721 GCA_036172795.1 Pelodytes ibericus
TTCCAGTATAGGTTTATGGGATTTCACTGCCAACAGAGATGTAACATGTCACCTGTTACCAGACCCAGCAAACATCTTTTCTCTCCTGCTGGGGACCAAGTACCAGCGGTTTAAAATTTTATAATGGGTTTCCACCAAAATTACAGAGTGTATCCATTTACTATGGTCAATCTCAATTTTCACATCAGCCTCCCATTTCTCTATCGCTGGGATCTTACAATCTTGATTTGTTTTCCTCACTAATTACCAGAATTTGGATATTGGCTTTTTAACATCTTTCTTTCTTATTCACCTCTCCAGAATTTTAACTGCTTCCAGATCCCCCCTATATAAACATTTGTTTATAAAGCCCTTCACTCTGAGATAGGCAAACACCACACAGCTGGGTAGCTGTTCGAAGGTCCTAGTAGCGTCTCCTTCCATTTTGTCCTCTATTTTGACTAGGCCTGAATCTAACCAGTTTTTAAGACTGAGATCTGGGACATTTCCTGCTATTGAAGTCAAAGAACAAACAGACAGCAGCTTGTTCCTTAATCCCATATTCTTCTTTACCTTTGCCCAGCAGCCCCGCAAGTCACTCAGGACCGAAGTTATTAAAAGAAATAATACACTGTGCCTGAATGTGATAGTGAGCAGCACCAACACACAACTAGTGTTTCAATCCTAGCAAAAAAGTGCATCAATTTCCAAATAAGGTGAATTAGTGTGCTTAAAGTAACACTTATCACGCTGAGGGTTACCCTTTTCAATGAGGTATTCTCTTGCTGGTATTATATAATGGGAAACAAATAAACACAAAATACAATATAGTGTAATATGTTTTAAATCCAAAGTGCATGTGCTCAAAAGATATACGGTGGATCCACTCACATGTACCTGAGCAGTAATCTGCTCAGTAAAACAAGCATCATGGTGCACACAGTGGGTGAGTAGATTTGCCACAGGTTTTCTTCAGACTTTAATGGCTCCAATGGTGAGATACAGGGGAAAACAGAGGGCAGGAATATAAGTAAAGGCGTTTATTGTGCAACAATTAAAACATAGTAAAAGCTTACATATAAAATCTGCAACAATCAGCAATGTCTTGCAAAATGCTTGAAAAAACAAAGTTCTTAAAGAAAGTGCCCTGCAAAAAGCCTCACCAAAGAGGTGAAACACGTTGTGCGTGGGGGAGGACGAGTTTGGCAAGCAAGCACAGTGCACTTTCTTTAAGAGCTTTGTTTTTTTCAAGCATTTCACCGAAAATTGCTGTTCCAGCTATATGTTTTGGAGAAAGGTTTTTTTGATTTTGCATGACATAATTGAGAAATCTATTCTCAGATCCCCTGGACTGGCTTTGTTACATTTAGGATAGCCAAAGTTAAATGAAATTAAAAATCTATTTATTAACACATACATTAATGATTGCAAAGATTCTTTTAGCTATATTATGGGAAAGCCAGGAAATTCCAACATGGACAATGTTGGAAAAACAAATATCTTTTCAGTTATAGCTGGAGAAAGATTCATATATGTTTTGATTCATTTGGTTTAATTAGGTACCTTCCCTCTTTTAAGTTAATAGTAATTTAATAACAGAAAAATAGGTAATTTAGTAAAAAAGTAAAACAATGTGATGGTTTGTTTTGTAAGTATTTATATGTCATATGATATGTATAAATATTAGTGTAATTTAAGATTTTATTCTCTATTTTTAGGCAACTGTAGCTTTGTTTTGATATTATTTATATGTGATATATTATGTATGTTTTGTATCTTTTTTTTATTATTGTTAATCAATAAAAATAATATGTATTTAACATTTATTATAAATACACACACAATAAATATATATAAATCCAAAGTAAGTGCACTGAGGTTAGCAGGCAAAAAACAAGTAACTCTGCCTGGGTTCAGTGTTCCTTTGAATATGTAGATCCAAAAAGAAAACCACGCACTCATGTATCAAAATCAGAGCATCAACGTTTCAGTCTCCTTGGAAACCATTATCAGGACCATTATCAAGGTTCCCAAGGGGATCGAAATGTCAGTGTTATGATTTCAGATTTCAGATTTAATAGATCTACTATTTTGAGTACGTTAAGTCCTGTGAGTGCGTGGTTTTCTTTTTGAATACGCACACAATAAATATATACATATATATACATTGCATATGTATATACGCACCCATTGTCAAACTTAAAACGTCGCAGCTTCATCTCATTATGAAGTGAATAAAGCAGCATCATTTTTGTATTTTTGTAAAGACTTGTGAGTGCGACTTTAATATCTGGAATATATACATATATATATATATATATATATATATATATATATATATATATATATATTAATATTAGTATATATAAAAATAAATATGTAAGACCAGAAGTAAAAACTGCACTCAAGAGGCTTTCCGTGGTTACATATATCAAATCAATGTATCAGGCGTCGTCAGGACAAAATTCCACATACTGGTCCGAAACATCAATTTGATATTTGTGAGTGCGACTTTATTATTTGGAACATAGCTGTATAATGGTATAGCACCTGGGCAATTATTTCATGTGCTGATTACTGGGCTGAGTACTGATTACATGGATAAACTGAGGTCAGACTAGGCAAGTTAGACAATTTATCCAAATTGACTATTTATTTCAGCTCAGTTCTTCAACATATATATTTGGAGAATTTGTCTAACTTGCCTAGTTTGACCACAGTTTTGTTACTCAGGTGTCAGTTCATGACAGTTAGTCACTATTTTGCGAAATAAACCCCTATAAGTCATGCTGTATGTTATCCAGTCTCAGGCACAATGTTAAGGTCATATGTTTAAGAGACCAAGAGAATGAACATGTGAAGGACTGGTATGCCAATAGGCAGGATGTGTAGCTGTAGTTGCAGCTGCCCATGGGCCTTTGTAACACTTACAGACTCTGTATCTGACAGCTGCTTGTGAGCCTATGCCTTAGTAGCAACAGATGCCAGTTTTCTTTCATGTAACAATCTGACTTTGTGCTATAATGTCACATGCATGGTAAATTTATGTTCATGTGTCCAAATTTTCACTCCTTTGAATTACTTAATTTACTCCACTTCCTTCTCAAATATATCATCAAGTAAAACAATTGTAATATAAGGATACAAAAGAGAATACTATTACAGCTTACAGTTAGGACTTTGTAGGAGGACTTCTATAATCAGTACTGTACTTGTAGTATCATATAACTATAACTGGCCACTCCAAGTCACCAGAGTTTAAAATAATGAATGCATATGAAAGTCAAAACGATACTTAAAAATATACATGCATTACTTAATACGTGTTATTTATTTTTTTTTGTAATGCTTGCCCTATGGTGGACCAGATAATTCCTGTTTCAGGTCATCCTGCTTTCAACTTGTGAATTCCCAATGTCTCATGGGAGCAGGGAATGGCTAGTTGGGCTGGGGATTCATGACTATCCACTTTTAAATGCACCCATCTTCCTGAGATAAGGCTCTGGCTGGGATCAATAGATTAGAATAGAAATCTCAGAGGTCATATAAGCTCTGTAATTTGCTACCAAGATCAGTTCCAGAATGCTCAATATTTGCTATAGAACAGTGTGAAGCATTATTATGAAGATTATGCATACGGGTTTTGACTTTTGAGAGGTTTTGAAAAAAAATTAAAATGTATTTGGACCACTGCTCCATGAGACTGTCTGTTGCTGTATGTTGTGTTTATATCCAAATGTCTTGTCTATCCATCAATCACTGTATCTTATCTGTCTTGGTAGTCTATTTTTGTCTGTCTCTGATAAAGACTGGGTCACTAAATAATTTTTGCCCCCTGGACATTGCAAGCAATCTCCTGCATGGGAGGCACTCAAATAGAAGAATGGGAATGCCAAAACCATATGAGCACAATGTATGTATCGCACACTTATGCATTAAGAGTTCCCATTCTTCTAGACATTGCACATGTAGGTGAGGAGCATGGCCAGTGATTCACCCATTGGGCTAGAAGAAATGCCAGCTGTTAGGGTTTGAAAAAGTTAAAATTGAAATACTGCATGTTATTCCTAATTTCCCCGTTATTAAAATGCCCTCCAAAAAAACAAGTGTGCACCCACCTGGGTGCCAGCAGCCTCAAACTGGCCCCATGAAAAAATATGGCCCTCCTCATAACGCCGGGGTAGCACCATACCTGCAGTCACTAAAAATAAAAAAAATTCCCTTTGCCCTGTGGCTCTAGGTAAATCATGAAATAGCCCCCTTAAGGACTTGGGGCTGCGCTTTGCCCGAGGTCCCTAATGATATAAAAATATGGCCCCCTCTGGGACCGGGGGTGGGCTCTATGACCCAAGTCATTAAAAATAATGACCCCCATCCCATTCCCTGGGACTTGGGGCCGGAGCTATTCCCAAGTCCTGCTTATATTCTATTTTAATAAACAAAATTACCCCCCTTGTGCCAGAGGCTAACCAAGTGCCCCTGGCACAATAAATGATATAAATTTGCTGCATACTCCCCCCCCCCCCCCCCACCACCACCACCTCTACCTTGCCCAGGTAGGGGGGATGATCTCAAAAAACATCCTTTGAGTGCCATCACTGCCCACTCCCCTGGGTGTGAAATCACTGCCCACTCCCCTGGCACACAAAGGGTGTCCTGTAAAATATAACATTACATTATCCAGCTGGTATGAAAACTCTGCCTGGCTGGGACAGGTAGTCTTCTGATCAGCTGACAGAGTCAGCCAATATCGTTTGAAATACCAGCCCTCCAGCCTGCTCTCTGGTAATAATTAATAAAAGCCCTGTGGGTTTCTAGGTGGATTTGTTTTATTATTATTATTATTTTTTAAATGGCCCCTTTCCCTGGGCCAGAAGACGAAGATCCAGGCATAGCTGATCGCCATTGCACGATCACATAGGCATGCCTAAACCCAAACGTTCGGGCACGGTACGATTCAGTAAAATGTAGCTGGTGCTCACTTGGAGCATGGGCTACATTTTTCCTTGTCAGACTGACAACCGGCTGCAAGTGCCTGCAGTGAGATCCAAGCACAGATCAT
The DNA here is from genome assembly GCA_036172795.1 of Pelodytes ibericus. Taxonomy (NCBI): domain Eukaryota; kingdom Metazoa; phylum Chordata; class Amphibia; order Anura; family Pelodytidae; genus Pelodytes; species Pelodytes ibericus. The sequence goes on from CM069861.1 coordinate 95,535,263, forward strand.
CTCAGGGAGCCACGATGAGCTGTTAAATGCTGGACATTCGATGCTGCCTTTTAGGACTATAAAAATAGGACGGCAGTGTTGGGAAGGGTTTAAATTAATGACCTGGAGTTAAAGTCAATACGCTTTAATGTTATTGGCTTTTCAGATTGCTCATTACTATCAAGGCTTTTTAAAACATAGTTAAGCACACCAATTGACATGCAGAATAACATAAAGGTCAAAACCATCTGTTCACTCATGCAAAGGCTAGTCATTGGGTTCCCAGTAATATGTGTGAGCTAAAAAAATCTGGGGTTTCACACTGACAATTGAAATTGTTAAATATAAAACAGAATCAGCTATTACTGGCTTACTGGCATACCAATTAAATTTTTTTAACCCCACTCAGGGCCGGTGCAATAATTGTTGCCGCCCTAGGCGACCATATATTTTGCCGCCCCTTGCTGCTGCAGAATTTTACACACGCAGTAACACTTACAGTATGACAAACATATGCAGGCACATGTAACACATGCAATGTCACATGCAGCCAAACATGCACACACAGTCACACATTTAATGTCTCTCACTGTCTCCCTCTCCCTCCATGTCTGTCTTGCTTTCCCTTTTTGCCATCCCTGTATGTCCCTCTCTCCCCATGCCAACCATGTCTGTCTTTCTCCTCCTATATCACATCCCTGTATGTATTGCACTCCCCATACCAGCAGTGTCTGTCTCATTCTCCCCATGCCATTCATGTGTTCCCCATTTTGTTTTCTCCTCTGCCCCATTATCTTCCCCTCTTTTGTTTCTCCCGCTCATGTTTGTATATTCCTGTCCCCCATGTATATCTCTCTCTCCTCTCCCCCAAGTCTGTCTTTCTTCCTGTTGTCTCTATCACAACCCTCACTCAAATGTCTGGTCTCTCTCTCACTCCCCCCACCCCATGTCTGGTGTCTCTCTCTTCAATCCCTCCCCCCCCCCCCACGTCTGGTGTTTCTCTTCAATCCCCCCCCCCCCCCACACCTCATGTCTGGTGCCTCTCTCTTTAATCCCCCTCCACCCCATGTCTGGTGTCTCTCTCTTTAATCCCCCACCCCATGTCTTGTGTCACTCTCTTTACTCCCTCCCATCCACCCCATGTCTGGTGTCCCTCTCTTTATTTGTATTTCTGATGGTCTGAATCATCATTATGTGCAGGGAGCGCGAGCAGCATGAACAGAGCTGATATTGCATGAGGGTGGACTGACTCCACTCACCTCTGCACCAATCCTGGTCCTCAGACAGCAGCCGCCCCCAAAAAGCTGACGCCTGGGGCAAACACCTAGTTCGTCTATAGGAAGTGCTGGCCCTGACCCCATTATACCCTTCTGTTATGACCAGAAGTGGTACCAAATTTTTTTCTGTATTTTAACAACAATACCACTGATCTACCAAGAGATCATCCCCAACATGACAGTTGGCATAAATTAAACTCCTGCTTGATGCCCTGTCAACCAAAATTGCTGAAGTCTATTAATCTTGTCATAATATCTGTACAGATCAATTTCTGCACCTTTATAAAGATAGTTTCTTTGCAGCATCATATACCAAGCAAACGTGCTGGCCATGATATTACATTTTATAAACTGCGTGAGAGTTAAAGAGAGTTTTTTGCCTTTATGTGGGAAAAGGTAAGGCAAAGATATGCGAAATGTCCATCAAATCTCAGAACAACAGGCATGACTGTGTGGGATTTGATTACCTCTCTACTGGGTCATAGGCATAATTTGTATGATGGTTTGACACATTGGTTTGTGGTACAATAGGAAAAGGAAGACTGCTTATGCAGTAATCAATGGCAGGGAAGGTGTTAAACACAGGGAATGGCTTTTCTAAAAGCCATTGCGTCTCAAAATTATATTTTATTTTTATTATTTTATTTTATTTCAACTAACTTTTACAACACTGATCTGTCTCTCTCCATCACTAAAACACAAGTGAGGAGAGGGAGGCAGATCAAAAGGGGTCAGATCAATATTTTACAAATATTGATCTGACCAGGCAGTGGTGATTGCTCATATGAGCAACTACCACTGCCTTACACTCTGCCTGGTAGCTACATATTGCCTCTATAATTACGTAATCTTGTAACAGCCCTCAGAGCACAGGAAGCAGCTAATTCCTGCTTCCTGTGCTCCTGCCACAGTATAGTGACCAAAGATCTGGGTGCACACAGGTAATTTTTGTTTGTTGCTGACATGTCAGCAACACAGAGAGATAGTAATAGCAATTAATGTAATTACTTCCTATGCTCTTTAAACACTGCCGGGCACACACGTCTTTTTAAGGCACTGCGCCTTTAAAACTGTTAGCCAAAATACTATTTAAAGTAAGATATGGCCATTAGATGGTGATACTTAATTTTTTTTTTTTAAATCCATCAGAATTTCATATTTTTTTTATGGTTTACAATGTTTTTTCTTCTTTTTTCACAGATTACTGCAATTTAGAACTTTTAATTACTTAAAACTGAGTTGCAATGACACCAAATAAGCAATCTTCACTCCAAGCCTGATAAATGTGAAAGCTGGATAGATGTTTATTGATAAAACAGACAAATCACAAATTTCATAAAACATTGTTATACAAATATGTGGATAAAGATATATGTGCTCGCTTTTAAAGTTTTGCTTTTATGCTATATATCTATTTCAGAATACCAAAGTTCTTGTTTTCAGTCGAAGACGAAAGGAGGAACAGAATCCAACTATCAGTGGCTCAGGAAATTTTGCTTTGAAGAGTTATATTTCAGAAGACAATCTATCCTTGTAGTCAATACAGGACTTGACAACTCACATACTAAATATTTGAATGTCTATTTAAAGGCAAGATATAGATCCATCTCAGAGTAGACTGTAAGCACACACTCGGAACATGTGTGCACACAATCTCAACATAATTAATGAATTTGTAGGCAGGGGCTACTGGTAGTAGGATTGTGTTTCAACTCCATTTAATTTTTCTGTGAAATAATATGAAAAAATAACAGAGAAAATAATATAATAGAGACTGTTATAAATTATATGAAAATGTGATTATGATTACTACATTTGAATTATATTTTTATTTTCATAATTGTTTTTATATTCAGTTTTAAAAAGTAAAGTAAAAAAATATAATAGAATTTATTGTCATATACAATAAGAAAAATAAAAACAAATCCTTTTAAATCTAGATGTTCTTTCAATTAGACAGAATATGACCTCTTTCTGAAATAAAAATAGTCTCTTGAATGATGCTCCTATGGAGCACTGTTCGGAAGTGATTTTAATTTGAGTTGAAAGTCAAGCAATATCTTCCAGGTTGTCTTGTTGCACAAAACCAACCTGACAGCACTAATTGGTTTAAAGTATCTGTGATGTCAAAACCATCTCCAGCAGAAAAGGAGATGATGAACTTTTTGCCTGATTGGTTGCCACATTGCAGACTTAGTGCAGACCCTACTCCACAGAGGATGGCGGTCAAGGGAGAAGCAATCACCAGCTTTCATCTGATCAAGTAGGGATCATAGGAGCATCACCCCTAAAAAATATCTCTCTCTACAAGTGTTTGGTATGTTGCCAGGAAGATCAGTGATGAATATAAAGAAGCGATACCACAGACATTTTCTGTCAATAGTGTGACAAAGGTAGAGATATTCTTTTTGTTCACACTATAATTATGCCACTCAGATTAGAAAAAATCCTAATAATTCTTTATCATAGAGGCAAAAAGTAAAACATGAGCCTAAATAAAATCAACTCGTCAATAATGGAACTATTAAATAAAGGGCAACATACAGGAAACATTTCAGGGTATCCTTCCATTTCTTTTCCATTAAATCGTCATTTTATAAAAATCAGTTAAAATATTCTTTATTTAACTTCTCTCTGGAAAATATGCTTAGAAAAGTGTCAAGTGGAGCACAACAGACAAATAATGTGTTACATAATATTATCCTTTAAGCGGGATATTCAATACAAGGTGAGTTGCAGGTGAATTTAAGTGAGATAAGGTGAACTGTGGATAAATAAACATTTCATCACATTAATTTTTTTGTAAATATGTTTTTATTGATTTTAAAAGAAACATATCAAGGGAATGAGAGGGGTATGGGAAAGGGTACATACGGAAAAAAAATGAGGGGTAGGAAAGGGGTGATTGGGAATGTCAGTTCAGAACAAGAAACACTTTGACAACATATCGGATGCAGCAGGTAAAACAGATCAAAATAAAGCTTGTCTAATCATCATTGTCATCAGTAACATGGACTATGACTTCATAAATGAGTCACATTCAAACAATGGGTATTTAATCAATGGGATCTTCAATTCCAGGAAAAAGAAAAACTAAGGTACTAAAGAAAAAGGAGAGGTGCTGAGGTGTGTGTGTGTGTATGTTTGTGGGAGGGTAAGGCATACACAGGTAAAGATGGTAGTAGAAATGTTTAGGTATGCATGAGACCGCAGGCAGGGCCGGCCTTAAGTGTTCCGGCACCCTGTGCGGGCTTCCCCCATGGCGCCCCCCCCCCCTTTCACCCCCCTATGTATGTGTCCCTTTCCTCTTCCTTGCCATGCCTGTCTCTTCCCCCCACCCCTCCACCTGTTCTGTCTCTCTCCCACCTCCTGTCTCTCTCTCTTCCCCCTCACTTGTTCTGTTTCTCTATCCCCCCTCCACCTGTTCTGTCTCTCTCTCTCTCTCTCTCCCCCCCTTCCCCCTGTTCTGTCTCTCTCTCTCTCCCCTCCCCCTGTTCTGTCTCTCTCTCCCCCTGTTCTGTCCTTCTCTCACCCCCTGTTCTGCCTCTCTCCCCCTCCCCTGTTCTGCCTCTCACCCCCTGTTCTGTCCTTCTCTCACCCCCTGTTCTGCCTCTCTCTCCCCCCTCCCCCTGATCTGCCTCTCACCCCCTGTTCTGTCCTTCTCTCACCCCCTGTTCTGTCTCTCTCTCCCCCCCCCTGTTCTGCCTCTCTCTCCCACCCTCCCCTGTTCTGCCTCTCACCCCCTGTTCTGTCCCTCTCTCACCCCCTGTTGTCTCTCCCCCCCCCCCCTTGCCTGCAAATGTGTTTCAAGGGAGGGGGCGGAGGTAACCGGCTCAGCGGTGTAGCTCCGCCCCCACCCTGTGAAGCAGAGCAGCGTCTGCTTCACAGGGAGCCACAGACAGCAATAGAAAGTGCTGCTCGGCTCCCCATGCCTGCATTAAGCATGGGGAGCCGAACAGCACTTTCTATTGCTGTCTGTGGCTCCCTGTGAAGCAGACGCTGCTCTGCTTCACAGGGTGGGGGCGGAGCTACACCACTGAGCCAGTTAGCTCCGCCCCTTCCACGGACCCAGCACCGCATGCCGAGCAGAGGGCTGGTGAGGGGGGATCTTTTGATCTCCCCCAGCCAGTGCCACTACCGGCTTTTTTTTTTTTTTCAACGACCAGGCAGGCGCCCCCTGGAGTGTTGCGCCCTGTGCGATCGCACAGGTCGTACACCCCTAAGGCCGGCCCTGACCGCAGGATGATGGATCTCCTATATATTCTAGTCAATGAAACCACATTTTCCTAAATCTGCTGTGTTGGTCCTGTGAGTGTGAGATTAACTCCTCTAGTGTGCGTGTTTTTTCCACTTGTAGAATCCAATCACGGAAAGAGGTGGGTGCGGGATCCTTCCAGTAAAGTAGAATTAGGGCTTTAGCTGCGTTAACGAAGTGACGGCCAACTTGTTTCTTGTAACTGGAGATAGTTAGCATGGTGGGAAGTCAGGATTATATCTTACAGACAGTAGTGGTGAATGATACGGTGTAAGATTATGTTGCGAGTGTATGGAGCGGAGAACACATAAGGTTCTCCATACATTTTAAACTCTTTCATGACGTTTGGGAAAGACAGTTTGGGGTTTGTGATGGGGAGTCATTTCACTAATTTAATTATTCATATTACAGGTAGAAAAAAATGGATTCATCCTTTTGCCTAATATGTCACAAAAAAATAGGGATAATTTTAAGATGGAGTGGTTACGGATAACATTTTCTAAGTGGCTTTTCATGTAATGAATAAGTCAATCTGAACAAAGCCAAATCATTTTGCTATCACAAATTTTCAACAGTTTAAATGGCACAATGTTTCAGCAATATACCGAGATGCACGTTGTACAAATTAGAAAGCAAAAGACACATTTATCAAGAATATAAGGTATAAAAGTACCAACAATTCATTATGGAAATCATTTCTATAACATAACCTCACAAAGGTAGGTTATTCTTGTTTTCTGAAAATAATTGTACATTAAAAAAAAACCATAAGTGCTCTTTATATACATTAGTATGCAGGTCTTTTTGGCAACTTGCAGCTGTTGCTCAAGAAATTAAAGAACCAGGCAAGACTTCAACATTGCATGTCTCTTTAAGAAGATGCATGTGTGAGGTAATTAAATGAGAAAGGTATATGAGTTTCAAATGTTTCAATCATATTCTTGGAAAGGTTACTTCATATTTGTGCAAGTATGTACCTTAGCACATTTATGAAAGTGTTGGGAAATATGATACAAATTTAAATTTATGTCAAATTGCCAATTTATCACACGTGCAATGTACAGTCAACAACTGTCAAATAACCCCTAACACTTGTGATTGTTACTTGTATATCTTCAAAAAAATAAAAAATGTCAGAAATCAATAATCCTAGATGACCTATTCTCGCCTATTTAGCCAAATGCTTTGAGACCCAGAGATAAGTGAAAGATTCTCAAGATTCCCCACAGCATAGCAGCCATGCTTTAGTTAGTTACTACAGCTTGTTATGAAGCATACCACACATGGTTAGAAGGGCTATATTTTCATTTAGTCTGAATGCTTGGCACACTCAGACCGTAAACATAAGCCTAGGTACAAATAGAATTATTGTGTTGAGCAACATGTGATGAAAGTGATTAATAATTAATTTTACTAATGTCTCTCAAAGAAATATCCGACAAGTTAAAATGATTTGGTATGAAGTGTAATCACTCTGTGACTGTATGTTCTTATTTCTGAATTAGCAGATGTTATCTTCATTGTCTTTCATTATGTCTTTCCAAGTTTTGGTATAGGGTATGCCAATGTTTATTGCAACTGCCAGATTTCTGTATTATAGTGACACTAATATAATATAAATATACAAGATAAAATGTGCAACCCTAAAATAAAAAATCTCCACTGTGTAACCAAATAGTTTTATATGGACAAATAAAAATCTAAATACAGGATAGAATTATTGATAACAGCTGGAAATAAGCTGGGTCGTGGCTCCTCCCTCATACAGTAATGTTCGTGATTGTTTTGTGTACTTTTTTTTTTTTTCTCTTCTCTTATTGTCTCTTTTTTATGGATGTTTTTTTTAATTGAGCAATATATTTTGGACTCCTGACACAATTTATGATCAAAGGCTAACTGGAGAACTGTTGTTTTTTATACAGGAATGTAGGTTTTGTCTACGGTTGGTTCTTGGAAAAAAGCATGAATTTATATATGACTCATCTGTCTTTTTGTATACTACTTTGTATGTTTTGTATATTTAACCCCTTAAGGACAGAGCCTTTGAAACATTTTTGTCCTTTCTGGACAATGCCTATTTTAACATTTCTGTGCTGTTTGTGTTTAGCAGTAATTTTCTTCTTTGTCATTTGCTGTACCCACACATATTATATATTGTTTTTATCGGGACAAGAAGGGCTTTCTATGGATGCCATCTTTTTGATCATATCTTATCATATTATTAAAAAAAATAATAAAATATTGTAAAAAAAAAAAATACACAAATTTCTTTGTTTTTATTTGAAACAACTTCTCCTCATCGACAATAGCGAACGAAAAAACATGCTAAATAGATTCTACTATTTCTCCTGAGTACAGGGATACCACCCATGCATAGGTTTGTTGGGTTGTTTGGGGGCTAAAATGCCAAATTTGTGAGGTGCAGTTTTTTGTTTTCCAACTTGAAATTTTTACATGCAGACAGCCTGCACCCATGTCCCATTTGGGACATATTTGAAGCCAGCTAGTGTATTTTACCCCATCAACCCATATATTTTTTAAAAGAAGACACCTTAGGCTATCTCAAATGGTGGTATTTTTACACTTTCCATGCACTAATTCTACCACCAGCCTTTGTCAAACTTTGTGGTAGTAATTTTTTTGTGGTTTTTTTTCACAAACCTTGTACTTCAGACATGAATTCACAGATTTTGGTATGTGTCACTGCCAAATAACACCCTAATAAGTGTTCAGCAACATCTCTTGAGTACAGGGATACCACCCATGCATAGGTTTGTTGGGTTGTTTGGGGGGTAAAAGGCCAAATTTGGTAGGTGCAGTTTTTGGTTTTCCAAATTAAAAGTTTCACATGCAGACCGCCTGCACCCATGTCCCATTTGGGACATATTTGAAACCGGCCAGTGTATTTTACCCCATCAACCCATATATTTTTTAAAAGAAGACACCTTAGGCTATCTCAAATGGTGGTATTTTTACACTTTCCATGCACTAATTCTACCACCAGCCTTTGTCAAACTTTGTGGTAGTAATTTTTTTGTGTTTTTTTTTCACAAACCTTGTACTTCAGACATGAATTCACAGATTTTGGTATGTGTCACTGCCAAATAACACCCCAATAAGTGTTCAGCAACATCTCTTGAGTACAGGGATACCACCCATGCATAGGTTTGTTGGGTTGTTTGGGGAGTAAAAGGCCAAATTTGGTAGGTGCAGTTTTTGGTTTTCCAAATTAAAATTTTGACATGCAGACCGCCTGCACCCATGTCCCATTTGGGACATATTTGAAACCAGCCAGTGTATTTTACCCCATCAACCCATATATTTTTTAAAAGTAGACACCCTACGCTATTTCAAATGGTGGTATTTTAACACTTTCCATGCACTAATTCTACCACCAGCCTTTGTCAAAGTTTGTGGTAGTAATTTTTGTGTGGTTTTTTTTCACAAATATTGTATTTTAGACATAAATTCACAGATTTTGGTATGTGTCACTGCCAAACAATAACCCAATATGTGTTCAACAACATATCCTGAGTACAGGGATACCACCCATGCATAGGTTTGTTGGGTTGTTTGGGGGCTAAAGGGCCACATTGTGAAGGTGCGCATTTTCAACTTGGAATATTGACGTGTAGTCAGCCTGAGCCCATCTTTCATTTGGGACTTTTTTTTAAGTAGGACAGTGTATTTTACCCCAAAAAGTATATATTTTGTAAAAGTAGACACCCTAGGCTATTTTAAATGGTGTTATTTTAACACTTTCCATGCACCAATTCTACCACCAGCCTTTGTCAAAGTTTGTGGTAGTCATTTTATTGTGTATTTTTTCCCACATACATTGCACTTTAGACACAAATTCACATATTTCGGTATGTGTCACTGACAAACAATACCACAATATATGTTCAGCAACATCTCCCGAGCACAGGGATACCACCCATGCATAGCTTTGTCAGCTTTGTTAGGGGTTGAAAGGCTACATTTGAGAGGTGCGCTTTTTGATTTTCAAACTTGGAATTTGGACATGTAGAGCAAGGAAGGGGTTAATAGCTCTTATAAGAGCCTTTGTAGTACTGTACAAAAAAATTAACCCCTACAAATGCACAGACAAGAAAAAATGTTCTGCTGTGCAGTGATCAGTGGCAGGGAAGGGGTTAATACACTACACTATACAAAAGAAATGGCTTTTATAAAAGCCCTTGGGACTCACAATTTATTAACATTTTATTTAATTTATTACAATTTAAAAATTATGTTATACAGATCTGTCTCTTTCCCTCATTAAAACTCAAGTGAGGAGAGGGAGGCAGATCCATATGGGTCAGAACAATATTTACGAACCAGACGAATGGTGATGCTCATCTGAGAAATCACCAAACCACCTTTGCCACTGATCGGCTGTTACTGATCGCTATACACGCGTTCAGACAGCTTCAAAAGGAATACACGTAATCCCCTAGTGGGTATAATTAACCCCTAGTGAGTCTGACAAAAAAAATGCTGATAGCAAAAAAAAATCCTTCGGCGACTAGATTGCTCCATATGCGCTGCTTAGGCAGTGACCATATGCACTGCTTAGGCAGTGACCATATGTGATGCTTAGGAAGTGATATTCGGCAAGGAAGGGGTTAATAGCTCTTAAAAGAGCCTTTGATATACTGTAATAAATCAAAGTAAAAAAAATAACCCCTAAAAAAATGCACAGACAGCAAAAAATGTGCTGCTGTGTAAGATCACTGCGTACACAGCGATCAATTGCAGGGAAGGGGTTAAATACTGGAAACGGCTTTTATAAAAGCCTTTGGGTCTCAATTCTATTAAATATATTATAATTAAAAACTTACATTATACAGCTCTGTCTCCCTCCCTCACTAAAACTCAAGTGAGAGGGAGGCAGATCTACACGGGTCAGATCAAATATTTACACATATTGATCTAACCAGACGAATGGTGATGCTCATCTGAGCAAACGCCAACCCGCCATTGTCACTTATCAGCTGTTACTGATCGCTATACATGCGCTCAGACCAGGGGCGTAGCGTGGGGGGTGCAGGGGGGGCCGGCCGCACCGGGCGCAATATCTGGGGGGGCGCACTAGCCCTATGCGGCCGCAGCCACAACCGCGCGATACTTCCTGTCAGCCGCCGGATGTGAGCGGCAAATGACGGCGTGACGTCACATCCGGCGGCTGCGCGGCGGAGGCTCTTCTGAAACTGCATCGCGGCCTTTCTTCCCTGAGCTGTTGGAAGTGGAATTTGTAAAGGTAAGAATAAAGGGGCTTGGGGGACCTATTGTATTATGTATTGAGGAGGGGGTCATTAATGTATTGGAGAGGGGAGGGGGTCATTAATGTATGGGGGAGGGGGGGCATTAATGTATGGGGGAGGGGAGGGGGTCATTAATGTATTGGAGAGGGGGAGGGGGGTCATTAATGTATGGGGGAGGGGGGTCATTAATGTATTGGAGAGGGGGAGGGGGGTCATTAATGTATGGGGGAGGGGGGTCATTAATGTATGGGGGAGGGGAGGGGGTCATTAATGTATGGGGGAGGGGAGGGGGGTTCATTAATGTATGGGGAGGGGGGTCATTAATGTATGGGGGAGGGGAGGGGGGTCATTAATGTATGGGGGAGGGGAGGGGGGTCATTAATGTATGGGGAGGGGAGGGGGGTTCATTAATGTATGGGGGAGGGGAGTGGGGTTTATTAAATGTATGGGGGAGGGGTGTTTATTAAATGTATGGGGGAGGGGGGTTCATTTAATGTATGGGGGATGGGAGGGGGTCATTTAATGTATGGGGGAGGGGGTTATTTAATGTATGGGGGAGGGGAGGGTCAGTAATGTATGGGGAGGGGGGGAAGTAATGTATGGGGGAGGGAGGGAAGTAATGTATGGGGAGGGGGGAAGTAATGTATGGGGGAGGGAGGGAAGTAATGTATGGGGGAGGGGGGCAGTAATGTATTGGGGACGGGGGGGCAGTAATGTATTGGAGATGGGGGGCAGTAATGTATTGGGGAAGGGAAGAAGGGGGGCAGTAATGTATTGGGGAAGGGAAGAAGGGAGGCAGTAATGTATTGGGGAAGGGAAGAAGGGGGGCAGTAATGTATTGGGGAAGGGAAGAAGGGAGGCAGTAATGTATTGGGGAAGGGAAGAAGGGGGGCAGTAATGTATTGGGGAAGGGAAGAAGGGGGGCAGTAATGTATTGGGGAAGGGAAGAAGGGGGGCAGTAATGTATTGGGGAAGGGAAGAAGGGGGGCAGTAATGTATTGGGGAAGGGAAGAAGGGGGGCAGTAATGTATTGGGGAAGGGAAGAAGGGGGGCAGTAATGTATTAGGGGATGGGGGTCAACTGTGTATTAGGGGAGGGAGGGGTCAGCAGTGTATTAGGGGGAGGGGGGTCAGCAGTGTATTAGGGGAAGAGGGGGGGGATGGGAAAGATCTGACTTGGGAATTTGAGATGAGGCAATGATTATATTTTTTACATTTGTGGCCTAATGAATAATCTATATATATGTGTGTATGTAGAAGGAAATGTAAATAGGTGGGGCTACAGGGGTGAGGGAATTATATTTGTAATATATTTATTAGGAACTGTGGAGGGAAGGGGGTTGGATGAGAGCATTAAATATCATAGCATTACATATTATATTTATGGGGTAGGAACTGTATTATATATTTTTGGTTTAGTGCAGGGGTAGGTAACCTTTGACACTCCCTTTGTTTTTTGACTACATCTCCATTAAGGCTTGCAAAGCATCATGGGAGGTGTAGTCCACAACATCTGGAGTGGCAAAGGATGTCTACTCCTGGTTTAAAGCATAGGTGTATAACCATTTGGCTTCCCCAGGCCAAAATAACCCCTTAAACTCTTAAAGGATCACTATAGTGTCAGGAAAACAAAGCGGTTTTCCTGACACTTTAGTACCCTGAGGGTGCCCACACCCTCAGGGTCCCACTCCCGTGGCGCTGAAGGGGTTAAATTCCCTTCAGTTACTTACCTTAATCCAGCGCCAGGCTCCCTCGGTGCTGGTGACCTCTCCTCCCTGTCTGACGTCAGCTCCCCGTCCGACGTCACTGGAGCTGAATGCGCATGGCTGCGCGCGCATTAAAAGTGTCCATAGGAAAGCATTTCTCAATGCTTTCCTATGGGCACTCTGCGCGATGGAGGCGAAATGTGCCTCCAGGCTCCAGCGTCGCAGATGCGCCTCTAGTGTCTGTCCGGAAGACTTAACCGCAAATGTAAACGTAGCAGTTTCTCTGAAACTGCTATGTTTACATGTGAAGGGTTAAAACCTGCTGAAAATGTGGAGAATGTGTGTAATGCATGTTCGCACTCAATAAAGTGTTGGAAAATAAACTTGTATTTAGATGCATTTTACTTTAATTACATAAGTATTTTCATAACAAACAATACATGTGCTTGGGGGGTAAGGGTTTCTTTAACTAATCTAGTAGAAGAGACTCGAGTGCTAAAATCCACGGGTTAGGGGGCGCAAATTACTTGCCTTGCCCCGGGTGCTGACAACCCACGCTACGCCACTGGCTCAGACAGCTAAAAAAAATTTTTTACGTTAAACGTAGTCCCCTAGCGGGTATAATTAACACGTGACGGGTGTAATAAAAAAAGTTTAAAAAAAATTAAAACAGCTTCTGCAGCAAGATTGCTGCATTTGCGTCAGATCGCTGATTAGGCAGTGATCTACGGCAAGAAAGGGGTTAATCTCTCTTAAAAGAGGTTTTTTTATCCTGTAATGAATTACAGTAAAAAAAAATAACCTCTAAAAAATGCACAGACAGCAAAAAATGTGCTGCTGTGTATGATCACTGCGTACACAGCGATCAATGGCAGGGAAGGGGTTAAATGGCTTTTATAAAAGCCCTTGGTGTTTAAAATTTTATTAAATATTTTTTTTATTATGTTATTTTATTTTTTTTACTTGATCTGATCTGTCTCTCTCCCTTACTAAAAGTAGTAAGGTGAGGGAGGCAGATCAATACTTGTCAAAGGCAATATTTAGTAATATTGCCTTTGACAGTATGGTAAGTGCTCATCAGAGCACTTACCATACATGCCTGCACACAGATCACATAGATCTGCTGTGCCGGCATCGATTGGCTCCCCCTAGAGCATCGGAAGTGAAATACTTTCACTTCCGATGCTCTTGCCATTAGAAGGGAAACGCTGCCTGTACAGGCAGCGTTCCCTTCTACTGAGCCGATGGGGTCGCTCAGGAGAGCGACCACCATCGGCTCTGGGGAGCAGAACGGTGTTGTTAAGTGCCTCGCTGGCGAGGCACTTTAACAACACCGGAGATGCTTAGAAAGCGAACGATCGTTCGCTTTCTAAGCACATGTGTGCAGCGGGCGCAGCCATTTTTAAATGGCTGCTACGATCACTCCGTGGAGTGATCGTAGCGCGCCCCTGCACATTTGGGGGGTGTTGCACAATGCCTCTACCTAGAGGCATTGTAGCAACACCGTTAGAGTAAAGAAAGCGACCGCTGGTCGCTTTCTTTACTCCATTTAGTGCATGACGTGCCAGGCACGTCACCTGTCGGCAAGTCCTCGATTTGCCGTGACGTGCCTGGCACGTCACCTGTCGTTAAGGGGTTAAAAACAGAAAATAGAGGGATTACCCTCTAAATAAAGATTATAAATATAAAAAAAAAACAAATAGTTATAAATGTTTGTATAAAACCCCATTCAAAAACTATGGGGTCTCTGCAATATAGATTCATCCAGCCCGAATTCGTTAAACATACATAAAATTCGACCATATCAATTCTCAAAATTTTAGTTGAAGAACTGACTAGAAAAGTGAGAATTAAAGTAAACTATTTTAAACCCAAAAATATTTATATACATGTATAATATATTAATGTTTTACATTAATATAAGAATTTTTGAATTTTAATAAAAATTGTCTTATATTTTTTTGCTAATTTACTTTATTTTTAAATATTTAAATAATGTGCCATTTTATTTTTTCATTATTATTTTTAATGATTTTTATTTTACTACCCTTCGGCCCACTTCGGGAGGACTTAAGCTATTTCAGCAATAGCTAAATTTCAATGGGATTGACAATGAAAACTCCATAGAACACGTTTCCACTGCTCCAGATTCCAATGGTAGCATGCTTTACACCACTCGATATGATGTTTGGCCTCATACTTGGTGATGTGAAGGTTGAAGTCAGCTGCTCAGCCATGGAAATCCATTTTGTGAAGCTCCTGATACAAAGTTGTTGTGCTGATATTAATGCCAGTGGAAGTTTGGAACTCTTCAGCAATGGAATCAGCAGAGAATTACCTACTTTTACGCACTCATGCTCTGTGACTGTAAGTGGTCTTCCGCTACTGCATGGATATGTTGCTACTGTTCCTAAATGTTTTCCAATAATGCCACTTTCCAATAATGCCACTTACAGTTGCCCATGGAATATCTAGCAAGGATGAAATTTCACAAACTGGCTTATTGTAAAGATGGCATCCTATCAGAGTCACCTATACTTATAGATAGACAATATGCTTCTTTGGTTCCACTCCACTGTGAAGAAACAAACAACAAAGAATATTACACTCCTGTATGAGTTTGAAGAAGCAGAGGAATACAGTTTATAATGATACAAAAATGTGTCTAAATTAACAGTATATCAATTACCTCTTCAAGCTGGATACTTCTTTGCGAAAAAATATATATTCCATTCAATCCATTTTAGAAATCATAAGGTACATTTATTGTCTTAATTTATATTTATTGTTGATGGAGTTTATGAAGACAATAAAGGTACCTTATGGTATCTAAAATGCATAGAATGGAGTATAGATTTTTTTAGCACAGAAGTATACATATGTACCAGCTTGAAAAGGTAATTGATATATTGTAACTTTAGACACATTTTTGTGTTGTAGTAGACTGTGTTCCTCTGCTTCTTCACACTCATACATGAGTGTAACTTTATATCACAGTACCACACTTGAATTCACTGAGCTCTTCAGAATGACCTACTTTTTTCACAAATGTTTGTAAATGCAGATTGTGTGGGTAGGTGCTTGATTTTATACACCTGTGTCAATTGGTCTGATTGAAACACCTGAATTCCATTATTAAGTGGTGTGTCCATTTACTGTGTATGCAGACATATATATGTGTATAAATAAATAGTTGCATTGATAGTTATGGGAATATTTTTATATTATATTAAACTTTTTTTTTTCTTGTTTGTATTTCCGTTCTCTACACCCACATTGCACCCATAATTTATCCCAGCATCCACATGACACCCAGGACTTGCCCCAGCACCCAGATTTGCACTCAGTACTTGTTCCAGCATGCTGTGCTCCCCACTGCACATCTGGAGTGTGGCATGTCGTGTAACGCCAAGCCATCTGATGTGCAGGGAGCGAGGCAGCCTACCCTCCTCACTCCTTCCCTGCCCCCCTCAGCAGGGGTTACACAAGAAGTGGCAGTCCTAGATAACATCCGGTCCTCCCTACCAACACTGCTGCCAATGACCTCTTTGATCTGACTGCAGAGAATGGCAGCTTCAGGTTTCACCCCTGCTGATGGTGTCACCTGGTGCTGTCCGCACCCGGCTTCATTTTTTTATGGTGGATAAATGATTTATTGGGTGGTATTGTTTATTGGGGGAGTAATTAAATATTTTTGGGAGGGATGACTATTATTGATTTTTATTCTGGGGGCCTTGGGCAAGCATCACTGTAGTGGGTATTATTAATGGGCCAGGAACCCTGAGCAAGTCCCTATCCATTCATTTCTACTCAAAAGGCTTTAGTGTACACAAATATAATCGCAATATATTACCATAAGCAGAGAGATATGCACACTGAATAAAAATAAACAAAAGAGGTGCAAAACAGGGGGAAAAACACCAAATATTACAAATATTCACTATTTGCTCCATACTCATATTTTACCTTTTTTTTATTCCACTGCACTTGCTTAGTACATGACTCACCTAGAACCCAAAATTGCTCATTATGCATTACCTATTTGGCCCTAAATTGAATTTCTATTTAACTAAAAAAAATGCAATCAAAATTGTTATTCTATGTGTAATAGGTTTATATAGTTGCTTGTATTTAATGGTTATGCTTCGAGCATGATACAGTCCTGAGAACTCCTTGCCTTAAACCTCTGGAGAGAAGACAGCTGAAGCCAATTTCCACTCTCATTCCAAAATGTCTCAAACACTTGTTCTGGGAATTTGTTAAAAGGCATTGTCCAACAATTCAAGGTATTTCAACAACAAACACACTGAAAATACTCAAGATTAATTTAGCATTTGCATAATTCTACATGATAATAAATGTATAAACTGAAAGATCTTATGAAAGGCTTAACAGTAAGGATGCTCACTTGTAGTATTTGTAAAATGTTAATCCAATATATAATGAATGAATTTAGACAAAGTGGAACTGACAACATTTCTAAAGCCCAGAGTCACAGATTAAGATGATACCCTCAAATGTCCTGGATGCAGGAAAACAGTCACATACATCACTAATTTTTGGTATAGAGACAAATCCTAGGGCAGGTTGTATGTTTTCCACAGGAAAGAGATGAAGATGATCACTACATTTCCTTGTATATGGTGTCAGGGCATTTTATATATTGCCACATGGCTCCCAAGCAAAGTTTGTAATAGAATGGATGGAAGTGGAAATAGAAATAACTTAGCAGTTCTCCATCTCCATTGATTACACCATAATGACAATTATGTCTGCATTATAAACTGGACATAAAGGGATCAGCACCCTCAAAAAACGGATTACATTTTAAAGCTAAAGATTTTCTCAAAGCTACAAAAAAACACCTGTCTTAGATGAAAAAATTAGATTTGGCAACATTGGATGGCCATATCATGCTTCAGTATAAACTGGAGAGGACAAATAACAAACAGTTAAAAGGTTAGTACCGTGTAGCCATGGAAAACAGGGAATAATAAAAGTAAAAATTGTACTATTTGAGAGTTTGATTCCAAAATTTCAAGACCAAGTTGTTATGTTCCTTCTTCAGGCATAAATGAGAGCTAAAACAACAAAGAACAACAATAAGAAAGAAAAAGGTTATTAAAAAGAAGCTTTAAAGGGAGCTCTTACATAAGATGCAAATAGATTACCTGTGCATTTAAAACAAGCACATAAATAAGATATACATAGCTGTTTTTTTCTTCTATGTTTGAATTAATTGAACATAAAAGTAAAAAATCAAATTAGGTGTTTATCTCCAGCATCCATTTTGAGAAATGTACCCATGATGCAACTTTCTCCAAAATCTTCCAACAAGTCTCATTTTAAAACTGTGACCAAAGCCTGCATGATGTCATAAGATACACCTCTGCTCTCTTACTGGCTTCTGTGTATCATAGTGGGTAGGACTAGGTGGCTGTGTACAACTTTTTTTTTACCTGCCTTTCTACAGAAAGAGAGAAGATTGACCTGATCACACAGGATCATAACTCTGCTCCTTTTGATGTAATAGTTACATTACCCTCCCATTTAATGCAGGTTTCATAAAATGAACTCACATAACAAAAACAAAAGACATATCTGAAATCAACAATGCAAAATAAAAAAAATAAACGTTTTTCTTTTTTTGGTGCGAGTGTCCCTTTAAGGGTACTCTCCATTTCTATGTGGTATCTCGCTAGGAGACATTGAAAGGCACATCAACCCAGGCATGTGTCCAAGTCTGTGATGACAAATGTAGTTAATTGATGAATTCCCAGTTCTCAGTAACAAACCAAATCAAAGAACTCAAACCACTCTTTGCTCTTTTGTACATCTACTATTGCAATGCCCATCTCCATTTTCTTATTGCCTACTCTACTTGTTTTAGTATCCTAGGTACTGTAAGCTGGTTGGAAACATTCATGGAGCTTCTAACCAGCAGTAGGCAAATTGTCTATCGAAAGGACACCAGTGTCTGTGGCAAGGTATCTGAAGGTCCATAAACCATCATTAAATGGTCTGTCATAAAGTCCTGTAAATATCCACCAGTGTTGGTGTCTCTAGTTCTAACCACATATCCCCTCTCCACTCATATTCTTTTTTTCTTATTTTTTTTATTTTTATTTGGTGATGTTCTCACTCCCTACATCTACATTTCAATATATCAGATAATGTCTTCTGCTCCATATACCTCTTCTCAAATACATATCAGTGTTCTTATTTCATGAGTGTGCCCCTCTGTCTCTGCATCTGAGTTCCTTTCTCCCCTGTAGGCTTTTGGCTAGTGTTGAGCGAACCCGAACCGCACAGTTCG
This sequence comes from Pelodytes ibericus, assembly GCA_036172795.1. Lineage (NCBI taxonomy): Eukaryota > Metazoa > Chordata > Amphibia > Anura > Pelodytidae > Pelodytes > Pelodytes ibericus. The sequence continues at coordinate 95,554,062 of CM069861.1, forward strand.
GGTTCTTACAGAACTTTACGGTTTTTGGACCCCGAACACAGACATTTCACTGTATGTTCGGGTTGGAGTTCGGGGTTCGGCGATTTAATGGCACATTTTGAAAGGCTACAGGGCAGCCAATCAACAAGCATTTGCCCTTAGAAGCCATCACAGCCATGCCTACTAATGGCATGGCTGTGATTGGCCAGTGCAGCATGTGACCCAGCCTCTATATATGAGCTGGAGTCACGTACACGCACATCACATGAGCTCTTCTTAGTGTAGGGAGAGGATGCTGCAGCTGTGAGGGGCAGATTTTAAAAAATTCTGGTGTTGAATCTGCATACTATAGCGATTATTCAAACGACAGCGATTATTTAAATTACAGTGATTATTTTAGTGGGTGCTATACTACATATTTGTACCCTGCCCTGAGCCCAGTGCCACAGAGAGTGCAGTGCACTTTCAACTGCATGTGTGCCAGGCACATGACTTTAATCCTGTTCTGTTAGCTCAGTGGGCAACATCTAGGCATTTTTAAATACTATAATTTGTTGGTGTTAAATATTACATTTGCGCCCTGTACTTCATATCTGAGAGTCAAATAGAACCATCAAATACTGTGCTTACAGCGCACTTTGAAAAATTCTAATTGTTTTGGGTGCTAAATAGTACATTTGCGTCTTGCGGTGCACTTAATATCTGAGAGTCAAATAGAACAGTCCAATACTGTGCTTACAGCGCACTTAGAAAAATTCTAATTGTTGTGCTAAATAGTACATTAACGGCCTGCACTTCATATCTGAGAGTCAAATAGAACAGTGAAATACTGTGTTTACAGTGCACTTTGAAAAATTCTAATTGTTTTAGGTGCTAAATAGTACATTTGCGTCTTGCGGTGCACTTAATATCTGAGAGTCAAATAGAACAGTCCAATACTGTGCTTACAGCGCACTTAGAAAAATTCTAATTGTTGTGCTAAATAGTACATTAACGGCCTGCACTTCATATCTGAGAGTCAAATAGAACCGTCAAATACTGTGGTTACAGTGCACTTTGAAAAATTCTAATAGTTTTGGGTGGTAAATAGTACATTTGCGTCTTGCGCAGGGCCGATCCTAGGGTCACGGGCGCCTGGGTGCAGGATTTTTTTGGCGCCCCCAGGTGGGTGTGGCTATATGATAAACCCCTCCCCTTTACACATGTATGTTCCAGGCATACCAATTTTTCATTATTGGGGTAGGGAGATTCTTGTGGAGATTCTTGTAGATGAAGGACCAACACAAGCTTTTATTTTAAATAAAGATATTTATTTGGCAGTAAAACAGTGTAGTGGTTTTATTTATGTCTATGATGCTCAGCCAGCAACATGGGAGACTTTTTGCTGGCTAGCAGTTTTAACTACAGTTCCCATGATGTCCAACCAGCCAAAGTCTCCCATTAGTCTGGCTGAGCATCATTGGAAAAGTACACAAGGAGCAATAAATAATATTCCACCAAGTCAGTCACTCACGTGTCTCTCTCTTCCCATACCGCCATGTCTTTCTCCCTTTCCACTCATACCCTCATGTATCTCTCTTTCTCTCTCCACTCATACCCTCATGTATCTCTCTCTCTCTCCACTCATACCCTCATATATAACTCTCTCTCTCTCTCCACTCATACCCTCATGTATCTCTCTCTCTCTCCACTCATACCCTCATATATAACTCTCTCTCTCTCTCCACTCATACCCTCATGTATCTCTCTCTCTCTCTCCACTCATACCCTCATATATAACTCTCTCTCCACTCATACCCTCATATATAACTCTCTCTCCACTCATACCCTCATGTATCTCTCTCTCTCTCTCTCCACTCATACCCTCATATATAACTCTCTCTCTCTCTCAACTCATACCCTCATGTATAACTCTCTCTCAACTCATACCCTCATGTATAACTCTCTCTCAACTCATACCCTCATGTATATCTCTCCCTTCATAGCCCATATATTTTTCCATGTCTATCTTTCTGTTCCTCATGCTCCCCATGGTGGTCTTTTTTTCTGCGTGTCAGTCTCTCCTTCTATACACCCATGTCTACTGTCTCTTTCTCTTCATAACTCACATGTATGTCTCTCCCTCCTCATAATCCTGTGTATTTGCCTATTAATATGCCACAGCCAGTTTGCCCATTTATATGCCACTGCCAGTTTGCCCATTAATATGCCACAGATAGTTTTCCCATTAATATGCCACAGATAGCTTGCCCATTAACATACCACAGTTAGTTTATCCAATAATATAGCACAGTTAGTTTGCCCATTAATATACCAGTGTCAGTTTGGCCACTAATATGCCAGTGTCAGTTTGTCCATTAATATGCCACCACCAGTTTTCCCAAGAAAAGCATTACCCCCTCCCCCCATTCCCCAGTACTCACCTTGCTGCTGCTGTTTCGTGTCTCCTCCGCACAGTCTTCCCTTTATGCACACTCAGTGCAGGAGGCGGGAAATAGCCGCCGACTGGATGGGGACTGTCAAGTGGGCAGCGGTGGCCCCTTTAACCGGTTAAAAGTTGCCCTGCCTACATACACACCAACACTTATGCACAGGGTCATGCATAAATACACACAGTCACACTTACACAGACACACTTAGTCAGGGCCGCCACTAGGAATTTCAAGGCCCCCTACTGAACACATTTTCTGCCCCCCCCCTCCCGCCGACAATATCTCCCACTCGCCCCACCTACTCTCAAAAGCATGTTATCCCAGTCTAGTGTAATATGGAGGGTGGTTGGGAGCAGTTGGTCAATATGCCAGTAATATTTTGCCCCTCAATATGCCAGTATTTTACAATTTACTGTGCCAATATCTTGCCCCTTAATGTGCCAGTATTTTGCCCCACAATATGCCATTCTTTTGCCATTTAATATGCCATTCTTTTGCCATTTAATATGCCATTCTTTTGCCACTCAATAGGCCAGTATTTAGCAATTTAATATGCCAATATTTTGCCCTTCAATATGCCATTTAAAATGCCAGCGTTTTGCTTGTTATTTGCACCCTTCCCCAGTACTTACCTCCTTGCTGCTCTGTCTCCTGGTGCTCTGCTCTGTTTAGCAGGTCCCCGGCTGGAGGGGAGCGCTTAACGCTTCCCACACAGCCGCGGACCTGCTAAACACAGGGGATTTTTTTTTTTCCTGTTGTGACCTGGACCCCTGATGGTGGGATTGCACTTAGTCACCATTACACACAGACACCCTTATACACACACAAAGCAATACACACAGTCACACTTATGTACACACACTTACACAGACAGTAATACACACATTGACTCACACAGAGAAAAACACATTCACACACACAGTGAAACACACATTCACACACTTACATACATTCACACACACAGTGAAACACACATTCACACACACACTTACATACATTCACACACACAGTGAAACACACATTCACACACACACTTACATACATTCACACACACAGTGAAACACACATTCACACACACACTTACATACATTCACACACACAGTGAAACACACATTCACACACACACTTACATACATTCACACACACACACACACACAGTGAAACACACATTCACACACACACACACACACACTTACATACATTCACACACACACACACACACACACACAGTGAAACACACATACACACACACACTTACATACATTCACACACACACACACACAAACACACATACACACACACACACACACACTTACATACATTCACACACACACACAGTGAAACACACATTCACACACACACACACACACTTACATACATTCACACACACACACACACACAGTGAAACACACAGTGAAACACACACACATACATTTACACACACAGTGAAACACACATTCACACACACACACACACACACACACACACACACACACACAGTTAAACACACATTCACACACACACTTACATACATTCACACACACACTTACATACATTCACACACACACACACACACTGAACACACACACACATACATTCACACACACAGTGAAACACACATTCACACACACACACTTACATACATTCACACACACACTTACATACATTCACACACACACACACACAGTGAAACACACACTGAACACACACACACATACATTCACACACACAGTGAAACACACATTCACACACACACACTTACATACATTCACACACACACACAGTGAAACATACACACACATACATTCACACACACAGTGAAACACACATTCACACACACACACAGTGAAACACACATTCACACACACACACACAGTGAAACACACATTCACACACACACACTGAAAGACACATTCACACACACACACACACAGTGAAACACACATTCACACTGAAACACACACACTTACATACATTCACACACACAAATTGAAACACACACTTACACCCTGACATACACATTGAAACACACACACTTCTTTTCATTTAAAAAAAAAAAAACCGCGTTTTACTATTGGTCCCCCTCCCTGGAGGGAGGAGGACGTTTCCGGACGGTGTCTGCAGAGGCAGAACACCGTCATGCAGTTCTTCTGCCGGATGTCACCAGACATCCGGCAATCAGACAGCGCGACGGGGCGGAGCTTGCACCCGTCGCGCTGTACTCATTGAGATTAGGAGGTGCGGTGACCGCAGGCGCTCACCTGCGGGCCGCACCTCCAGAATGAGGGAGAAAGGTGCTCATCGGAGCGCCTTTCCTCCCGGTGCGCCTGGGCGCGGTGCACCCCGTGCACCCGCCCAGTATCGGCCCTGGTCTTGCGGTGCACTTCATATCTGAGAGTCAAATAGAACAGTCCAATACTGTGCTTACAGCGCACTTTGAAAAATTCTAATTGTTTTGGGTGCTAAATAGTACATTTGCGTCTTGCGTTGCACTTCATATCTGAGAGTCAAAAAGAACAGTCCAATACTGTGCTTAGAGTGCACTTTGAAAAATTCTAATTGTTTTGGGTGCTAAATAGTACATTTGCGTCTTGCGGTGCACTTCATATCTGAGAGTCAAATAGAACAGTGAAATACTGTGGTTACAGTGCACTTTGAAAAATTCTAATTGTTTTGGGTGCTAAATAGTACATTTACGTCTTGCGGTGCATTTCTTGCAGTCCAATAAACAAAAAAACAAAAAAAAATGCCCTTTATGCCTTGGAGGTGCTGGCCTGCCCTGCAGCCAGTGTATTGTCTGAACGTGTGTTTAGCATGGCAGGGGGCATTATCACAGACAAGCGCAGCCGCCTGTCCACAGCCAACGTGGACAAGCTCACGTTTATTAAGATGAACCAGGCAAAGATCCCACCAGACACCTAGACATTTATACCGGCCTCACCCAGTCATTGTTATACACAAGTGCACTTATTCTTTGTTTTCTGTTGTTATATGTCCCAATATTTTGGGGGCTACCACAATTTAAAAAACCAAAACCAAATAAAAAACAGTGTTAGCTACCTTCTCCTCCTCCAGCGCCGCTTCCACCTACACCGCCACGGTCACCGCCTCCTCAACCTAAGGGACACTTATAAACTGAAAGAGAATACCCTGCACTCCAACCCTCTCTCAAATGGATAATTCTGTTGATCCTCCTGGCAGCCATGTTTTAGATTTAGATTAATGTTCTTCCAAAGCTAAAATCAAAGATTCCATCTAGTGCTATTTTATGGGTCAGCTGTATTTGTAATTTGTATGTATTTTATGTTATTTTAAGTTATTTCCCTATCCACATTTGCTTGCAGGGCACTTGTCCTACTCTTACCCACATTTTACTTCATTTTGCAGCCCTCTAGCCCTTTCCAGCACTTTTGTAGAGGCATTTTAGTGGCCAAAAGTTCGTGTCCCAATTGACTTCAATGGGGTTCGGGGTCAAGTTCGGGGTCAAGTTCGAGCACGGACCCGGACATTTTTTCGAAGTTCAGCCAAACCTGCCGAACCCGAACATCCAACTCTACTTTTGGCTTCACTGCTCCAGATAAGTGTAAGCAAAGTATAAATATCAGCTTCTCTACCTTTCAGATAAAATATACATTATTTGAGGAATACTGTAAAATCAGTTCATATTGGCCAGAATATTCCAATTTAGCATCATATTCTCTGTACTTGAAGGCCTTTCCAAATAATTAAGTTTTTCCAATTTGTTGTCCATCAACTGTATTATATAGAGCATTTTATCTGTTTTAATAACACAACTGACTGATAATATTTCTGAAGGTTATTTAAAAATATGTTTGGTACATAACTCCATAGTATCATTTTAGCACATTTTATTCAGTAGCATCGCCACTGCAAGTGTCGTCCAAGTTTCCATGTCCCGCAGATCACATGACAGTGAGGACATTTTCTGGAGACTGATTACTTCACTTTCTTAGTCTATATTTTCTCCCGTCGCTGTTATTGGATACCCTTGGGCCTGAATAGAAATACTGCACGTGGCAATGACACTGATCTGCCCACTATGCAACTCCCGCACAATTTTAAACACATACCCTTTGTTGGGTAAAAAACAAGTGTTGTTTTAAGTTTGCTACCTAATTATAACTGGTGTTTGGTATTTACTCATTCACCAGAATTCCACCTCAGACAAAAATAGGAAGCTTTGTGGTTGTCATGTGTTTGAGTACGGCAATGGGCCAAGATGCATTTGAGACAGATGGAATTTCTTACTCCTGTAAAAATATAGTGCTAATATCATCCTTCTCTCTCCTCTCTTTAGACACAAGTGGATTTCTAGTGCAGTCGACTGTCACCCGAAACTAACAAGGAGGATGTGTCTCCTAGCTATTTGAGCTTCGGTCAAAAGTTCATAGCTTGGCAGCTCGATGCCAACTTGGAAAGAGAATTCAGGAATGGCTAGAAAAATATTTTAATGTAATTCACCTTACTGTGGTATTTCAACGATAACCTTCAAAAATGTAAAGAGCGTGAAGTAAAAATTCCTTGACATACTAAGCATATGGCTAATCATTACACAACATGTCAGACTGAAGGCTTCCTTCTTTCAGCTTGATTTTGCCATACAACTTCACTTTGTAGTAATGCATATTGACATGCCTAATGATTTATACTGTGTTTACAAACAAATGGCTTAATGAATATTTATAAGGTAAGACCAAAATGTATTATGTGCAAAACAGAAATCTGGTTTGCTTTGTTTTTGTTTGATTTATTTTTTAATTTTATTTTTTTGTTTAACACACTCTGTGAGTATATTTTAGTAGTTCTTTTGTATGTTAGTATTTGTTTTGCAGGTATTCACAAGGTATTTGGAAAGATCAGAAAAAACAAATTGGTCTTGCTTAAAAATTGTAACCCATCAGATTATAAACTCTAATGTCTGCAAACCTCTGATGTCCTCACAGAAGAAGTATACCAGCACCACTGTCTTTCTATCGATCAATAAAGGTATTCACACAAAGTTTTTTTTATTTATACAAGGGTATTCTTGATAAAGAGATACTTGCAGGGAACTGTGGGAATTGTGATGTAAATTTCAAACTATAGATCAATTTAGCCAAGTTGGAAAAATTCTCCAATGCAGCTGAATAGGAGATGTTTTCCAACTCAGCTACTTTGGCCTTAACGGGACTGCCTAGTACCCAAAATGCTTTTTCAAATATTAATGTGCTTTCAAAGTACATTAAAATGCATGTTTTTGCAGAAACAATCTGAACAAATTGTCCATTGAAATAATTTTCTGGTTCGGTAGGGCTGCAGTCATAAAAATTAACATCTTACCCCATATCCTCTATGTTATCCAAACTTTGCCCATCCTCATACCAAAAAAACGTTTTCTCGGCTATATGCTCCATGGTCATTAAATTCATATGGCACAATAAGCGCCCAAGGCTGATTACCCGATTTCTCACCCGCCAAAGTGCCTGGGTGGAGTGGGCTTACCCGACATAGAAAAATATTATCATTCGGTACATTTGGCCAGGGTGGTCGAGTGGACAAGGCCATCTCCCAAACTTTGGGTCTCACTAGAACCTCGGGGGTAGACCTTACCCATCCCAATGGCTGTCTGGGTAGCCACCAACCAACTGTCCATCCCACAGACTTCCCATCCCACACTTGTTCCTACCCTTAGGTTCTGGAAAATAATATACCTGCAAGTCGGGTTTGATTAACACCCCCCTCCTTGATGCAATCTCTTATAAGTAATTCTCATTTCCGCCCGGTCAGGAGCAGGGCTATTTCCACGACATGTTCCAGACCCAGGTCCATTACCCTAGGCTGGGTCATGTTGTGGAGGGAGGGTCCTTGAGACCCCTGGCAGAGCTTATCTCCAGTACACTGCCAATGCCCACACAATGGTATAAATACACCCACTTTATCTCCACCCAATCTAAACTGCACCAAATCCCAACAGATGCTACACCCTACGAGCTGTTGTGCATGACTGTAGAGCCCCCAACCAGATTGGTATCCACTATCTACAGACTCCTTACAGACATGACTGACCACACTAAACCACACTATATATCCCTTTGGGAACGGGACTGTAATATCACTTTAACCGAGGGGAAATCGGAAAAAATGACTACCCTGACACATAAATACTCTATGTCCACTGATATTCAAGAGAATGCTTTCAAACTTCTCACATGATGGTACAAAACCCCATCTGAATTACACAGAATATTCCCCTCCATCCTTGATAAATGCTGGCGGTGCCGCCTTCATACAGGCAATTTCCTTCATATTTGGTGGACCTGCCCCCTTATCCAGCCTTTTTGAGATATGATTCTCAGAACCATATGAAGAATAGGGGACGAGAACATTAGCGCTGATCCTCTGACTAAACTCCTCCATCACAAGCCTCCCCTCATAGGAGCGTCCAAACGCTATCTGAAAATTCCCCTCCTCAATGCCACTAAGCTATTAATACACAAAAAATGGAAGCAAACGACCCCTCCCATGGTTGTCTGCTTTGAAATCGAAAAGAGTAATTGAGGATGTGATACAACCAACTGATGGGAACGGGAAACCAAACCGTGCTAAATTACTAAATTAGTCCATATATCTTACTAGCCCTGAGTGCCAAGCGGAGATTACGCAATCTGACCACTAACTACTCTTAGCGACACACTGTAATATGTTCCACGATACTAGTATTCCCTGCAAGACACTCCTCCCAATTCTACTCCTTCTCTTCTGATATCTCCTTTTCTATTCTTCAATCACCTGAATTTCATGGACCTGTTTTCAGATGTTTCTCTTTCTCTCTGTGTTATATCAGTTACACTGCATATGCTTTGTGTGTAATTTATACTTAGTTAATGTATGACAAATGTCCAAATGTATATGACCATGTTTCCTCTGTACCTTATGTACCGATATTTATCTGTCTTATGAAAATCAATACAAATATATTGAATTAAAGTGCATGTTTTACATTTTGCATCGCTTAATACATGAAAATACTTACAGCTAGATGAAATTGTGAAATTACAGCAGCTTGCAAGAAACCAAGACTACCCACACTGGTCGAGTCATTTCCTTTTTTTTTTTTTTTTTTGCTGCAGGAACTGATGAGAATAATTTCATTCAAATGAATGGAATTTTCTGTCTGTCTGGTGATGTCAGCAGACAATCTGTTGCACTGTTAAGAGATCCTACTGTGTACAAGAGCAAGGTCACTTTATATTCTCATTTTTTTAAAAATGTATTTTATATTCTGATAGTATCCCTTTTCCCTTTTGGATTGGTAATCCAGTTGTTCAAAATACAGCCTCTAGGTTTATTTAACCCATAGTTTTCAGCAGCCAAAAATGCATAAATCAGAAACATCCTTTTATCTTGTCCAAATGTTTTAAACCAAGATGGAATAATATTTCTTTTGGTCACATGCTATTTCAATTCCCAATAATCCTGTCAGTACGCCTATAACCTGTTTCAAGAAGTCTGATAATAGGTGGCACTCCCACCATAAGAGTTTTACTGTCCTGGTATTATTCTGACATCTCCAGCAGTATTCATTACACTCTGGATACATACGTTTTTACCCTACTGGAGTTAAATTCCATATAAATATGACCTTATAAGGTAACTCCATTAGGTTGAAGGAATGGATAGCATTTGTTGTTATTCTTATAGCGTGCATCCAGTCCGTTTCATCAACGGTTAATTCAAACCCATTTTTTTTATTGGTGCTAGATCATTGAATTTTGCCACTGACTCTATAAAAAGATTAAAAGCATTAAATTTCTTTTACCCCACTTTTTCTTTCAAAAAGCTTTAAAAAAAATAATCCATCTCCAAATTTTCTTTATAACAATGTGATGTTGTCTCTCTTTCCACATCATTTTTCAATCTTAAATATGAATACAATTTTCTCGATTGCAGATCATGTTTATCCATTTTATCTGGAAAAGTAAAAATACTCTGGTTAATTCAGACGAAATCAGTTTCCCTCCTTGTTTTTCATTTTAAATCCTTGATGTGACTCTCAACAATTTTTAAGGGTAGTTGTCTTTCTGTCATATAATGTGGCAAATATCTTGTCCTTTTCCATATATATATATATATATATATATATATATATATATATATATATGTGTGTATGTTAGGTCTTCGACTATTGGGTTAATTGATAAACGTTATATCCTATTCAAGGGTCTTCTTGATAGGCCCACACCCTAAAATTATATATAGAGGTGTCCCCAATATAAAAAAACCATATAAGCAAAAGCTATTTAGAAACGGATAAGACACGACTTTTAAATAAAAATAATAAAAATTTCTTCGGTGACATAACAGGTTTCCATAGATGCAAAATATGCTTAGCCTGTAAAGAAACAAGCAGAACACAAGAGAAAAAGATTTGTACCTTTAGGAACCCTCACATAGACAAGACATATAAGATCAAAGAAATTATCACCTGTGAATCGAGTGGAGTAATATATATGCTCAAATGCCCATGTGAGTTGTATTACATAGGAAGAACATCAAGACCCCTAAAAACTCGGATAGGTGAACATATTCGAAACATAAGAAATGGATACGAAAAACACAGTCTGTCACATCATTTTTTAAAAACACACAAAAAAGACCCCTCTATGCTCCAATTCTGGGCTATCGAAAAACCTAAGACACACTGGCGAGGGGGAAACAAAATTAAAACCCTTGGCCAAGCTGAAATGAGGTGGATATTCGAGCTTGACACTTTGGCCCCTAGAGGGCTTAATGCAGATTTTGAATTGTATCATTTTTTGTAAGACTGCATTTTCTATACTGCATACATACCTCTATAGATAGTCAACCACTAAAATAATACATTTTTTGCATATTTTTTGCTTACTTATTATTATTGCTCTTACATATATTTTTTGTCTACTGCGATGCATTTTCCATTTCTAAGTAAAGTACTGGTTTTAAGATATGTATTCCTATGCCAATCTTATTTTATCTGTATCTATAAATTGGAATAGTTAGGCATGTGCCATATAGAGAAATGAGGCAAGTCTGACCTATGTCTTTTTTCATTTTGTCCTATATACATAATTTTTTCTCATGTTTCCTCCCCTCTAATTTTAGTTTTATCTGATATTGGTTCTGCACTTTGTTGTTTTTTACTTTACTACAATTATATATTGATTTGCCAGTCTATATGTAGCGATATTCGTTGGTGATATATGCTATTTTGTCTCTCCATTTCGGATCAACGAAACTGTTGGGTGAACATTGATTAGTCTGTTTACCAGTGCCTACTTTACTTTCGGCATGCTGAAAACACTCCCACTTGTTGATAAACTGCCATGGAAACGGTAGACGGATACTTTAAAAAGGAAACTCCTCCGGCTGAAGCGTCACTGTCTTGAAGAAGTCGGAAATGACGAAACGCGTCACAGGAAAGCGCCGCTTCGCCTGAGGACATTTAAAAAGGAACTTTAAAGATCACGGAAGAGAGGCACCAACAGGGTCCCCGCTGACAGCAGACGGAGGGTGCACACCGCCTGTAAAAACACGCTGAACACGGGAGGACTGGTGACCTGCTCTTTCTCTCTTTTTTTCCTTTTGTTCTTATTTCCCCGTTTTTAATTACTTATTTTATGGAGTAATTATATGTTTTTTAATATAAGCCTTACTATATATAGGGGCAAATAAATAATATTTTTTATCACTAAATATACTCCATTTAATTCGTTTACCACCAACTCACCCTCTGGATAAAACGAGCTGGAACTTGGAGTTGAGACCTACACACGTGGGATGGTGGGACTTGTAGTCCAACTGCTATATGTACTTAGAGCCAGTACTTTTAGGCTCTAGAGTGTGTGAGTGTGTTTCTTTTGGGGGAAAATATACAGCTAATCCCTATCTGTGAATACTACCCATTGTATGTCTATGTTTTTTTGTCTTTTTATGTACAATCCCTTTGGAAGAAAAACAGTTTTTGGGTACAACCCGACTGGAATCTATATTTCCAATACTGAATCTTTGACTTGATAAGTATTTCTACGTTCATATTTAGTTTATATATATAATTTTCGTTTATTTATTATTTATTTATCGACTGTTTTATTACATTGGTGTCATTGATTTAAGCACTTATATGCCTTTTTTGCATTTTCTTGAATTTATATATTCTTTTTGAATTTATATTACTGATCTGCGCAACACTTTTTTTCACTACTATTACTTTTGTTTTGTGTCACCCTGGGGGAATTACACTAGTGTCTGCAGCATGTCACAATTTATTTATTTATTTTTACTCCTATTTAGAATTATTCTTAATAAAATAGCGCCTATCACTTAACACGTTTATATTATATTATCTTTTCCCCACGTGAAGGGCAGCTTGCTAACAAATATGTCTATTTTTGAATTTAGGAATAACTTTAAATGCACTTTAGACTGTCCACTAGAAATACCAACAGTAGAAAATTTTGTGAAACCAAATGACTCTCTGAACTCACTGTGTTTGGAACTGGAGAAACTTCTTACCAAGGAAATTAAATTTAAATGTGAAATAGCAACCCTTGAGAGGTACTTAAAAGAAAAGATTACCCCAAGGGGGCTACGTTTTCTCAAACGCCCAACCAGTTATAAAGATGATCAGACCTTTTTGGTCTTCTGGGATAAAATTCTAGAAAATTGTACTAATAAGTTGATGGAACTAATTATTCGCTTCAGACGCGATGACTTATCCAAAATTGACCATGATCTGAGGAACTTAGAAAATAAAATAGAACCTCACCTACCAAATCTTTCCTTTGAGAACTCTGTCACTAGAATTAAAAGTAATTTGGGAAAATTAGAAAATGAGATTATAGAAAAGAAAAAACTCACGAGAGATCAGAATGATTATAAAAATAACAAAGTAAGAAGTTTCTCCAGAAATAACTTAGAGTTGGAAGATGCGTCTAGACAACAAAATACTTTGGGTTTTAACAACACTCCAGTCCCCACACCAACCCCGAAATTCTTTAATTCCAAAAAATCGAGTAGGGTTAATTATCCACAATCAAACTTTTACCCTCTGAGATACCAAAATTAATTCCAAAACCAACGTCCATATCAGCATCATGTAGGACAACAAAATCAATTTTATAGGAAGAATAACAACAATTCCTATAACCAATCAAACAGAAAACCGTTTTACCAGAAGGTTTATAGTAGATACGAATATCACCCACAGAGACAAGATAATTCCCATTATAACAGATATGAGAATGAGGAATTTAATTCAGAATGGAAACAGACAAGAAAACCATCCAAAAACAAACAGGCCCCCCAAAACAACCCGAACAATATCCCTATCAAAAATAGATTTGAAGTCCTTGCTAACTATACCCTAGAACCTACTTCTTCTTCTTTTTTAGATCAGGGTCACAACAAACACCAGAAATGGGATCCCAGTATTACCCAGTCACCACAAAAAAGACCAAGAAGTCCCAACATAGAGGAAATAGAGCTGGGACTAGAATCCAACAGAGAAAAAAGAGGAAGGTGGTAGAACCTAAGGGTATCTTCAACCTTAGTACACATACTCTAACTCAAGACGAAATAAAAGCCTTAAATAGAGGACTAAAGTTTGCACCAGCAATAAGTACGAATAAATTTAATACGTACATTGATCTTCAAAAATTTATGCGGAATTTATGTCTGAAAAAGTTTTTTATGAAAAATCCTATTGAAAAAAGTCTTCAGATACAAGAGGACGTTTATGCCCATACCACACTTAAGACTAAATCAAATTTTTTTCCGAAACATATGAAGTCAGACGAAATGAAGACCTTTGAAAAAATGGTAACTAACGACATTAAAAAGATCAAAAATCTCAATAAATTCCAACAAAACCTGTCGATAGGAGAATTACAAGCACTAAAGTCTTTAGAAAATAATGATCAACTAACTATAAAACCGGCAGACAAAGGGGGGGGAATTGTCATATTGGACAAAACACAATATTGTAAGGAAATTATGAGACAATTAACAGATAAAGAGGTTTACAAAATTCTAACCTATAACCCAATATATATAATTAAAAGTAAACTGACTAAACTTTTGGACAAAGGACTCTTACTAAAGATTTTAAATAAGAAAGAACATGAGTATCTGAATCCCTTATATCCAAGAACTCCTGTGTTCTACATTTTACCAAAAATCCATAAACAGTTGCCTAACCCCCCTGGGAGACCTATTGTCTCTGGAATTAATTCACTTTTATTTCATCTGTCTGAATATATAGACAAACAACTCCAACCGTATGTGATACAAACTAAATCCCATCTAAAAGACTCGATGAGTCTTATAAGAGAAATTGAGGGACTCACCTGGCAGGATGATTATGTGCTAGTGACTTGCAATGTAAGTTCACTATACACCATCATCCAACATAAAAAGGGATGTGAGGCTGTTCGACATTTCTTAGAGAAAGCAGCAACCATCCCAGAACTACAAATTGATTTTATTCTGGAGGGGATACTCCTTATACTGGAAAACAACTATTTCTGGTTTGAGGATAATTATTATTTACAATTAAGAGGCACAGCCATGGGCACCAGGTTTGCCCCTAGTTATGCCAACCTCTTTATGGCATTCTGGGAGGAAACGTCCATGTATGGAGGGCATGCCTGGGTGGCAAACCTGGTGACCTATAGGAGATACATAGACGATCTCTTCTTCATATGGAAAGGAGATGTTCCAACATTAAAATCTTTTTTGTTATACCTCAATTCCAATACTTGGGGTATTACCCTAACAACAGAATATAACAAACAGAGTATTCAATTTTTAGACTTAGAGATATATCACGATACAAAAACAATAAAGACTCGCACTCACTTCAAGAAGGTTGATACAAACAGCTATATACAATCTGATAGCTGTCATTCCCTACCCTGGCTCCTCAATGTACCCAAAAACCAATTATGCAGACTAAGACGCAATTGCAGCGATATCAATGATTATCAAATACAGGCTAATATGATCAAACAGAAATTTATAGACAAAAATTACGAAAGCACACTTATTGATAAAAGCATTCAAGAAGTTAAAAATGTAGACAGAAAAGAACTTCTGAAACCTAAACATAAGGGTAGTGAAGAAAATAATAATGGAAAATTGCAAGAAATACCAATAATTACCAATTTTAGTGGAAACAATAGACTTTTCAAAAATATTTGCAATAAATATTGGCCTATACTCAGACAAGACCCAGAGCTACAGGCCATATCAGGCCCACACCCTAAAATTATATATAGAGGTGTCCCCAATATAAAAAACCATATAAGCAAAAGCTTTTTAGAAACGGATAAGACACGACTTTTAAATAAAAATAATAAAAATTTCTTCGGTGACATAACAGGTTTCCATAGATGCAAAATATGCTTAGCCTGTAAAGAAACAAGCAGAACACAAGAGAAAAAGATTTGTACCTTTAGGAACCCTCACATAGACAAGACATATAAGATCAAAGAAATTATCACCTGTGAATCGAGTGGAGTAATATATATGCTCAAATGCCCATGTGAGTTGTATTACATAGGAAGAACATCAAGACCCCTAAAAACTCGGATAGGTGAACATATTCGAAACATAAGAAATGGATACGAAAAACACAGTCTGTCACATCATTTTTTAAAAACACACAAAAAAGACCCCTCTATGCTCCAATTCTGGGCTATCGAAAAACCTAAGACACATTGGCGAGGCGGAAACAAAATTAAAACCCTTGGCCAAGCTGAAATGAGGTGGATATTCGAGCTTGACACTTTGGCCCCTAGAGGGCTTAATGCAGATTTTGAATTGTATCATTTTTTGTAAGACTGCATTTTCTATACTGCATACATACCTCTATAGATAGTCAACCACTAAAATAATATATTTTTTGCATATTTTTTGCTTACTTATTATTATTGCTCTTACATATATTTTTTGTCTACTGCGATGCATTTTCCATTTCTAAGTAAAGTACTGGTTTTAAGATATGTATTCCTATGCCAATCTTATTTTATCTGTATCTATAAATTGGAATAGTTAGGCATGTGCCATATAGAGAAATGAGGCAAGTCTGACCTATGTCTTTTTTCATTTTGTCCTATATACATCATTTTTTCTCATGTTTCCTCCCCTCTAATTTTAGTTTTATCTGATATTGGTTCTGCACTTTGCTGTTTTTTACTTTACTACAATTATATATTGATTTGCCAGTCTATATGTAGCGATATTCGTTGGTGATATATGCTATTTTGTCTCTCCATTTCGGATCAACGAAACTGTTGGGTGAACATTGATTAGTCTGTTTACCAGTGCCTACTTTACTTTCGGCATGCTGAAAACACTCCCACTTGTTGATGAACTGCCATGGAAACGGTAGACGGATACTTTAAAAAGGAAACTCCTCCGGCTGAAGCGTCACTGTCTTGAAGAAGTCGGAAACGACGAAACGCGTCACAGGAAAGCGCCGCTTCGCCTGAGGACATTTAAAAAGGAACTTTAAAGATCACGGAAGAGAGGCACCAACAGGGTCCCCGCTGACAGCAGACGGAGGGTGCACACCGCCTGTAAAAACACGCTGAACACGGGAGGACTGGTGACCTGCTCTTTCTCTCTTTTTTTCCTTTTGTTCTTATTTCCCCGTTTTTAATTACTTATTTTATGGAGTAATTATATGTTTTTTAATATAAGCCTTACTATATATAGGGGCAAATAAATAATATTTTTTATCACTAAATATACTCCATTTAATTCGTTTACCACCAACTCACCCTCTGGATAAAACGAGCTGGAACTTGGAGTTGAGACCTACACACGTGGGATGGTGGGACTTGTAGTCCAACTGCTATATGTACTTAGAGCCAGTACTTTTAGGCTCTAGAGTGTGTGAGTGTGTTTCTTTTGGGGGAAAATATACAGTTAATCCCTATCTGTGAATACTACCCATTGTATGTCTATGTTTTTTTGTCTTTTTATGTACAATCCCTTTGGAAGAAAAACAGTTTTTGGGTACAACCCGACTGGAATCTATATTTCCAATACTGAATCTTTGACTTGATAAGTATTTCTACGTTCATATTTAGTTTATATATATAATTTTCGTTTATTTATTATTTATTTATCGACTGTTTTATTACATTGGTGTCATTGATTTAAGCACTTATATGCCTTTTTTGCATTTTCTTGAATTTATATATTCTTTTTGAATTTATATTACTGATCTGCGCAACACTTTATCACTACTATTACTTCAAAAGTTATTTCCATTCCCTTCATGTTGTATTTGGAATATGTAGAACTTCATCTGGTTTCCTCATTAATACATTGTAGAAAGGTACCTGAATAAGAGGAGAAGTATACCTAACACAGGTGTAATAATGGTAGGCCTGAGTAGAGCCCAAGCTTTCAAGGCATAATTTTGTTGTTTTCTGTTCTTTTACTTGTAATACATGGTCAGCAGAAATGGACTTATGTTAAAATCCTTGGTAAGCCTAATAGAGCTATAGCAAAACCCTCTCATCTCACATGAAACAAAGAAAATCCATCACAATAGATATAGAACATCTCACTGACCAGTACACTGACACATTCCATGAAACATATACATGCTTAAGGGCCTAAGGGCACAGTATTGAAATGTGCTAAGGATTAACCAAGTATTGTTCTAGTATATGTTGTCCACAGTTTTGACAGGCTGGTAAACATGGGTGTGTGCATCAAAGGTTACACTGGTTCACTTAAGCAATGTGTATATTTGTACTTATTATTTTTTATTTACAAAGTGTTTTACCAGCAAAAAATGCATTATTATTTAATTTTCAAAAAGGTCTTGGTGTAATAAAAGTATTTGCACTGTTACAATCTAAAAAAAAAAATTCAAAAATGTTTTATAGAGAGCACTATTATGTGGTATATATCTTTCATAATTTCAGTTTTCTAGTAAAATAAATGAATAAATGGGGACTGTTGACCTTAAACTCTGCTTCAATAATACTAATTATTTTAATTATCCTGATTTTTGTTCCTGATGAGGCTGTATTTCTAATATAAGCAAAACCACCAGAGCTAAATTTATTTGCCATTTTGATTGCTATATAAAAGGCGGGAAACCAATCTGTGCCTACTGCACATCACGTATTATTTTGTTTAAGTAGGGCCTATATTTAATTCATTCTTTTTAATGCAATGATTTGCATGTATTAACAAAATAGCATGGTCATTTTACATGTCGGCTGATTTTAATTGTAAATTTATTTTAAAAAGTGCTGAATGTACAATAAATAATTCATAAAGCACAGTGTTATATTTCTGAACATTATTAATAATAAAAATAATTTGTTTAACTTTAAAAAGGTAACATCAGATTTTCTCTGGTTTTGCAAGTACTTCATGAGCATGTTATACTTTAATATTAATCATTTTAATTAACACAGAAGGAAGAAAGGCTGACTTGACCCTGTTGGGAATTGAACCTGCAACCATAAAGGTTGAATATATTCTGCAGCTGGTGCAGTAACCTACTTCTAGCTTATCTCACCAGAACAAAACTAATATATAATTTTTCACCTGTAGAATTTTTGATAGGCTCTTTATTCTTGTATAATTTCTACATGCATGTAATCTGGAACCTAATTTATTTTTGCTTGTGTGTTTGTTTGGTTCCAGACCATGAAAAGGAGCAGTTTCACATAACTTTTTTTCTACATGTGGTACATAAGTTTAATGTATATCATTGTAATTAAAAATATATTTGAAGTTCTCACGTTATTTTACATTGAAAATTATTGTGCAAGACCCAGTTGTTGAGAGGGAGTTTACAGGTGGTAGACTGCTTCTCTGCTATTCATTGTTACTGTGGAATTAGCCACTGCCTGTTCAGCTCAGCCTTTTCAAGTGTTTGGGCTACAGGGAGACAGGGTTTTATTAAGTTCATTGTGCTATGTTGTAGCATACAATTTTGGAGTGGATTTTTCTATGTGATTCAGAGTTACTAAGAGTGCAATATTTGTGTTTTCATCAGCTAAACATTAATTATAGTGTACATATAGATAAATAAAAATGAATAACTGAATGCAAATTGAGAAAAATGTATTTTGTCTGTGATGTGTACTGTTTATGACATCACATTTGAATTCATATGCAATCAACTAATTTTAATGGGAAATTAGTATTAGTTTTAGTATATCAAACCAAACGGTGATGTCATAAACATATTTGAAAAAATATACCTTCATTGCATTTGCATACAATTTTGCTTACACAATGGAGTCAGCGCAAAATACGATGATCTGGCCTAATCAGGGCATAAAACTGAATGGGGCGAAATCTGATATTGGACTACCCAATATGGCCGATTTTGTGATGAATTTCGGGCACATTTAATTTGGGGGTTTGGAAAAAGTTGGCCAAAAATTGGTGGAAACTGACACAGTTCAATTTGCTAGATAGTAGCCAGTGAACTGATCTTAAAAGTAAAAAATATATATTTTAAAAAAATTATACTAAGTAAAAATGTTAAATTAAATAAAAAATCCATAAATATAAAAAACACATTAAAATACTGTAATAATAATATAAACACATTATTATATTAATGTTATATATACTATAGTAATATCTATAACATAATAAAATCATTGTGTTTACATCGATATTTATAATATTTTGTAGTTACCTACTTATATAGGAGATTATAATCAAGAAACAAGGTCCCTACCAGATCTATTTTATACTTTTCCAAAGGTTCACCTTTACTGATTTCAGATTATATCTGTTGATCTTCCCAGGGTTGATAAGTTTGACTTCATTTTATCAATATATATGTGTCACGGGTTAAACTTACCCTGGGAGTCTCTAAAGCAGGTATATCTTAAGGCTTTCCTTTTATCTTAAGCTTTCCTTATATCTTATTTCTCCTTATTTTATTTACATCCTCATATATCCTTGGGTTAGTATTTAGGCTTCCAGCTTATGTACAAATTGGACGACAATAAACAAACAAAGAAGGCGACACTCTTGGGGGGGGGGGGGGTTCTTAAATCGTCAGTTAGCGTATCTAATTTCCATAATTTCCCTGGACCTCAACTTCTCTATCCATGTATCCCACTCAATGACATCCTTTTTAAGTTCTTTTAGTTGTTTTAATCTGCACCTTTCCATCTTCCATTGGAATGTCAATTGGGGGAGAATCGATGCCCAAGATACATGGAGACTAGACCTCCAGTTTCTGGCTATAGCTGTTGTTGTACTTAATATTATGTGGATAATTATTATTCTCTGTATTTTAGTCATAGCTGGCCAGTTCATACATAGGAGAAGTGTGGCAGGATCTAAATCCAAAAGAATACCAGTTAAACGTTGGATTTTATATCTTATCTCCTGCCATAGTGGGTAGATTAGTTCACATTGCCACCAAATGTGCAGGTAATTACCCTGTTTTTTTTCGCATCTCCAGCAAATCGGGGAGGCATTTGAGTACATCTTTGCCATTTTGCTTGGCACCAAATACAATCTGTTCAGCATCCTATAATATGTTTCAGTTAAAGACAAACAATGGATTGAGCTGTTGATATTCCCTATCGCTTGACTCCATTCCCTTGTTGTTATATCATTCCCTAAATCATTCCTCCAATGTTTCAGGGCCAATATTTCTTTCGGATGTTCCGAGAGTTGTATCAGTGCCAAGCAATCTCTCAACCTCCTTACTTTGCCTTCTTTTATAAACAGTAGATTTAATATCCTCCCAATTTCTGCTGATGTTTTAATTCTTTTACTGTTAAGGAAACCTTTAATTCTAAGGTAGTTAAAAGTCTGTTTGTTTGAGATCCCTGCTTGTTGTTGCAATTGGGTGATTGTCTTTATCTTATCTCCCTAATAAAGATCTCCTATTTTAAAAATTCCTCCTTGATTCCATTCGGTCAGATCTAAATACTTTATTTCGGTTTCGAGCACTTTTAATGAGGCTTCATCTATAACTTTATTTTTGAAACCTTTTCTGGATTTTAAGTTATCCCATTCTTTGACTAGATTCTTTAATACCAAGCATGTTTTTACCTGTAGGTTGGCATTTGTAGCCCATATCAGGGTTGTCAGGTCTTTTCCCTTAATTAGTTTTGATTCTAGTTGATACCATCCTTCCTGTCTCTTCTCCTCGGATTGTGTATTCACTATGTGTCTCAGCATATTTGCCCTATAGTAGTCTAAGATAATAGGCATAGCAACTCCCCCCTTCAATTTAGTTCTTCCCAGAACCTCCAAAGACATCCTGGGCCTTTTACCTTGCCATACAAAATTTGAAAATGCCCTTTGTACCATTTTAAGCCAATATATTGGAATCATTAGGGGTATTAGTCTAAATAAGTATAACCATTTAGGTAATATATAAGCCTTAATGGTGTGAATGCGTTCCATCCATGATATTTCACTATATTTCAATCTCTTAAAGGTACTATTCATATCTCTAAGTAAAGGTAGAAAATTAGTTTCTATTATTTTACCTGGGTCGGGACATAACTTTATTCCCAAATATTCTATTTCCCCATGGGACCAGACGAAATCATATTTTTTTTCCAGATACCCAAGTTCCCCCTCCTCTATCCCAATCGCCATAGCAACCGTTTTGTTGATATTCAGTTTATAATTAGAGATTTCGCTATATTCCTCAATTAAGCGGAGAACCGATTCCAGTGAGCTATCAGGGTCTTCTAACGTCAAAAGTAGATCGTCCGCATATAAGCTTATTTTTTGCTCTAAGTTATCCCTACGGCAGCCCTTTATTGCCTGGTCATCTCTTATTCTCTTTGCTAATGGCTCCAAGGCTAGGGCATAGAGGAGGGGGGACAACGGGCATCCCTGCCTCGTTCCGTTAAATATACGGAACCAGTTCGAGGAAATTCCCGGCCCTATCGTTCTAGCTGAGGGGTTAGTATAGAGCAGCATAACTGCTTCCAAGAATCTTCCTATAAATCCGAAAGCTCTTAGACTTTTTTCCATATACGTAGGTAACTACAAAATATTATAAATATCGATGTAAACACAAGGGGTTAGTATACGATATACCTATGTTAGATATGAAAATGTTTAGCTCTTGTATTATAAGTTGAACCATGATGAGTGTATCACAAAAGCGGCTTTGATCTGCAACCGAAGAGACCTCTGAGTTCAAAGGAAAAAAAAAAACATAATAAAATCATTACAATTCAGTGGTTTGTTGATATGGTAATAGTTTTACTACACCAAAATTGAATCTTAATTATTGTTATTTAGTATTAAAATATGCTATTATGACATACCATTTGGATGCATATATTGATATATGGTCATTCCCTAACTTTTATTGGTGTTGCTAAGAGGCATATGGGATATGTGTATATTATATTACAGGATGTGTTCATTGATGTGGTAATTGCACCACTTATGCAGTAGTAGCCTATTTTAATAATATATTGCAGTGTTTGATTTTGAATTAATCAATATGCTATTATGGCATTAAAAAACTACCATACAATTAAACTCAAATTATTTTTTAATATTTTATACATTGATATAATATATTACATTAATATAATATTCTTTTATACTATTGTTAATTTATTTCAATGTGTTTTTAAATGTATTTATTTATTTTTATTTAATTTTATTCTACTTTATATTTTATTTTAATTAATGTTAATCAATATTTGGTTTTCTTTACAATGTTATTTTATATTTAATTTCTTTTCTATTTTATTTAAATTCAATTTGGGAGGACTTCGGCTATTTTGGTTATTTTCAATAACAATAAGTTCTCCCATTGACTTCTGTGGGAATACTTCACCTACTTTCCTAATAGCCAAGGTCCTCCCGAAATGGCACCAAAAGAAGCCAAAATCCCCTTCTCAGAAGTCTGTGGGGAGGAACAAGGCT
The DNA here is from genome assembly GCA_036172795.1 of Pelodytes ibericus. Lineage (NCBI taxonomy): Eukaryota > Metazoa > Chordata > Amphibia > Anura > Pelodytidae > Pelodytes > Pelodytes ibericus. The sequence goes on from CM069861.1 coordinate 95,577,425, forward strand.
TCATTTGGGCAGAGAAACTCCAGAGGTGTCCAGTTGCCAAATTGTCGGCACAAAAATCAGCCACATAAGCCAATTTTCATGCCGATTCCCGGTCATCTGGTGGTCTCTGAGTAGCCTGAAGTGATCTGGTTGGGTCCAAAACTCAGAACTTTTTTTTTTTTTTTTTTTTTTTTTTTTTTTTTTTTTTTTTTTTTTTTTTTTTTTTTTTTTTGTTTTCTTTTTCTTTCCCTCCGCACTCAGAATCGAGAACACGTAAATAATCAGGTGAACAATAAACGTGAAGTCGTGTATTTTCAACTCATCCTTGTGCATTTTTTACTATGCTTAGTCTCCTTGACATGAAGATTATCATATAAAAATACATAAAGGACATTCAAATCTACAAAACATTTAACAAGACATACTACTAAAACATTTACTTCCATGGAGATCGAGGGGGGAGAAAACGGGGGGAAACAAGAGCCATCTAACCGCTGTTCACCTTTTATTTTACCATATTTCATGTGGATCAGTGGTCTACAGTTCAAACGCGTCTACCATGTTTCATCCCAAGTCCCGAGTTAGGAGTTCTAGACATTTATCCCATTTTTCCACCTTTTTTAGGTCTTTTGTTTGGTAAAGTGAAATTCCTCTCTCCATCTTAAATTGATATTCTAGTTGTTTCTTAATCTCCACCCAACTCGGGACTTGAGGTGATTTCCATAGTCTACCTATTGACACTTTTATTGCGGTTAAAAAATGTAAAGTAAAAGCCTTCTCCCATTCCTTAGTACCTGGTAGATTTAAGTGCAAGAGAAGTATCTCCGGCTTATTTAACAACGGAGTATTAGTCATATATAGAAGCTTCCCCAACATTTCCTGCCACATCAATTTAAGGGGTTGACATGCCCACCATGTATGTAGCATGTCCCCTCTATCCTTATTGCATCTCCAGCATGTATCCGGTGCCCCCCGCCCCATCACCGCCAGGCGGGATGGCACCAGATACATCCTGTTTAGAATTTTATAATGTGATTCCACCAAATTTAGACATCTCACTGATTTATATGTCAAGAAAAGGGATTTTATCAGATCTTCCTTTGGTATAATAATACCTATATCACGTTCCCACTTAGAAAAAGCCGAGAAGTCACAATCTGCGTTATCCAGATCTGACATATCTTTTATTCTTTTTAATAGATTTTTCTGGTTGTTATCTTTTAGGATTTTCCTAAAAAGATTCACTTTATCTGATTTCATCTTGTGCAGATGTTTTGACAAATAACCCTTCATCCTTAGGTAATTAAAAGTTTCACCTTTCAATTCTGGAAATCTATCCTGCAATTCCTGGAAGGGAATAATTCCCGTATTCCCCCATATTTCTCCCAGGGATTTCACACCACATTCATGCCAGGTTTTCAGGTTTATATAATCTATATTACTTTCCAGCAATGTCAGTGGGAGCTCGTGAATTACATAGTTGTCAAGCCCAAGTCTTTTCCTGTGTCTTCTCCACACATGTAGAATATTGTCTAGAACTATCCCTCTACCTTTGGTTTGATCTTTTTCTTTACTTTTATCCCCAGTGTACCAGAAAAGTTTGACCAGCTCTGATTCTCCGCCCAAAACTGCTTCGATATTATACCAAGCCTCGTTACTAGATATTTTTAACTGGGAGGTGACTGCATGGGCTAAAAGGCTTGAGTCATGGTATTGTTTTATGTCTGGCATTCCCAATCCTCCCTGGGAGATCTTTCTTTTTAAACAGTTTAATTTTAGTCTTGGTTTTTTGTTTTGCCACACAAAGTTCCTAAGAGCCCGTTGTATCATAGTAAGCCAACTGACTGGGGTTTCTATTGGGAGCATCCTGAAAAGGTAGAGCCATTTTGGTAGAATATAGGTCTTGACCACATTTATTCGTCCCCACCAGGAAAAACATAGGTTCTTCCAATCGCTTAGTTGTTTGGTAGTAGACTTTAGCAGAGGGAGGAAGTTTTCCTCCATTATTTTTATTGGATCTGCCCAGATACTTATGCCCAGGTACTTCAAATTATCCGCCCAGACAAATCTGAATTTAGTTTTTAATTTGTTCTCTAATTCTACCGATATGTTATTTGGCAGGGCAATGGTTTTATCATGATTTAATTTGTACCCAGATACCATTGAGTATCTATCTATTTCATTCACTAAGCCTACCAAGGATTTATCAGGGTTCTCCATAGTCACTATAGTGTCATCCGCATAAAGGTTAATTTTTAACTCCTCACTTCCTATCTTTAGCCCTGATATCTCTCGGTTCTGTCTTATGGCTGCTGCCATTGGTTCCATCGTGATAAGGTATAAAAGTGGGGATAAAGGACAGCCTTGTCTGGTTCCGTTATGTAAGTTAAACCAATCAGTGGAAAAACCGCATCCCAGTACTCTTGCGGATGGGGACGTATATAATGCCAGGATAGAGTTTAACATTCTTCCCTCGAAGCCAAAGATCTCTAGTGAAGTTCTCATAAAACCCCACCTGACCCTGTCGAAAGCCTTTTCGGCATCCAACGACAGGGTCAGGAGGGGGATATCCTTTGCTCTAGAATAGTCCAATGTGTCAATTAATCGTCTAACATTATCCGCCGAGGATCTTCCCGGTATGAAACCTGTCTGGTCCCGATGGATTATTGATGGTAATAATTTTTTTATCCTTTCTGCTAATACTGCTGAATACAGTTTAATATCTGTGTTCAGAAGGGAGATGGGTCGGTAGCTGGTTACCAGCTCCAAATCCTTTCCCTCTTTTGGTATGGTAATGATGTTTGCTCTCAATAATTCTTCTGGTATAGGATCGTTATTGGATAACGAATTGAACATCTCAGTTAGATTCACCAATAGATCTTTTTTGAACACTTTAAAGAACAGGTTATTAAATCCATCGGGACCAGGGGTCTTATTAAGCTTCAATTTATCTATACAGTAATTTACCTCCTCGGATGTAAATGGACTATTGAGAGTTTTTAATTGGTCTAAGTTTATCTTGGGCAGCGTTAAATCCCTAAAGTAAGAGTCAATTAGTTCCTGATTTGGTGTGTCAGGGAGATTGTATAGGGCCTGATAAAAGGTCTGGAAAGCCTCAGCTATCCTTTCTGGTATCATTACTACTCCTTCTTTTGTTTTTATTGAAGAGATCTGTTTTTTGGCCTCCTGTTTTTTAAGCCTCTTCGTCATCGATTTAGTCACTTTATTTCCGTTGTAATACCATGTTGTCTTGAATCTTTCTAGGGTTTTATTTGCTTTTTCTATTAACTGCTCCTTGATCTTATCTTCTATTACTTTTATTTGATTCGATATAGATAGAGATGGGTCAGCTTTGTTTTGATTAATAAGGCCTTCTAAGGTTATATAGAGGTTGGCTAGTTTCGGGAGGGACCTTCTTCTTTCCTGGATTTCTAATTTGATCAGATGTCCTCTCATAACTGCCTTAAAGGCGCACCATGTCATTGGGGGGCTTACTTCATTATGGCCGTTTTCGTGGAAAAAATTAGCAATTGCTTGCTTTAAATATTGTATATTTTGCTTCTTTCGAATTAAAGCACTATCAAGTTTCCATTCAGGTCTAACTCTTACTTTTCCTGTTTCCAAAGTCAACCATACAACACTATGATCCGACCAGGGGATGTTTTTTATAGCAATTTTCTTGACATTTTGAGTTGCAACTCTATCTCCAAAGAACATATCTAACCTGGAATATGTCAGGTGCGTTCTCGAATAACAGGAAAAATCCACCTCCCCTGGATGGAAGATCCTCCATAGATCCAGGAGAGGAAAGAGTTTAACAGTCTCTCTAAGCTTTTTTGCGTTATTTATGAGATTTTTGTCTTTGCCTCCGCCCCTACCTGACCTACGATCTAGATGTTCGTTCATAACACAATTAAAATCTCCCATTACCAGTACTATTCCTTGTTTTACTCTGTCTATTTTAACAAACAATTTTTGGATATATGAGGCCGGGGAGTGATTCGGGGCATATACATTTACTAATGTGTAAACTTTGTCTCTAATTTTGCATATTATGAGGATATATCTAGCGTCTGGATCACGTTCTAAATGTATAATTACCGGATCAATACTTTTGGAGAACAAAAATGCAACCCCTCTCTTTTTCTTATCAGGGAGAGAAGCACTTAATATCATTGGATAGTCCCTAGATTTTATTCTCAATTCATCTCCCTGCTTCCAATGAGTTTCTTGTATCGCACATATATGAACCTTCTCTTTTTTCAGAAAGTCAAGTACAACTATTCTCTTCTGAGGCGTGTTAATCCCACGCGCGTTAACTGTAAGCACTTTTAAACCACTCATATGAAGGCAGCTTTCTGGCACTCATTCCCCGACCTCCCTCGATCTCCATGGACAACTACATACATGACACAACAAGACACCAACAAATATACAATCCCGCATTGGTCCTTCTCGGGATCCCACTGCACAAACCCCTTCCCACCCACCCGTGAAACTGGGCGTTCTTTTAAAGGAACGTCCAGGTCCACCCTTAAATCCATAACTATTAATGGATAGAGTGTTGGTCTCTAGATTCACACACCCTTCCAGCAGGCTGAGAGAAGAAAGAAGGAGAGAAAGAGAAGAGAAGGGGAAAAAGAAAGGGAAAGAGAAAGGGAAAGGAGAGGAGAGGAGGAGAGCAAGCACGAGCCAAAAGAGGACGAGGGGACAAAGGGGCAAAAACCTATTTTTATCTTTAGTGAATCTATAAATCTAGAAACTTCTAACTAGTGCTCCTTGTATTATGTGAAAATGTTCCCATCTGTGTGTATAAATATTTTACTTCAATTCACTTTATTTGTTTAGCACTCCTATCTAATATCTAATATTTACCTATAATTATTAAGTGGAGCTAAATTCTTTTATGTTAATTCCTTTTCCTATATATGTGATTCTATGCTTTAGAGGTAATCTTTATTCTATTTATTTTAAGTATAATTAGTTAGCCTAAACCCTCTCGCATCTCTCCCATTATTAAAAAAAAAAAAAAAAAAAAAAAAAAAAAAAAAAAAAAAAATGTCTGTTTCCCTTTCTTTCTCCCTCCTTCTCCTTTATGTTTGTGTACCTCCGTGTTTAAGTAAATGTTGTGAGCTTAATCATCTATAAAAAGCTATTACTTCTTTATAAAGTGCATTTTCAGTAGTGGTAAATAATTGGATTAGATCATACTTTGTCTTTCGATATAATCCTAATTCGTTTCCCCTCTCTCTTAGTTATTAATTTACAATACCTCCTCCCCTCCAACCCCCCTAAGATTTGTTAATGTCATTTAGTGGATTTTAAAGTATTCCACTGACCCCCCCCCCCTTCCTCCTCCCCCCCCCCCTCCTCCTCCCCCCGTATTATTTATTTATTCATCATTCACTCCCCAGTCAAATTATGATTTTTTATCCATTGGGCTAAGCTCTGCGGTGAGGAAAATATCTCTCTTTTACCCTCGTATAGGGTCATTACTTTAGTAGGGAAACCCCATGAGTATCTTATCCCCCTGCTCCTAAGTATCTGGGTTTCTTGCGCAAAAGCCTTCCGTGCTTTCCTAGTAAAGATTGATAAGTCGGGGAAGACTTTTATATTTCCATATGTTGTCCCCTCTAAAGATTTGCCCATCATAGCAGTCATTAGTGATCGTTTAAATTTGAAAGACTGAAAGCATATAACAATGTCTCTGGGTATGTGTTCCGGTATCTTCTCCGGTCTGCGAACTCTGTGACATCTTTCCATCATATTATTATCTTTTGTTATGTGAAGGTCTAAAAACTGAAAGAAATCTTCCATGAATTTCTCAAGATCTTTGTTTGTTATTTCCTCTGATATTCCTCGGACTCTGATGTTATTCCTCCTGCTTCTGTCTTCTTGGTCTGCCAATTTTGACTCTAGATTATCCATTCTCTTCTGTATTTCCTCAATGTTCTCTGTCTGATTCTTGATCTGATTCTCCATCTTTTTTATCTGAGTTTCCAGCTGTTCAAACTTTTTCCCCATGTTGGTAATTTCTTGTTTTATCTCTTGAGAGTTAGAGAGTATTTCTTTCTTTATTTCCTCTGCTTGTTGTACGAAGCATTTTTTAATAAACTCAGCCGAGATGCTTGGTAAAGATGCGGGCTGATCCCCCTGGCCCTCTGTATCTGATATTCGATCTCCTGTATCGGAAAGTGACATTTCCTCATTAGCTGATATTTTTGCTTCTCCTCTGTTTGTTTGTGGGGAAAAGAAACCTGACAGCCTTTTTTCTGGCTTTTTATCCAATTTCTTTTTAGTAGTTTGTTTAGGCTCAGCCAATTTTTTTGATGCCATTCTATATTCGATATTTATCTCTAAGCAAATTCAGGAGGACTTTTTCTTTGGAAGATTCCTGGGGGGGGGGGGGGGGGGGGGTCGGGAAAGTCAGCCAAATAAGCAGCTTCTTTTGGGACCTGCCTTCAATGCTGCAAGGTTTGTCAGCTTATTTCTTATTTTAGAATTTTTATAGTTCCGTATATCCAATAAGATGTTAGAGAGTCCCTTGTATCTTAGGTATCTTAGTATTCCCAGAGTGGGTAGTTAATACTCTAAAGTTTCCAACTTCCTTTCCCGGATTTAACAGCTCAAATTTAGCAGCCTGTATCAATCCCCATATGTCGCCAATTCTTGGTTTATCAGGTCTTACAATCCTTAATTCAACTGCTGTGATTTATTTGTAAGATTTAAGGGTACGACATAATTTGAGGAGAAAAAAGAAATTTGTCAGCAGCTCTTTGTTTCTCAGTTCTCCCACAGCTGCTGTGATCTATTTGCAAAATTTAAAGGTACGACACGCTATCGGGAAAAAAGTTAGCTTGCAGTTCTTTGTTTCTCAGATCTCACAATCTATACTTCGGCAGTTACAATCTATTTACAGAGTTTAAGCTACAGCAGGATGTGAGAAAAAAAAAAAAAAAATTTGGTTCAGGTTCAGATCCTTACTCACAAATATTTCAAGGCTTAGCAACCTGTGTTAAAACCCCTATTTACGGGGTCTAAGTCACCCGTTCTTAGTTCATCAGAACTTACAGCCCATACAACAGCAGCTGTGATATGTTTACAAAATTTAAAACTACAGCAAGGTGTGGGGAAAAGTATAATCAGTTCCCAGTCTATCAGATCTTACAGCCCATACTTCAGCAGCTGTGATCAGTTTACGAAATTTAAAGCTACAACCCGCTGCTGTAGAAAAAATTTGTTAATTTATCAGATCCCACAGCCCATGCCTCGACAGCTGTGATCTGTTTGCAAGATTTAAGGTTTCAGAAAAAGAAAAAGAAAAAACATTTGTCATTAGTTCTTAGTTTATCAGTTTTTATAGCCCATACTTCAGCCGCTATGGTCTATTTAGAAGTTTAAAGCTACCGCACAGTGAAAGGAGAAATTTAAGTTCAGAAAATTAGATTCAAACTCGCTGCTGTGGTCTGTTTATAGCATTTGATCCACAACAGGATGCAGAAAAAGGGCAGTTCAACAACTTGACAAATGATTAAACAGTCCCCAGGTTTGTGCTCCTTTGAAACAGTCACAAAATTTTGTCTAAACGACTAATATATTCCTCCTATTCGTTTGTTCCATCTTATGTTTTCTTAGCTCCCCTGTTTTGCAAGGTTGGTGTATTACAGGCTTTAAACAGTAGTTTATTTCTCCCTCGTGTTCTAACAATATATACAGTTTAAATGGGACTTAGCTTTCTGAGGATCTGTCCATTTCCCCCAGCTGGTTCTCGGTCAGGTAGATCAGGTTCGTTTCCTCCTCTGACTGTAGTCGTTCTTCATGCATTAAACGCTGCTTTAAACACATACCCAGGCTTCCACTGTCTCTCCTTCACCGCAGGTCGCCGTGAATTTCAATGAATTCTTGCCGCCGGGGAGCCAGTCATTCTCTCTGCCTGGTTCTCGGGTGCTTCCTCCGGAGGTTCAACAAACCCCGCGAAAACGTCCCTTACGTCATCGCTCCGCCCCAGTCCAAATGAACAAAGTATTATTCTCCCAAAACTCAGAACTTATCTCTTTGAAATTCGGGGCTTACTGAGTATACCCACATGTATAGATAATTTTAGATCATCTAATATTCTCTAAATTAACAGTATAAACATTATTTAGCTGAATTCCTTTAAGCACTTTTTTAACTTCATTTTCTGGATCAGCTAATGGTGTGTGGAATGGTTGAACTTGATGCACTGCATTTCTTGTTTTAATCTGATTAACTATTTAACTAACTAAAAACCTATACAAGTTAAAAAAGTATTCATTTGCCAGTTAGTTCATAGTTTAAAAAGGCAAATGCCTATGATAACTAGTATCCAAAGATAACTCATAGACTAAACTTTACACAGGATCATATAAGCCAGCACCTAAGTGTGGTATTTCCTTACGAGGTGACTGTTAGAGAGACAAAGGAGAATGAGCTCTATTCAGTGAGTTATCACTTATCACTGTTTTTTTCTGCAACATTTTCTACTTCTGTCTATAATCTTCAATGGCCTGGAGTTTAACAGGCCATTGAATAGAGTCCAGTATATCTGATGCCTATTATTACTGTACCATTAACTATATGATAGTACCTTTAAATGCTCCTGGATAGAATTGTATATGTACTAAGCATACACAGACTATGTTACAATTAGAAGAAATTTTTACTTGAATTTACCCTGAATGTAATACTTTAGGTTAGAAAATTGCAACACTGTTACTTTCCATGTTTTATTAAAATAACTTTTTATACTGTGAATGTAGACAATAAAAATGATTGCAAATTATCTATACTTTGTTTTAACAGAATTGCAAGCAATTGCCGAAATTAGTAGAGAAATGTGTTTTAAATGTTTCTGTGGTGTCTCCTGTTTATGACATCACCTGTGGCATGATATGTAAATTATACATTTCACACTGAAAAGTAGCTAATTTTCTCCTAATCTAGGCTATGCTTGCAATCCTGCTAACACAATGTATAGATTTTTTTTCAAATTTTTTTAGTCTCTACACGTTACTAAACACTCACTTGTGAAACTATTTAATAGAAATGAATTTACACTGAGCTTTCACTTAGAAAAAAAAAAGAAAATTGAAATGGATAAAATACAAAATGCAAAATACAGATATTAATAGCCGTGTTTGAAAGAAGCCAACTCCGCTATTAGTGCTTGATCTTTGTCAGTTCACCACCGTTCTTATTTTAGTAAACAGAACTATGTATAAAATATATGAACGTTTCTAATATGTTCTATTGCAGTCTTTGGTATACAGTGAGCAGAGAGGCATTTATCTCCCTCATCTTACCTACCAGAGAACAGTGGACCATACTGCCACATACAAGCGCTGTGATGTAGGTACCTGAAATTCAGTGGTGGGAAAGTACTCAGAATCATCTTCAAATCTGGGTTTCCCTAAATTCATCCTTATTGACCTCAACAGGAACTTTTCCAGGGACTCAATTCAGAGGAAACATACCACCACCTGAGCTGGAGATGAGATTTGCCCCACCTGAGTCAAGTTTTATCTAAAATATAATCCAGAAACCATCTAATTTGAGGTAAACTCATGGTTTAGTGAATAAACTAATGAAAAACACCACATACAAATTCGAACAATTTTGGAACAAGGATTATATAAATGAGCTTATTTACTAACCAGTCAAACCCCGGAGACTGAAATGCAAATTCCTGTGAAAACAAGATTGTTGTGTTATATTGTGTTTATATTTCACTGGAAATAGAATGGAACATATACAGTGGCATTGTAGTGTTATTGCTCAGCACCAGAATATGAGGATTTATTAAATATACTTTTCTGAGAAATATTAAAATAATAAATGCATATTGAAACTGACACTTTATTTACAATATAAATGTATCACTTTATTTCACTTTAGTTTTATTCTTAGTTTTTGCAGACTCTCTCCAAAGAACCTCTTCTTTTCGAAACAAGCTTCTCTTGTGAGCCAATCAGATGGCTCACATGGAGAAGTATAGGGATGACCAATGTGCATGCCTGCATATATAGCATAGAAACAAAAGCTATTTTTAATGTGATGAATCCTCTGATGTCAGCTCCGGTGCCTCTGACGCATTTTGCGCTGATAAGCGCGTAATCATAAGCTTATAAGCGCGTAACGCGTCAAGCGGTCTTAGAAACTTTTTGTTTGCCGCTTTCTGCCTGTTTTTTTTTGCCGTGCTGTTTACACCTTTTGGACATTAAATCATCTATTTTTTTCACCCATATGCATCAACTCCTTGAGTGCCGTTTCTACGTTTATTTCGCTATGCATATATAGCATGCATGCGAAATTAGGAGTTCCATTTTCTTTATTTGGAGAGCTATGGGCATCACACATATTGTTCTTTGATGGACCATCACCATCACTCATGCAAAGTGCTTTCCCCATTATTTTCAATATTGAAATGGCGGAGAATGCACAGTCTCAGTGTACAGCTGTATTCTTAGAATATGTAAATATTTGGTACAAGGTAGCAAATGTTATGTTCTTGCAGGGTCAAATGTGCAAAAACTATGTATATCTGAGCATACATTATGCATTTTCCCTTGGCATGGCTTTATGTAATACTGTACTTTATGTAAAAGTTGTAACTGACGCGCATGTAAACTGAATTAACACTAGTCCATTAATCATTTTAGAAAAAAGACTCATTTGTTTGTGTCAAAATAAAGACTTATTTCATTCAGTAACCAAAAAAATAATATAAAACACATACATTTTCTATAAAATGTATACTAGCACTATATTTTCTCTTATTTGTTTGTTCACTGTACATATAAATAAATGTACTTTATTAACATGACCATTAAAAACGATATGTATATATTGTATAGTAAAGTGGTGAAGTGTTGCGCAAAGTTAAAATGGGTAATGGTGAAAGTGAGAAACAATAAAAATGATGATACTTATCCTAAATAGCAGACAAACTCATAGACAGGATATATGCAAAAGAAAAAAACAAAAGAAAAACAATGGTGTAGTATAAAAGACAGTAACGGATGTATCTGTAGCCGTGACCCCCAATGGTATTAGACTCACGTGGTCTAGAGCCTCAGGACCGGCTCTAGGTATAATCCGCAGAAGGACTAAAAGTCCTATAATCCACAGCGGCAAAAAATCACTCTCCCATAAGCAGTAGAATCTTAGATGTGGAGTTTATCTCAGAAGGGAAGACAAATAGGAACCAGACATAGTGAAGTATATAACAATAGGGAAAAATGTATTGGCCCCCTGTAATCTTGAGGCTTATATTAAAACAATAGAACAAGGGTATATAAAATCACCAGTCTTGAAGTGCAAGATAGTAGGTCCGCTTCGGAAGAAATAAATGGGAAATCCACGTGGATAAAATCTGCAGAACAACAGCAGAAAAGCAGCAGGATGGTAGATAGCAGCTGTGAAGTGAGGTAGTCTCGTGTGGCGTCACTCCTGCGACGCGTTTCGCCTCTATCGGCTTCTTCATATATTGTATGTATAAAAACATTTTTGTGTGCTAAGTCAAACTGAAATTTCCAAATGATGCTATCTCTACTTTATTTACACCACGGCCTATAATATTTCCATGTCCCTTATGATTCTGAGTCCCAGCATTCAGTTTAAAAAATGAGTACTACATATTTTTTTAAACATATCCTGTTTTGCTTTCGTAATGATAATTATCTTACATGTTTTATTTAAAGGGACGCTGTCATCGAAACGTTGTTTATCTTGTGAATATAGAGGATAACAAATGATCTACATATTGTGTTAGAATAAATGCAAGCAGATGCATAGATTAAGAAAAGACAAAAAAAAACAAAAAATTTCAAATATTATATGTGATGTCTCTTTAACACCTAAACAGAACAGACAATTATTTATGTCCCATTTAAAGTAGTTAATTTGTACATCAAGTCACCTATTGATGTCATAAACTGGAGGCATAGTTATAACACATTATCATTGTCAGTCTGCACACTGTTACTCTCTGGTAGTAGAAGCAGAAGTAACATGTGAAAAACAACAAATCTGCTCTACTTCTAAGACAAAAGTCATTTGTTTGCTTTGTTTGTTTATTTGTTTAGTGCTGCTGACTTCACTTTAAATAGTGGGAATGTGTGCAAAAGTGTGCCTGTTCTCTTTAATCTGTGTCAGTTTTGACCATTTCTTTGTTGCTGTATTGAGTATTGCTTTGCAGTGCATTACAGACTTAATGGATTGAGCAGCTCAAACACATTCCTAGATCTTAACAAGTATTGTCTTATATGTTTAGCCTTTATATTTAAAAGGGTATTTTAAGTATGGTGAGAAGCTTGTGCAATGTCGCTAATAGAAAAATAATAGTGTGTAATAAACAGAACATTTTGAAACCAAGAATACTGCTTTTCTATTCTGTGAGTTGAAATGTTGTTTAGTTTTGGTAATCTCTATCCAGTTGAAGACCTGTTGATCTCTTTTGCATCATGAGGCTACAAAAACTATAGCATAATAGTGCTAGCTTTATGACATATGACTGGCCTCAGGATTTAAAAATGAATAGCAAGCAGAAACCCTGTGTCAAAATATTTGCATTGCAACAACAGAAGAATATTTGAAACAGTAATGGCTAAGCGTTGCACTCCAGTAGTTGTGATCAATAACTCCCAGGATGCTCAGGCAGCCATATGCGAAAATCTAGGCTCAGCATCATGAGAAATAGTGTCCAAAATAGCTGGAGTGCTAATGGCTAGCAACCACTGCCCTTAAACAATGCCAGCTTTCTGTCATATCACACCAAGACACAGGTCCTTCAGTATAATAAGAGCTTTCTGCTACAATAAAAAAAAAACACACACACACACAACATCCTGGGCGATTGGCTTTCTGCTCTCCCACCTCTATTCTTCACTCTCCTCCCCCACACACTTGCCCAACCTGGAAGGAACCTCATGACGCATGCGTTCCATTTAAATGCCCTCCAGCTGCATCCTGGCTGCCTGTTGCACAGTGGCTTTTCCCATGTTGGAGCTGGTTTCCCCATCACACTGGTCTGGACTGTGGATAAAGAGCTGGGGTTTGCAGGATCTCCACACATGCTGGATCTCTCACCTCTTCTATGAAGGATCTTATCAGCAGGAGCTTATCTATTGAAACAAACCTGGACCTTAATGGTAAAGCACAGCAGCAAAATAAAGATCCACAAACAACAAACTATTAACTGCACCAACTTTCTCTAGCCATGAGCTGTTTGGATGTTATGTATCAAGTGTATGGTCCTCCTCAGCCTTATTTTGCAGCAGCTTATAGCCCATACCATCAGGTACGTTTGATAATAGAATTATTCCCAGGGCTATCTCAGGGGCATTTATGGATCATGCATACTGCAGAGCTGCATTTAAATAATCTTTTTTTCATATCTATCCATAATTAAAGAGACAGCATGACATCATAGTTTAGTCATAAAGCGAAATACTTCCATTAAACAATATGTATAAAATCAAAGAATTGTTGATGTTATTTATAAAACAAAAAAACTTTTCCTTAGAACAATGCCGATTTCTCTAATTATTATAATTCTTTGCGTTGGAAGCAGGGTGTAGATGTCTTATATCAAACAGCTAAAGTTATGTATTGGAGTTTCTCTTAGTGTGATTATGTGTGTAATGTGACTTTTAATGATACCTCTTGCATTGATTAGGTGCAAAGAATAATATTTACTCAGCAATTAACAGTAGTAGCTGAGAAATCCAGAAGGTGTATTTGATTGCAGTGCAATAAAACTTAACAAAGTGTGATATTTTATACCTAGTTAACTGAAATAAAGTATTTATTTTAATTTTAATTGGATTACAGTGATGTTCCGTTATCCTTAGTAAATGTGTGTGTTTAAAGAATGGATTATTTTTTATTTAGGATTAATGTTATTATTTGTCTGTTACTTTAGTTTGGATATGTTGGAAATAGTAGTGCGTCTTCTCTGGGTAGGGATATTATTTTATATCATTTGTTAGTTACTTGCAGAACTAGAAGGTTTTTTTTTTCTTCAGACTCTGCACCTGTTGTAGTCAGTTTTGAATTTTTTTTTTTTTTTCATAAAATTTCAGACACAAGTTGACGCTTCTCCCCTTGTTTTCCTCACTCATGTAACTAACTGCGCTCTGTCTACTCACTGCTAAGTATTCTATTTAAAGGTAACTATACTATATTTTATTTCTTTCACCAGGCTGTGTTGACTGAGGGTGACAGAGATAAGTATAAATGTGGCATGTGGACACGAAGTTACTAGTGGATTTATTTCCCGTGAGTTTGCACAGATTAGTTTGTCCTTTGAGTTTATGGACTTTTCATATAACAGAAAAAAATGTATGTTAGAAAGTTTTATTCACATATAGATATAGTTTGTCTAGACATGTATGATCTGTGTAACATAGGTTATTATCATTGGTTTATATATGCAGCTAATTAGCCAGAAAGTAGATATTATCTGTTTGTCTGAAAATTGGCGTTTGAGCTCTGTGAGAAACGAATAGCATTTAATTGTAAGCCTTGTTGGTGGTTCTCTCTATCCTTAATAGAAACGGTTATGTTTGGTATTGGACACAGTATGACAGATGCTGCAGGTCCGGATCCGAGTGTAACATTCCTGTGAGTGACTTTGTAACATTTTTGGATATTCCTATAGGACATTAATAGGTAACTTTAGGCATTGCAGCTGTTGTGAAGTAAGTGTCCCACGATCTGCAGTCAGCCATTTGGCTGAGCATCTTAGGAATAGTAGTGCGCTATAGCTGGAGTGCCTAGGGTTAGCACCGCTTAATGAGGAGTAGAAGTTTTGCACTGTGTTAATAATCCCATGGTTTACAACCTTGCATGGTGACAATGTACTAGTAATTTGAAGTCTGAGTAACCGGAGTGCTGATTCTGACACCTTTATATTGTATAGAAACTAGCCTTCTACTCCAAGATGCAAGAAGCCCCGGAGAGTGCCAGCTCCAGCAGTGTGAGCAGCGTGAGCAGTGGCAGCTCCTTCTCCAGTCATGCCCCCACAAGCATTAAGGAAGAAGATTGCAGCCCAGAGAAGGAGAGACCCCCAGAAGCTGAGTACATCAACTCTAGATGTGTCCTCTTCACCTATTTCCAGGGGGACATCAGCTCGGTGGTAGATGAGCACTTCAGCAGGGCGCTCAGTCAGCCCAGCAGCTACTCACCCAGTAGTTCCAGTGCCAAGACTTCCAGGAGCACCAACCCGTGGCGAGGTGAGTGGCACAGAGTGCAATGGTGGAACGATGGTCAACCTAAGGTACCCCAACTGTTGTGGATTACGGTTTCCATGAACCTCAGCCACCCATCTGGCAGAGCATCACGGGAACAGTATTCCGGAGCAACTGGACCTCCAAAAGTTAGCTTTTACTGAAAAAGGGGAATGCGTATTTGCCTGTCCCTGGGGTAAAACAGTTGCATTAGAGAATGTTGCGCGATTAAGTTACTTCCACTGAAATTCCAACTACTTGTTTTTATTTTAATTTGTGTTTTTGCCATATGTTAAAGATATCTTTCAAAATATTTTTTAATAACGATAATTTGACGTCTGTTATATAAAATGACTTGTTGCAGTTAACAGCTTGGTAATGGATTTGGTATGAGTGGAAGAGCACACGATATTAGCATCTTGCTATATATTATCTATTACCAAGATTCTGATACTGAATGTAATAGTATCAGAGAGTTTAAAGTGTGTCTATATGTGTCACAATTCAGGCTCAGATGTAAACCCGGCTCAAATGGATCCTTGCTATACATTACTTGAGGATAGGCAGGATCCTCAGCCCAAAAGCTTTCAGGTGTATAATATTAGAAATTATAATCAACAGTGCATTTACTCTAATCAAGTGTGTTCATAGTGGTGTGTCAGATATCATGTGACTTCAAAACGGGCGTATACATTTATATTTATATATACAAAAAGCAATCCTGGGGCAAAATTGTTAAGTGGAGCAATGTGTGCAAGCATTATATTAGTTTCCATGGTGACTGCACCACTTTCATTACTTTGGCCAAGAATTGCTCTTTGTACAGTAAAGGGGTAGCTACTTGGTGTTGATCATTTGGATCTCTTGGATAATTTAACAGATTTTTCAACATTTGATAACATAAAGTAATACATTAACCAAAAAGTGTATTAAGTCAGTAAAACTCCATAGAAGTTCACAAAAGCGCTTATAGTAACTACTAAAGGCACTAAACCTAATACGGTATTGTTATATTGTTATCTGGGGAAGTGTATCTCTTTTTAGTAGCACTCTAACAGGTACAACGACGCATATAAAATTTTCAAATATTTTAAAACCGTTGCTAAGTTAGTTTGATCATTTAGAAAATATGTAGGAAACAATTTATTTTTTTATTGTAAACATTTTCCACTTTGTTGATAAATGTATTGCTTTCATATGTTTTCTACACCAACGTGTTTACAGTTATATTATCATATACATATATAACCTGCCATCTGATGTTTTACAAGTGGTTAATGTCAATTTTAGCTGAGCAGAGAAATGAGGAAAGTATTACTTAGTGCGCTTTGTTACTGAGTGGCTATTTACACAGTTAGCTATACTGTGCTCAGGTGTTATTACCCAGATATTGGACATCAAACGTCCTCAATAAATAATAGTTTGTTAGCACCTCCATCCAGTGAGTGCGTTTTCCAGCCCTAGTCTTCAAGCACATTTAAAGAGGCAGACTGAGCATAGCTTTACCGTGGTAACTGTGAATTCTGCACCCATTTCAATGTATCTGTGGTCATTTGGGGGATATGCTTAAAGGACAGCTGTTGGCAAAAAAACAAAAAAACAAGTCAACTGAAAGATGTGTAGGCATTTGAAATAGAAATGCTTCAATGAAACAATACAAATAAAGTATCTTATTTAGTCCACTTTATCAGGGTGCTGACATCTTGGGTGAGATGAAGAAATATCTGACCCAAGATTCTAAACAGCATTTCAGCCCCCTAATAGTACTATACAAGCTAATAGAACTCAATATTGTTATTTATTTATATTCTTCAAGCCTTTTTAAATTAAATATAACTCTACAGTTGTCCTTTAACGTGTTCTGACACAGCTCTATACAAGCTTTAAGATGGACTGCTCCTTGTATTTATTTTCTCTAGATTGTCAGTTTGTGAGCAGGGCTCTCTACATCATGTATTAGTCTGTTCTAGTTTGTCAAACTTATTATGTAGTTCCCATCTATGCTCTGTACCTAGCACTACATAAATTGTCAATTGCCAATTCATTGTCCTTGACTTCTTTTCTCAGCATCAATTACACTCTACCTGAAAGAGTTAAATTAAAGCTATGGGGCCTTGGCACTAGCTCCTAAAACAATCACTGGGGAGATTCATTTTTCTTACTTCATACAAGAAGGGGACATAAATTGAACAAAATAACATGTGACAGGACCAAGAGTAGCTGCTGGGACCATCCTTCTGATCAGTGATAATATTCTGTGAAGTTATATTGTAATCAGTGAATTCTTCTTTTGCCAACCCTAGCTTGGAAGACAGGCAGGACGAGTGATGGTAGATAATCTAAGACATTTTGTGTAGTATTATGGTTTTATTCACATTTCTATAGTAACTCTTCATTTACAGTTTATACTTTTTCACATTTGTAAAAATATGGAGATCATGATACAAATTTTTCATTGACATTATAACTGCTAGTTTAAAGGGAAAATACTATATTTGATCAAATCCTTTACCAGCTTCATTAGCATGATGTCCTTGCAAAGAGCACCATCTCTTATTACAAAAAAACAGTGTCATAAACACAGTGAATTACTGAGATCCTTCCATGAATGGGCTTCCAAGGTCTACAACACACACCTTGGCGGTCCTCCCTAAATACACATCAGTTATATAAATATTAAACATGGTTTGTGAGATGTCTGATGATCGCCAGGGCTGGCACTACCATAAGGCAAATTAGGGTGTTGTGTTAGGGCACCTGCCCAAAGGGGCCGCCACCATGAATAGATGTAAAATAAGGGAGCAAATCCAGCAAATTTACACATATTTTGACTAGGGTGCCAAACATCCTTACACCCACTCTAGTATCCCTCATTTTAAAGCAACAATCCCAGCCTATCCTAACAGCACATTAATCCAAGTCTGATGGTCATTTCTCCTCTCATATTTTATTGTGTGATTCATGCACTGAATATTTTGTTGTTTGTCCTGCTTTTTTCTAATTAATATTTCAGCTCCTTTGATTATCCTATTAGCCACTATAAAACATGTGCAGGAAAAAAATATACGAAAACAAAATGAACAATACTTTAAAGGAAGTTTTATCCACTGTCCAAGGGTTCTCCTTCTATATCCCATTGATCAAATATCAACAGCAGAGACAGTGGGATATGGATAAAAGGGTATACTGGGTTCCGTGAATGTAAAAAGAAAAAGAAAAGCAATAGTGTAACTAACTAACTATATAGCCACATGTCACTCCCATTTTTTTATTGGTTAGTCCACTATAACACATAGTGCCAAATCTTAGTGATTGTCATGTCATTCTGAAATAAAAGAAGAAAACTAGTATTAATGTTGTAATATACACTATATATATCCAACTTTCATAGAGTAAACTAACGGCAGTATATTAAATACACAGGAGATGCTATTATTATGGTATCAGGTTGAGAACAGAAAAGAGGAGCAATTGGATCTGTGCACAAAATAACCACTGTGCTATCAGAAGAAGAAGGTGGTAACCTGTTTACCATACAAAATGCACTTCAGTTGTGAGGGATGTTCCAAAAAATTAAATTTGCTTATATATTTTAATGTTGTTACACCATTGCTCTTGCAAGTTATATCCTTGAGCACTCGAGCTAGAGTAATGTGCAAGATTGGAAGCTCCATCACAATATGCAACCAGAAGATATTGGATTGCCAGCACTGCTGAAATGCAAAACGTTCCTTATAACCTTCATAGTTATGTTACTAATCAGAGAGCTAAAGTGAGAAATGAAACAATGAAATCGTCCTGATTCCCGATTCAGAACCTCAATCCTGGGGTCCTTTTTTTAATTCTCTGGTGTCCAGAACAGGTCTGCCTATGAGCAGAAGTGATGTCAGTTTGAATGACAGTGCTTACCCATATGCACTGTAGTGTTGACACTTGATCTCCCAAACTCTGCCCCCCAGTGTCCTGCATTGCTCAGTTTATAGTCAATTTAATATTATAATCTTTATACATGATTTGTAATCAGTTATTCTCTCATAATAAACTAAACAATTGTGCTGAAACTGTAGTTTGCTAGTTTTGGAAAATACCATAAGATTATTGGTTTTCTCATTGAAATAGCGAATATCATATTATGGCACTGGTGATGAGATAAACCGGTAATTTATCATTGGAAGAAGATAATACGGTGAGCTTAGTAGAATACTATTTAATAGATATCAGGTCTATTGCTTGGTGTACTAGCTATAAACAGGGTTTGACCTAGTTGATTATTAATGATTTCCACTTTCTTATTTTTCTCCCTTCATAGACTCATCTTATCCCATGAGTCAGAGAAGCTTTCCTCCCTCATTCTGGAACAGCAGTTATCAGCCATCTGCAGTCACAGCCTCCTCATCATTGGGCAGTAGCCTTGCTAGTCCTCTCAGTGGTCCGCACACAGAGATCCCATTTGGTGCAGATCCCTACTCCCAAGCATCTCTACACAGCCACTTACATCAGGGTGCTCCAGAGCCCTGGCACCATGCACATCATCACCACCATCACCATCATCCATACTCCATTGGGGGAGCTATAAACAGTCAAGGGTCAAGTTACCCAAGAGCCAGCATGCATGAAGTTTATAGCACACATTTCGATCCGCGGTACAGCTCTCTTCTGGTCCCAGCCTCGGTCCGGCCTCACCGGATCTCTACAGCAGGAACAGCTACTTCAGCAGCACAGTGTGATCTTGGCAAGGGGGAACAGGCCGCTTCAGCATGGACGACCCCTGGGCCCTTCACAGGGCCAAGTGGGGAAATGGGACAGAGCCTTGGTCTCAATGTTGATGCAGGTAAGCAATGTCACTTCTGCCCTATTGTCCAAATGAGACCATAATTGCTCAACTAATTACTGTATATTACATTTACATTTATGTTTGTAAAGGATGCTGACCTTTAGAGGTCAATACAAAACAAAATAAAATTCCAAATTTGTTATTAGAATAAGTGAACTAATCAGAAATATGAGATAATGGGCAAATTAAAATACGAATCCTGCACTGATGTGCATTGTCACAAGGCACTAGTCCTACTTTCCTGATTTATGTTATGAACACCTACTGTAAATAAAAATTGAACAAATGAATGCATGATAAAGCTGATAAATGATTGGTATTCCCCTGTCCAGTTGCTTACAATGATGTCTCCCAGCTTCGTCTGGAAACCAGTGGGTTTGGGAACCAATCATAAAAAACCATAGGGAAGCAAAATGTGCACAGAATGGGACAGTTCTTCACGGCCACTTCATCATTGGCCTGACAGTGCCTGACAGTTTGATGCTGTCAGGCAAACTTTTGAATCATCGATTAGTTTTAAGAGGCGCAAAGGTTTTTTGTTTGTATGGGTTTAGTATTAGGGTAGTAGGGTTAGGGGTTAGTTTTAGGGTTAGTATTAGGGGTTGCAGTTCCTCAATGTTAGGCGCTGTCAGGTGCATCATTGAATTGTTGAGGCGCAGGTTAGTTTTAGGGTCCGTTTAGGTTTAGTATTATGGTATTAGAGTTAGGGGCTAGTTTAAGGATTAAGTTAGTTTAGGATTAAGGAGTTAGTTTTAAGGTTATTATTAGGGGATACAACACCTGACAGTTAGTTGCTGTCAGGTTTATCATTGAATCATCGAAGGTTAGTTGTAGAGGGGGTGGGTTAGTATTAGGGTTAATTTTAGAGATAGTATTAGGTTTCGGGGTTAAAGATTGGTTGTATGGCTAGTTTTAAAGTTAGTGTTAGGGCTAGGGATTATTTGTAGGATTGGGGGCTTATTTTACTATTAGGAGGATAGTATTTGTTCCTGCCAGTTCAGTTTATAGACTTTCAGCTTATAGAATACATGTAATACTATTGGCTTTCTATAAACCGAACTACAGTCCCCATTCATAAGAAATTCTCATGAATGGGGACTCTAGTTCGGTTTATAGAAAGCCAATTGTATTACATGTATTCTATAAGTCGAAAGTTTATAAACCGAACGACATTCGGTTTATAGACTTTCGTTTTATAGAACAGCAATAGCATTACATTTATTCTATAATTCGAAAGTTTATAAACCGAACGACGTTCGGTTTATAGAATAGCAATAGCATTACATGTATTCTATAAACCGAAAGTCTATAAACCGAATGTCGTTCGGTTTATAGATTTTTGGCTCATGGAATACATGTAATACTATTGGCTTTCTATAAACCGAAATAGAGTCCCCATTCATACGAATAGGTCAACTGACCTATTCGTATGAATGGGGACTCTATTTCGGTTTATAAAATAGCAATAGGATTACATGCATTCCATAAACCGAAAGTAGTTCATTATGTCGGTTTGAGGAATGTATGTAATGCTATTGGTATTCTATAAACCGACTCTATTTAGGTTTATAGAATGCCAATAGCACGAATGGACGAATGATTTTCGTTTATTAACCATTCGTTCATTCAGCTTTTATTAGTTTAGCATTTTCGTTTTTTCGTTTTTTGGACGAAAATGCTATTTTCGGACGAAAATGCATTAGTCCGAAAACGAATGCACATGTCTAGTGAACATGTTTCTAATTTTGAAAGGTACCAAATGTCCACAGAATACACAAGGCAGACCTCTCTGTAGTCCACAGCAGCTGGAAATCTAGAAGTTTCTCATCATCAATTTCTTTTTTATTTACTCACTTTTTCTTGCCACATTAAATCTGTTTCTTACAGCAGTTGTTCTGCTTTTATTTCACCCTGTCCTTAAACATCTTGTGGCTTTATCTCTCTTCTCCCTCTTTTCTCTATTACTTTCCCTTCCTCTTTCTCTCTCTTACTATTCCCTATATCTGTCTATCTTTCAATCCCTCCCTCATTCCCAGGTTTCAAGCCTCAGGATAAAAGCAAGGATCTGTACTGGTTTTAAAACCTGCTGCCCCTGTAGATCCTCTGCAACTTGTAAAATTGGTGACATTCTGGGCAGGCTTGGAGTTGCTTTGGTTTGGTGGTAACACCTTGTGATCTTGGTTTGCAGCTCGACGTTATTCCTTCTGTGGTGGAGCCCTCCTGAGCTGATGTTCTCAAAGACTTTGAGTCAAACCATGTATCCCAGTCCAGGAATAGCCAAGGCCCAGAACATATGAGAACAGCACTCAGCACTAAGAGGATTATGGGAACAGGACTCCAAAATACATGCCATTAAGGAGACAAAGCTAAGCCTCCTCCTGTTTTTATTTTATTTTTGTTTTTGCGAGACCTATCAAAGACTCATGTTATTTTTTATTTAAGATGATGCTAAAACAAATTATTTGATGCCACACAAATAAATAAATCTATAGATATATATTAATATAAAGTCACTAGCTTTCCAATAACAAAAGGACAATATATTTTTTGTGTTGTGAATATTTTGTATGCCCATGTGAATTTTTCTTTTTTCGTTACATACAAGCTACCTGATTCATGACATTGTCCTGTGTATTTGTATAATTATTATCATTATTATTCTACACAAATGCAGAGACACACACTGACACAAACTAGGGAAAACAACATTTAATGATCAGTGGACTGCAGTCCATATGTGGACATACAATCCACTCTGGCTGGTGAGTGGCAAGGAACTATCTGACCACCTGCCCCAAGCTTATAGAAATGCAGCTGTTATATGGACAACTGTTCAAACTCCAGAAATATGACAAGCAAGGTGGCACTTCTCAGGGTTGAACCCAACAATTGCATTTGAGTTTTTTTTTTTTTTTTGGAGAATTTTATGATGAAAGGAGAAACCATTTAGGAAACGCACAGCCTGAACAAGGAACAACTGCAGCAACTTGTAAGGAGATCTGCACAGCGCTCAGTGTGGACAATTGATCTCGGACGGCCCCTATGTGTGCTGTTTTTCTACTGTCCCTTTAACCCCTTAAGGACCAATGACCAAATCCTATGCTGTCAACACAATCTGGTCCCTTACAAACGTTCTGTTGGCATGGAATCCAACTATCAGCATCTCTACTGAGGAGGCCTTTAGGGCCATCTCTTCCCTGACCTACAATATCCAACTATATTTTGTTTTTATTTAGGTATTTTTTCCAGAGTTCTGTACCTCACATTTTAGGTCTTATGTAGGTAGGGACGGTCTTTGGGGCAGGTAGCCCAGTGAGTCACCTTGGGTGTAAGTGAAAGAGGGGCACTGCTGCTGGCTGGCAATTATTTTTTAAAAGAAGTATTATCTTTGCCACATCAACATGGAATGTTCAAAAGTTGGTGGGTGGAGGGGGAGATGTTTCCTGCCTTGGGTGCCACTTAGTACTCGGGGATCGGTCCTGAATATAGTTATAATTTTAAATTTCATGACTTGGGTACTTAGGACCAAATAGTTTCAAGGGCATGGAATGTCATTGATCCTTAAGAGGTTCTTTTTTTTTTGGGGGGGGGGGGGGGGGGGGATATTGAAGATGTATTTAATTGTAAAATATTATACATTAAAATATTATAATGCTCTTAGTTGTGTTGTTTACTGAACAAACATTCTGTCATTTTGTTTTCTTTGTAAGAATCCATAAAGAAAGTGCAAAATTCCCACTACTTTCTGTGCTCATAACTGACCAATTCATCCTATGTGTGTATTTTATATTGCATTTTACAGCAACAGCTGTTGGGAAACTTGCTCAGACCTTTTGCTTTACAGAACATGCAATAGGAGTACATATTTTCCACACCTATTTTAAAACTCCTGGCACTTCATTCAGTTGTCAAGATAGATATATGTAATTGTATTAAATCAAAGTACGACTTGTGCTGCCAGAAATATTTCAAGCGAGCCGGCTTGCAATAGATTGGGCAAATATATTAAATAGTGGCCACTTACTTCAGGTAACTCTACGAGCAGACAAGAGGGGTCAGCGTCAGCATTATTCCTGGTGGACATTTTACTGGATTCTGTGACAGACAGTTTAATGATGTTCCATGGACCTTCACAGACCTTGCCAGGACCTTGTACTTGTGCTTTATCCCTGGCACACAATCTGGTTGTTGTGCTGTAAGCATTTTATTACTAATCATGCTCTAATAAAGATACACATTAAAAATATCCTGAACACCTGTATATTAAATGTACCTTTGATATTTGAGTTGCACATGCCCAGGGAGTGTATTTCTCTATATATTCCCTAGTTTTTAATAAATAGTAATAGTATATCATTATTTATTAATACCTAATATATATATATATAATATATGCACACATATGTATCATACGTAGTTACAAATAGTTATATATCCGTAAATATTTGTATATTTTAATAATTAATTTACTTATTTTTAATATATAAGTATTATATGTATATATGCTTTTTAAACAGCTAGACACAATGCAGAAAATAAATTCAAGCACCAATATTTTTAAAACTTTACATTTTATCACATTTTAATTATAAATATTCTTTAATTATTCACAGCTTTGATTTTCGTTTGTTCAATTTCAGATTTTTTTTAGTGAATTGTCATGGTACTGATCAGTCCTCTAAATGAATTTATTAACAATAGTCCAGGTAGTTATCATTATTTATATCATTATAATATTTTCTACTTACTTGTAAATGTGTAATATTATTTGAGAAACATTTCTATTTTCATAAAACAAATAGCTACCAAAATGACCTTGTTTGCTTTATATAAAATAACGTGACTAGCATTTGGATAGTAATGGATCTTATTGTAAAACAAATTCGATTTGAGTGGATTTCGTTCTAATTAAACCTATTTACTTAAAAATTATACAAAGAAACAAACGTTTGTTCTGCAAGTAATAGGTATTCGTTTTGGCTTAAATTCTAATAAATTAATTAAGCACAAAGTCCGAGATGCCTGTATTAAAACATTTTTCAACGACTTATTACAATAATGTGACACATTTCTGCCTCATTTATTTATATTAATAATAAAAAATATGTAACAATTATACTTCTTAGTGAGTACGCTCTTATCAGAGACTCAATATCATTGAATAACATTTTTTTTTTAATGTAAAAGAAGAAAGGAAACAGATTCGTACAATTTGCAAACGGCAAAAGACAGCGCTGCCAACAACTCACCCCAGTCAAGACTATTGTGTACTACGTTTCCCACAATTCTTAGGCAATCAAAATGCTCAGCCAAAGCACTGGCTCGGAATTATTGGAAATGTAGTCTTAACCTACTACAAGGAACTGTTACATTATTAAACACAAATTAACAATTCGTGAAACAATTCTAGATCTGTTTACCTGTGGAAGAATTGAACAAAGTAGTCTTGAAGGTAAGGTCTTAGAATATTAAATATTCCATGAATTTTTTTAGGTATAAGTAAAAATTGCATTGCTTCCGATTCTGTATTCATTTATCGCGTTAAAGATTTCTTTCAGAAATATAAAATAGCCAAAAATTATGGGCATAGGTATAATTGAGATTATTTTTCTTAGCGTTAAAAAACATATCTATATTGAGTGCATCCTTCATTTTAATTATAACTTTTTTTTTATTACCTCCTTTGCTTCCAGCATTTAAATTGGTAAAAGCTATATTCTTATTGATCAAGTTCGAACATGATTTATGACATACTAACACGCCGATCTGTTTGTTTTATACGAATTCTCAGGATGGGAACCTTATATATATATACATATACCCACACGCGCGCGGAGGACACGGGGTTAACTGTAGCTAATTAGGCACAACAAGATGGGAAGTACTAGAGAGACGCAATATTCAAATGAAAAACAGGATAAAAGTTTTAAGGTACTGCAGATAATTGATAGGATAGAGAGGTATATATATACATAAATATCTCACTTTTTGTAATATTCACTGCACTCTCAAGTGCTGTCAAAACAATGGTCTCCATGGAGACATCCAGTACAAGATTTTGATTGAATCTTCGAAGGGCTGTCGATACCCGGATTTGTACACCAAAATGGTGATTTTCCATCATGTTTGTATCTGGCTAGTTATTGGGACAGAACAGTCAGTGGTACTGAATAACAGTGTACTGGTCCAAAAATAAGTTAAATTAAATGGAAAAAATCACTTGCTGATTTCAAGTCAGAAAACTACTAGTTAAGTTACTAGAAAATCACCTCACTGATTATAGCTCTTATTAGCAGACATCAGTCATGGCTAAAAAAAACAGTTGACTGTGAAAATCTTTGTATATTTACCTAGCCTAATTTACTAGGGGACTGTATCACCTAAACATTGTCTTTACTATGCATGAAGAGAATAAAATAAATTGAGAATTATCTATAGATTGTGTTTGCAAAACTGCTAGCAAATGATGTCATAAACAGGAGACTCCACAGACACATTTAACACTAATTTTTCTTCTTATTTTGGTATTTGCTTGCAGTTTTGCAAATACAACTTTATAGAATATTTTTTTATTCTCTACATACACAGGAAAACCAATGTTTAAAGTCCCTTTAAATCAGGGGAGAACTGGCAACATTTGGCCCAGGCTGTGATTGGGGTGCAACTTTATTAGCCCACGAGTTTTCATCAGAGACTGACAGAAATAGACAGACAAGACAGATATGTTGACAGATAAGGTTACAAAACTTTTAGACAGACAAGATAACTAGATAGAAAAATAGAAAGAGCTACATACCGTGGCATTTAGAAGTGGTGCAGCTTTAGTCCCTTTAGTTAGGTTAAAAAGCAGCCTGGTAGGTTTGTTTGAAATATGTATGCAGTTTTATTAAAGAGAGACTGTCACCTAAACAATGAACAGTGAATCAAACCTATGTCACCAAACATCTGTGAATGTAGAGAGTAAAACAATTATGAACAATGATCTGGACATTAGCACAATTGCAAGCAAATGCTTATCTCAATGTGTGAATTGTTTCTGTGATGTCACATATTTATGACATTTCCCATTGAAACTGATTTGCATATCAAGTCTCAAGTGATGTCATAAACAGGTGACACGACAGATGAATTTAAAACACTTTTATAACTTTATTTATTACAATTCTGCTATCACAATGTATAGATCACTTTTGATCTTTTTTTTATTCTCAGAATAAACAAAGTTTTTAGGTGACTGAAAAATCTTAAAAAAAAACTGCTGGTTAAAAATGAAAAAGATTTTTCATTGTTTTTACTTTGAATGTAGAAAATATTAAATTTTTAGGTTAGACAGTCCCTTTAATTGATTAGGCATGCTGTATTTTTTCTCTACTACCTCATGTCCGATTGACACTTTTCCTCTCTTCCCTCATGTCTGACTGTCTCTCTTTCTTCTCAACCCTTGTGTCCATCTGTCTCTCTTTCCTCTCCCCCCTCATGGGTGTAATCTCTCTCTCCTCTCATGTGTGTAGTCTCTTTCCTCTCCGCCCTTGTGTGTAATCTCTCTCCCCCCCTCATTTAAGTAGTCT
Source organism: Pelodytes ibericus (assembly GCA_036172795.1). NCBI lineage: Eukaryota > Metazoa > Chordata > Amphibia > Anura > Pelodytidae > Pelodytes > Pelodytes ibericus. The sequence goes on from CM069861.1 coordinate 95,605,054, forward strand.
CTCTCCCCTTTCTTTCTGTAGTCTCTCTCCCCTCTCCCTCATTTCTGTAGTGTCTCTCTCCTTCATCATTTCTATAGTCTCTCTCGCACCTCTATTCTATAGTCTTTCTAACCCCTCTCCCCCATCATTTCTATAGTCTCTCTCCTCTCCCCCATCATTTCTATAATCTTTCTCTCCCTTTTCATTTCTATAGTCCCCCTCTCCTTTCTTTTCTCTCTCTCCTTTATATAGTTTCTCTTTCATTTCCTTTCTATAGTCTGTTTCTCCTCTCTCCTCTATCCCCTCTCCTTTCTATATCCTGTCTAATATCCTGTGGCGGTGCCAAAGACGCTACCAAAATTGTTAAAGCAGTGACGGCCACTGAAATGCTTAAGGCAGCCGCTGTGTCTGAACCTGAAAGCTTTAAGGCGGCCGCTGAGGCCGAAAACCTTAAGGCACCCACATGGCTGAAACCATAAAGCAGCTGTGGCTGGCAAAATCCTTAAAGTGGTCCCAGCAGCTGTGGACCAGGTTCAAAACAGCTACTTTTGAGACCCCAGGTTTAGCATTTGACTTACACAGGAATCGTTAATATCAGAAAAGTCAGTTTGGATGTAAAACACATAGGGCTTTAGTCATGAAAGAGAGAACTGCAGGAACTGAGAAAGGAATTTCAAACTTAAAGCCAAAGTAGCCAAGTTTGAAATATTCATTTGAATAGTAGAATTTTTCCAATTTGGCTACTTTGGTCTTTAGTTTGAAATTCACCACGAGATGCGGATATGGCAGCTCCATGCAGCCAGCATGCCGGGGTAACACAACTAGGCGAGTGGGTAGGGGGTATCTGGGCTCTGATTACCTCACGGAGGCAGGTATGGTGGCTATTTGCCCCAGCTATTGCGTAGAGTAGGTCCTTTGTGTTGCATGGCTACATGGTGGACACAAACAGGGAAATATATGATCTCCATGAGGTACGAACATCTCTCTCCAGTCAGAGGGGTATAGGGCCGGACTGGCCTACTCGGTAGGCCATCTTCCCTAGCGCTGCAGCCACTTTATGAAATGGCAGATGGCTGCCTTAAAGTTGGGGCCCCATCCCCTGTGCAATGCGGATGGTTCTGCATTTCAGAAGTTGCCTTGCCGAATATGACATTAAGTCATATCCAGCATCTTTCCCTCCTGTGCACGAGGCAGTGTTTGAAGTTCTGGTTACGTGCTGGGAGCCTTGGGTTAGTCCTGTGAGTGCAATCTAATGTTTGGGGGTCCTGTGAGTGCAGTCTAAAGCTGGAGTCCTGTGAGTGCAATCTAATGGTTGGGGTGGATTGCTTCTGTAGCACTGTGGAGCAGGTAATTTCAGTAGCTCCGCGTCTATAAATGTTCTACATTATCTTTATCCAATGTGAGCAAGTTGCGAACCTATGGCACAGGTACCGCTTGTGGCATTCAGGAGCCTCGGAGGTGACACTCACCATCATCATACATGTAAGTAAGTAGCGCACACTGGTACATTGAGATGGGGCAACAACAGGGAAAGATAAACAGAGTGAAGGGGAAACCAATATGAGTCTGTAATGGAAATGGGAGAGGGGAGCATAATATTAGGGAAAATGACACCTTGAGACCTTTAACTTGGCTTCCTACAGAACAATGGACACTCAGTCTTATTCACATTAAGGGACAATTTAGGCAAGTGGTTAATATCCCTTATGAAAAATCTGGCCTCAAAAAAGCATAGTTTGTGGGAAATATAAAAATAAAGAAGTTATTACCCAACAAAACAATGATGTTCTCATCTCTAGATTGTAAGCTTGCAAGCAGGGCTCTCTACCTCATGTATCAGTCTGTCAATCTGATCCAGTTCCCTTTTATGCTCTGTACCAATCGCTATGTAAATTGTTGGCGCTATATAAATAAATGTTAATGTGATGTAATATCTAAATTTCGTTATGGCTCTGGAATTCATGGGGTTATGTCCAGAAATAAATGTGAAATCCTCAGTAAAAGCCCCATAGCAATGCACAATGTGGTGCTGCATATCACAAACAACTTAATATTATGTATCATGTATGTATATTATCAGCATTTCCATTAAATCTACCGGCTGATTAATTATTACATTTTATGCAATTCATTTTAAAGTACATCTATCATGCCAACTAAATCAATTTCTAAGCTTATGGGTTTTTAAATCTAAGCACACCGGACTATTACAGGTGTAGACAACTGCTTTATATTGTTTTGGGTGACCTCTTAGCACGGAATGGGTTAAACAAAGTGACAGCCCTAGCAAAAGAAAACAGTTGACTGGTATCTGTGGTAATTCCACACCTCCTCTATAAATCTGTGATTTATTACACCTCCGATACTCATGGCAGATTTAGTGACTGGTAAAGAAAACCCCATTCCTTCTCTCCTGTACGGTAGCACTCAATGAGTAACGTGTTTTTTAGACTTTAAATGGCACCTGATGCTTTGACAGGAGAAGGAACAGCAATGTGACTCCCTTGGAATATGTCAATCCTAACATGACTCCGGTCTCCATATTATTCCATACCTTTAAATTATCTGAAGCTCGCAAGCAAATAAATCTTGTAAGGTTGTCTCATGTTTCTTCTTGGGTCTGAGAGCCCCACTATGATCTATCACTGGAGCTTTGAAGTTCTATTTAGATTAATGCCAAACATCGGCTGAGCTTAAGCTTGGCTCTCTCTGAAATGCTGGAAAACATACAGTTTTATTTGGAGTGTGGGTCCAATTCACTGATGTCTAGGGAGCTAAAATAGTCTTTCTGGGAGAGCAATGTCATGAACATGATGCCCTTTCTAGTCTGAAGATCATGCACAGTAGGTGACTGTCACAGTAGATGATGAAGTTCTTAGTAAATCATAGACAGCATTTAAATAAACAGCAGAAGGTGCTGGTGGTGGGAAATATAATCAACTTAAAGCACTTTATATTCCTATCTCTTTACTGTTAACGATTAAATGAGTGACAAGTAGCAACTGAAATTATTTAGGGGGACAACATGTATGTAATGTGGAGAACAAACTTTAATTTATTTATGTGATCCAAGTATTTCTCTGTGCAGCTCTATATTCAATATAATCCACAATAAACTACCTTAATCACAAGAGTCACTTTTTTATCATCACATTAGAAAGAGACATTAGAATGCTGAAATCATTGCATCTATCCACTTTCCATCATCTGCTAAAATTTATCAACAAATATGTTGTCCTCAGTGTAAAAAACAGGAGCTAGTCATTCTCATTTTTGTTGGTTTACATTTGGAGTCCATTTGCACAAACTCATTATGAGGATCTGCTTATTTATTATTTATTAGGCAGACTAGATGTGCCAAATGATTCTTATCTGTTGACACATTCTTTTTTTCTATGTTTGTTGTCACCAAAATTTGAGGAGAATTGGTTCTGTTTGGTTTGCTCTGCTATTTTCTATTTATCAGACATCAGTGCAATTTAGAATTATAAGTTGAAATGGAACCTTCCAAGGAACTACTCATAAGAGAGTGTGAGAACAGAATGGGGACTTTGATGCAATGGATTGATGGGGGATTGTGATGTTGGGGGTATTAAGAAAGAGAGTCCAGCAAGGCTGAAGAATAAGGTAGGTAAGTGCAGATTTGAATGCTGCAGCAGGAAGCAGAGGCTCCTATGATGCTGGGGAGAAGTAGGAAAGGGTCCTGTGACAGAGCTCCAGCTGTTTTGGTCTACCATGATGCTCAGCCAACCTTGTGGCTGCATGAGCATCATATGAACTTTAGACCTTTTAGGATTCAGCCCTCAACTCAACTCTAGACAGCATTTCAGTGCATCCATAATCCTAGTATTTCTTGTTTGTTTCCCTCATTCTAGTCTTGTATTCCATTGGTTTTCTCTTGTTTTCTACCTTTTTACCTGCCTTGGTCTGCTGCTCTGTTTGATCCAATATGTGTTTCTCCAACAACAGGTAAACACCTTGTCAATTGCATCTTACTATAACAAGCTTGACATCTCATAGAAACTGAACATTTACCATCTACTGTAGGTCCAATTGCACCCGAGACCTATACAGAGATAAACAGACTAACATTTTAACTATTGGACCTTTATCAAGATACACACCGATCAGCCATAACATTATGACCACTGACAGGTGGCAAGCCGACTGAGGCAGTGAGGCTTTGGGCAATTTTCTGCTGGTAAACCTTGGGTCCTGCCATTCATGTTGATGTTACTTTGACACGTACAATCTACCTAAGCATTGTTGCAGACTATGTATACCCTTTCATGGAAATGGTATTCCCTGATGGCATTGGCCTCATTAAGCAGGATAATGCACCCTGCCACGAAGCAAAAATGGTTCAGGAATGGTTTGAGGAACACAACAACGAGTTCAAGGTGGTGTCTTGGCCTCCAAATCCCCCAAAGCCCAATCCAATCAAGCATCCGTGGTATGTGCTGGACAAACAAGTCCATGCCATGGAGGCCCCACCTCGCAACTTACAGGACTTAATGGACCTGCTTCTAACATCCTGGTGCCAGATACCACAGCACACCTTCAGCAGTATAGTCCATGCCTTGACGGGTTAGGGCTGTTTTATCATCAAAAGGGGACCTAACCAATATTAGGCAGGTGGTCATATTGCTATGGTTGACAGGTGTACAGACTTAAAAAATTGTAATAGAATACATCAAGTAATGTTAGGTATAATACTACCAACAATATATTGTAATGCAAACTCAAGAATCATTAAAAAAATCCACTGCTTTATTAATACCTCATCATTATTATGAGTATATTATAATTATGGTGATCTATTCAATATGCTACACATATCTGTAATCTATTTAGTACATAATAAAAAGAACATCTTATCAGCTAACAACCATAGTATTTATCAGTAATGTCAAGACATTGCTATTTTTTATGTTTTCTAGTTGCATTTGCAACTTTGTGTATGTGTGGATACACATAGATGTATACCATTACCCACATAGCTGTAACACCGCAAAGTGTTCCCACTCTCTCCCTTTCAGATTTCTGTCCTTCGCCGGCTTGTCGTATAAGGATTTTGCTCTATTGAGCTCAAGTGGTGGGGAGGAGGGAGAGACTGTGGTGACATTAGCATTCTTACAGTTGCTGTTTGTGTGTAATTGAATCTGGTTATTTGCTCAAGCAGTGCAGTTTAGACAAACAAACCCCCTTCATTACCATTTCCTTCATTCCCCACCTCGTTTGAATAAAGTGAGTGGAATCCTGACACAATGTGCAATTTCCTATACTACAACATTTAAAGTGCTCTCTTTCTGCCTTCATCTCACACCAGCTCACATACCCACAAATGATTATTCTTCCCTACATGCTTGAGCAGACAGCATTGCCTGTTCCTAACTTCAGCTACAGACTGCTGGATCAAGGAGAGATACTTGATATGTGCTGTTTCCGTGGTTGAAATATTTGTGAAGTTAACGCATAATCTGAAAGCAGAAGCTAATAAATTATAGGGTGCTAATTGGGGCTGGAGTGGAGCTGTCAATCATGTTATCCTAAACACACGGAGACCCTCATAACCTAAAAAGGCAAGAGAGAGTCCAAGAAGATCTCCCAGTTGTTCCTAGCCATGACCTCTACACAGAGGAAGAGCAACAAGAGTATAAAAAGTATGAAATGCATAGCTTGACTAAAGTATTGAAATCTAGCAAGCTGAGCCAGGGCTACCACATTTGATATCAGATTTTGAAAATTGAATTATTATTCCAATTGTTCTCATTTCTTTGTTTGAGATGTTTTGGAGTCAAGGACAATAAACAGCAACAAAATAAATGATATGCTAAATTTAAAAAAAATACACAAATGAATTTAAAATATTTGATGATATTTTTAATAGTACTAGCTAACATGGCTTTATAGTTTGTCTTCATATTTTTTTTATTATTATTAACATATATTTATATAGCACCAATAATTTACACCAAACCATACAGTACTTCAATGGTATTCTAAACAAAACTTGCCAACCAGAGAAAATACAATACATACATAGATTTGCCTGAGCTAGATGTAATTTTGTAAGCTTTATTTAAACCCACTGAAACAAAATTAGGTGGCAGGTAGATTTGTCACAATCATGTCAGAGCACAGATTATAGCTGAGGAGTATGTTGTTGTGTGACACTATTTGCACATTCTGGCTGCACTACAAGTGTGACTGATGGATAGGAACCTGTGCCTAACATGTCATATAGCATTTGATCTATCTATCTATCCAAGAGTCATATGGGACCCAAAGGCTAAGCAGAAGCAATGGAGGAAAATATTCACTTGGCACTCTCAGCTCCTCTGGCACGCTCCTGTTTAAATGTGAGGAAAGTTACCTCTCATTAAAAAAGTACCTTCTTATTGGTGACACTTTGTGAAGGTAACAGGACTGTTTGAAAATAAAAACTGGTGTGATTTTGCTTTTTTTTTTCAGCAATAGAAGCTTCGTGCATGCTCAGTTCTGAGCAGGGGTGGATTGACAAATCATGGGGCCCCCAGACAATAGAAGATCATGGGGCCTCCTTGTGACCGCCCATGTGCAAGTTACACCTATAGGGAAGGCCTGCCCACATACAAGCCCATCCCCCCACCGTCCTGATAAATAGTTCTATTTAGCCACCTTTTTTTTTTTAAACCATGCTGAAAAAGATGAATAAATAGAAACATAGTTTAAAAAAATAGCATGGTATTAAGCATTATTAAGAGTGTGGAGTGCCGGGTGACCCATCACCCTCACTCCACACCCAGGAATTATGCCAGCACCAGGGACATGCCCCATCACCTACATTGCTCACCCAGAACTTACCCCATCACACATATTGCACACCCAGGACTTGCACCATCACCCATATTGCACACCAAGGATTTACCCCATCACCCACATTGCACACTCAGGACTTGGGCCTGCACCCCATGATGTGCCCATGACCCACATTGCAGACCCAAGACTTGCCCCATCACACATATTGCACACCCAAGAAATGCCCTATCACCCACATTGCACACCCAGGACATGCCCCATAACCCACGTTGCACACCCAGGACATGCCCCATCACCCACATTGTATGATCAGGATTTACCCCAGCACCCCAGAAAATGCCCCGTCACCCACACTGCACACCCAGGACATGCCCCAGCACACCAACACATGCCCCATCCCTCACGTTACACACCCAGTATTTACCCAATCACCCAAATTGCACACCTATGACATGTCCATCACCCACATTGCACACTCAGGACTTGGCCCAGCACTCCAGGACGGACCCCATCACCCACATTTGCAGACCCAGGACTTGCCCCATCACACGTTTTGCACACCCAAGATATGCCCCATCACCCACATTGCACACAAAGGATTTGCCCCAGCACCCCATGACTAGCCCCATCACCCACATTGCACACCCAGGACTTGGCCCCGAACCCCAGGACGGGCCCCACCACCCACATTTGTAGACCCCAGACTTGCCCCATCACACATATTGCACACCCAAGATCAGCTACACCCAAGATCAGCTACACTGCACCACATTGCACACCCAGGATACACCCCATCACCCACAGCTACCTGGTGTCTAGTGGCAGGCAGCATACCTACCATGTTGCATTGATTTGAAGTGTAAGTGCCAGCAGGTCACGTGACCTTGCAGGTATAGCATGAGGCAGCATGGAAGGATGTCTGTGCACCGCACAGATCCCATGCTACCTGCTTGCTGCAAAGAGGGCTGGTGAGGGGAGATCTTAGAATCTCCCCAGCCAGTGGCTCTGCCGCCAAACCTTTTTCTTTAAAGGGGTGGCATCGGCGGCAGTAGGCCCCTGGTTCTGCGCTTAAGTGTATAAGGTACAGCACATTTACTTTCTTCCAGCATTGAAAAAAATAAAATAACCAACTTAATACCAATTGCTTACCATTACTGAAGTTACCTGCAGTTCTAGTTTATTCAACAGAAAATATAGGCATACTATGAATTCATCTACTTTACCTATACCTATAGATAAATAATCATTGAAAAAAGTTAAATTAATTTTCAAAACTACTACTTGGAATATTTTTATTATGAATCCTTGTCCAGATGTTACCATAGCATAGGTCAACCTTATAAATCATCTCTAGAAATTTGAAAAAAAAAACATTGCTGATGATGTTGCAGTTTATTATTATTATTATGATAACTACTATCTGTGTGCTGCGGCAACATTTAATGTGTATATTTAAGAATGCATTATTATTCCGGTGGATTGTTAGATCAACCCTTTCCATTTAACATGCTCCATTTTCCATGCCATTCCGGATAGTTATCCTATTCTTAAGATCTAGCACTGAAATAATTGTACTCAAGAATGCCTGGCAAGAGAGGGGTGGCAACTTTTGGCCAGTGGGATAAAAACTACTTAGTGGCCGATGGCATAACATCATCAGGCCACCCATTATCATCAGAGATAGATATTCAATACAGATATTCTGACAGATAAGGCACAGCATGTGCACTGCCAAATAAAATTGTTATATGAATATACGATATAATAAATGAAAGGAAAAAAGAAAAGGAAAAAAAAAAAGAATTATAGGAAATGGGGCCTTTGCAATTGAAAAGGGGTGCAGTCTGTTAAGTCAGGTTAGAGAGCAGCCCATTGAGTCAGGTTAGAGAGCAGTCTGGGGGCAATTACCCCTCTGCCCCCCTTACCAGCCCTCCACTGATGCCTTTGATGTTCATAAACCTATAAAGAAGAACAAATGAGTAAAGTCCATGATATCATTAAAGGCATTAAAGGAAGATAAGATGTGCCAATTGACAACACATTGTTTTCTATTGGAAGTATTCCATTTCTTACATAATTTAAAATAAAAGGAGGCTATAATTAAAATACATGACATTAATATTTCTTCCATGTGTGGGCACATATATAAATAAAACACTTGAAATATTTTAAAATAGAAATACCACTACACAGACTGCCTGCATTGGAAATACCATTTAAATATGCACTAACAATGACTGAACATTTGATACTTTCCTTTGATTGCAAGTAATCATTCTTCCTTGATATAATTAATCTATGTGTAGTACTACAGAAATGTGTTTTGTTTTATGACAGAGCAAATTTCATTTGAGTAACATTGCAAAACTATTTTGCAATGAAGTAAACGAAAAAATATATATTTATGAATAGCCACTTTTATGTATAATAAAATCTTCTTAATTTGAATGATGTACCATTTCAGAGATATTAATGTTTTACAGAATCACACAAAATCTAGTTTGAGTCTTCCATTTCTTAAAACAGTGCTTGCTGCAATGTTTCTATTAATGGACAGTGATCTTAAATTGGGATCAGTTCAATGACATCATTTATCTCAGGTTATTAAATACCATAGACTGCAATAGAACACTTTAAGTTAAAAACCAGTGATAAGTGAGAAATCATACCATTGAATAAATCCAATTATGGGAAGCTTCACCCCTTTCATCTCAAAAAAGCCATTTAAAAAATATTTTTTACTCTAGTTAAAATACAGTAATATAATATAATGCTATTCTACAAACAATAAATCATTTAAATTAGGAAACAGCAAGGCACTGTCCATAGTAAAAAATAAAAATAATAAAAAAATAAATAAATATATATATATATATATATATATATATATATAGCATGTATTTTTGTTAAATGCACTCCAGTCACTGGAAGATCTAGTATTACTTTCTAGATAACGGTCCTACACTTTACTGAAGTCTGTTAAGAATGCAAGCAATGCTTTGGTTGCAAAGCATCTCTTTATTATAGTGCAGCGGTACACATGTCCTACATGCTTGGTAATTTTCACACTGCTAACACTAGAATTCTTTGCATAATTTAGGTTTAGAATTTCATTCAGATTAATGTGAAATGTTTGCCTTGAAATTACAATGTTAAAACCTGCTAATAAATTAACCAGTTGGTGTATCTTGGAAGAGTGACAAAATTGTAAGAAATGTTGGTGATTTAAAGGGATGTGCTCTTCTGCGCTTATACAGTGGGAAAAAAAAGAATAAATGTATAAATTTTCACTGAAAAGAATATTACATTTTTTTTAAGAGCACATGCAACGCATGATTGTTCTTGGATTGTTGAAAGATAATTTAGTATTAAAATAATGTTGCTTATTTTTATCCCTGTGATACAGAGCAATCTATGAAGACCAACTTGTCTTCAGACCTACAACATTCCTCTCACTAGCAGAATAGGTTAGTTGCAATGCACGACCAGAGCCAAAATAAATCTACAAAGTGTTGGTTGCTTTGTTGTAAACTGTTTACTTTTGGTAGATAAAAGACACACATGTTGTCACATTTTTTTTCCTCACGTTTATTTAAAATATACAGTCATATCTGGTACATAACAAACAGACTGTTTACGCAGTTTATATCTGTTCTATTGTTATGGACTGTATATATATGTATGTTATATTGTTATGTAATGTTTATATATGTTATATTTTTATGGGCTGTTTATATATGTTATAATGTTATGGCCAGTTTATTTATGTGTGAAAGTAGATAAGGTGGAGTATTATTTTATGATAGAGAAATTGTTAGTTAAAGGTCTGTGATGGTGTTTGTCAGATAGATTCTAGAGGTTTGAGGGTTTTGTTTGGAGAAGATATATTCCCTCATCACTTCATCCCACGCTCGCCTCCAAGATTTTTCCCGAACAGCCCCCTCTCTCTGGATCTCCCTTCCACAGAGCATCCAGCTCTCTCCTTATTTTTCAAACTTTAAAAAGTCCCTCAAAACTCATTTCTTTAAAAAAGCTTACTACCCAACCCACTAGAATACCAGCTAATTTACCTCCAGCTAAGCCCACCTAGCTCTCACTGCCCTCAATCACTGTTAGTATCAGGTAGCTTACAACTAATCCAGTTAGAACACGCAATTACTCGTTGGCCAAACCCACCTAGCACCAACCATCCATGTTACTGTAACTAACTTCCCTCTGACTCTACCTCTTCACTCCCTTATGTATTTCATGTTCCCCATACATAGATTGTATTTTGTATTTGTATGTGTGTTTGGAACAGTATTGAGAGGATGAACTGGTAAAACTCCACTCTAGAGTGAAGAAAGCACACACCAATCCAACAAGGAGTGGATAGGAAAAATGATACACACTGTGAATACCTTTAAGCAAAGTAAACTATATGCAGCAGTCATTTAGCAGCACAACTGAGTAAATTGCATGGAAGTCAATAGTATTATGTAAAGGACAAATGCACCCCACTCAGAATGGTCTACACCGGATGCATTTTGGGGATTCGAATAACCCACAGAAGTGCTCTCGAACTGGCATGAAAATCGGCCGTTGTGGATCACCAAAATAGTAGACTCTATTCTCCCTTCTAGACTTCTATGTGTCTGGCTCTTTATTACATATATGGTGGGACTCTAAGACTTTGGATAATCTTCAAGAAAATGTCTTATTCCTTGTGACAAAAGCCACTATTAATACATATTCTAATGGCAATGAAGCTTTGTCTTCTAGACACTGGAGAAGGACCACAATACCAAATTTAACCGACATTAAGACTCAAATAAATTATCAGGCCACTATGGGAAAAGCAGCCTTTTATGATCACGCAAAACTATCTGACTATACAAAAATTTGAGAAAATTGGGATACCCTCTTCCCGGTTACTCATTAGAAGCTAGGTTTCTGGGCATTGAGAAAGGCACACCATAAAATCATTATACACTGCTCCGGCCTCGCCCCTGCCACTCTTACTATGGGAGGATCCTTACTTACCTATCACGGGCTCCCATATCTACCGTATTTGCTCGATTATAAGACAAGGTTTTTTTCAGAAAAGAAAATCTGAAAAATCCCCCTCGTCTTATAATCGAGGTCGTCTTATAATCTGACCTCAAATTGAGGTCAGACTATAAGACATGGATCCAGGTCCCCAGCAGAGCTGCAGGGGACCTGGATCCCCCTCTCTAACAGCAGGGGATGTCTGCGCGATGAGTGCAGGCTCCCCTGCTGCCGCCCGGCACGACCGCCGGGGCTTCTCTGATGAAGCTGGGTACTTCCGGCTTCGTCATAGAAGTCCCGGCGGTCGTGCTGGGCGGCAGCAGGGGAGGTCTGCACTCATCGCGCAGACCTCCTCTGCTGCCCCACTAGCCACCAGGGAGAATCAGGAAGCTGGGAGATGTCTGCACGATACGTGCAGACATCCTCCATGCTGCCCGACACCTCTGTCTATTATGACGGACCAGCTGTCCGTCATAATAGACGGAGGTGTCGGGCAGCATGGAGGATGTCTGCACGTATCGTGCAGACATCCCCCGGCTGCCCCCACTAGCCACCAGGGACCAAGAAAAAGGTGAGGGGGAGGGGGTAGAAAGACATGGGGGACAGGGACAGAGGGGGGGGGGAGAGCAACAATGTGAGGGAGGGGGTTAAGAGACAGAGACAAGGGGAGGGAGGGGGTTAAGAGACAGAAACAGGTGAGGGGGGAGACAAAGGGATGGGGGAGAGAGAGAGAGAAAAATGGGGGCAAGGTAAAGAGAAAGGAGGCATTGGCACATAAAAAGAAATAAAAACTAGAAATACATTTTTTGATATCATAATTTTTTATTAAAAAAGCAATTTACATTTGAATATATACAAGTTGAACTTTTTTCCTATAGGTTAGTCTTATATTCAGGCTTTTAGTTTTTTTCCTAATGGAATATCCAAAGTTTGGGGGGTCGTCTTATAATCAGGGTCATCTTATAATCGAGCAAATACGGTATATCTGTAAGGTATTTGTTTTATGTAAGCTTTTAATGATAGTTTGCATATGTCTATAATATGTAAAGTTATGGACAAAGACATGCTTAATACAAACTATTTACGATTACTAGAGAGATTAATGTTTGTCAAATCGCTCCAAAAGAACCTCAAACTAGAATTCTGAACTATACAGGGAGTGCAGAATTATTAGGCAAATGAGTATTTTGACAACATCATCCTCTTTATGCATGTTGTCTTACTCCAAGTGGTATAGGCTCGAAAGCCTACTACCAATTAAGCATATTAGGTGATGTGCATCTCTGTAATGAGAAGGGGTGTGGTCTAATGACATCAACACCCTATATCAGGTGTGCATAATTATTAGGCAACTTCCTTTCCTTTGGCAAAATGGGTCAAAAGAAGGACTTGACAGGCTCAGAAAAGTCAAAAATAGTGAGATATCTTGCAGAGGGATGCAGCACTCTTAAAATTGCAAAGCTTCTGAAGCGTGATCATCGAACAATCAAGCGTTTCATTCAAAATAGTCAACAGGGTCGCAAGAAGCGTGTGGAAAAACCAAGGCGCAAAATAACTGCCCATGAACTGAGAAAAGTCAAGCGTGCAGCTGCCACGATGCCACTTGCCACCAGTTTGGCCATATTTCAGAGCTGCAACATCACTGGAGTGCCCAAAAGCACAAGGTGTGCAATACTCAGAGACATGGCCAAGGTAAGAAAGGCTGAAAGACGACCACCACTGAACAAGACACACAAGCTGAAACGTCAAGACTGGGCCAAGAAATATCTCAAGACTGATTTTTCTAAGGTTTTATGGACTGATGAAATGAGAGTGAGTCTTGATGGGCCAGATGGATGGGCCCGTGGCTGGATTGGTAAAGGGCAGAGAGCTCCAGTCCGACTCAGACGCCAGCAAGGTGGAGGTGGAGTACTGGTTTGGGCTGGTATCATCAAAGATGAGCTTATGGGGCCTTTTCGGGTTGAGGATGGAGTCAAGCTCAACTCCCAGTCCTACTGACAGTTCCTGGAAGACACCTTCTTCAAGCAGTGGTACAGGAAGAAGTCTGCATCCTTCAAGAAAAACATGATTTTCATGCAGGACAATGCTCCATCACACGCTTCCAAGTACTCCACAGCGTGGCTGGCAAGAAATGGTATAAAAGAAGAAAATCTAATGACATGGCCTCCTTGTTCACCTGATCTGAACCCCATTGAGAACCTGTGGTCCATCATCAAATGTGAGATTTACAAGGAGGGAAAACAGTACACCTCTCTGAACAGTGTCTGGGAGGCTGTGGTTGCTGCTGCACGCAATGTTGATGGTGAACAGATCAAAACACTGACAGAATCCATGGATGGCAGGCTTTTGAGTGTCCTTGCAAAGAAAGGTGGCTATATTGGTCACTGATTTGTTTTTGTTTTGTTTTTGAATGTCAGAAATGTATATTTGTGAATGTTGAGATGTTATATTGGTTTCACTGGTAAAAATAAATAATTGAAATGGGTATATATTTGTTTTTTGTTAAGTTGCCTAATAATTATGCACAGTAATAGTCACCTGCACACACAGATATCCCCCTAAAATAGCTAAAACTAAAAACAAACTAAAAACTACTTCCAAAAATATTCAGCTTTGATATTAATGAGTTTTTTGGGTTCATTGAGAAAATGGTTGTTGTTCAATAATAAAATTAATCCTCAAAAATACAACTTGCCTAATAATTCTGCACTCCCTGTACTTGACACTTTATGCTTATATGTATGTGTTTTTATGTGTGGCAGAATATATGATTGTTATTTTGTATATTTATAATAAATATTAAAAAAAGACTTCTATGGGTATGATAGAGATTCAAATTTAAATAGTCCCCCTGGGGACCATATATCATTCACAACTGAACCAAGGCAAGTAGTCCTGTTCCCCCTTAATAATAAATGAGACTGCCCAAATTTTTACATTTTTTTAAAAACATTTTATTCCATTTTTATTATTATTATTTTAATTCTTCAGTTCTTAACTGGAGAATTGAAATTCCAGAAATGCAGTTGTTTTAACCAGTTTGATTTTGGCTATTTTGAGTAACCGAATGAAGCTAGATTTCAGAATCAGCTACTTTGCCATTTCTGGCCAGAATGCGTAGACCCTAGAGTTATTATAAAAGAGTTCAATATAATAATGAGACATTGTAAAATCTTTTAAAGGTGCAAGATGGGCTAGAATACATAAAAAAGGCAAAAAAGTTCTCATGAAAATCAGAGATTGAAAGAAGTATTAAAACAGTGTGAGCTGGTGTTGCATTTGGACACATGAATACACAAACTAGAAACACAACCTAACATTTTTGGTAAGGTGGTAAGGAGTCGATTCTCTCTAGCACCTGTTGCAGCTGATCAGTGATGCTAATTCGCCATTCTCAGCTGCAGCAGTAGGCTCGATTGGTGACGGCGAGAGAGTTTTTTTTTTTAACTGTGAAACTAGTTAGTTCTATTTGTACTAAATAGTAGAATTAACATGTCACACCATTATGAGAAGCAAGAAGCACAAAAACTATGTATGGAGAAAACAACGTAACAATTTACCCAGCAATCCAAATAGGGTATCCAAAGGAAAGGTACAAGTAAGCGAAGAAAATGTGCCAGCAGAAGTCATGTGGAAAAGCAGCCACCATCAATCCATATTTGAGTAGAAAAATATGTTTATTGTATTCCAAAAGCAGATAAAAAACAGCAAACGGAGTAACGGGGACAGACATAAAGACAAACGCTTGACGCGTTTCGCACCAACCAGTGCTTTCTCAAAAGGAAAGCTAAAGGAGGATATTGCACTTTGTATTGGTGTTTGTTAATATTACATTTATTTGGCCTTCTCCACTTCCTATTCACAAATGAAGTTTCCCCCGTGTTTATACTCAGCTGGACACATTGCAGATCTTTGCGTAAAATCTACTTATACAAAACATCCCATAATATACTGTCAATGCATATTTTCTGTGATGTCTGGGATGTGATAGAATATTTCTATTGCATTTTGTTATGTTAAAATAGTTAGGAGCGAAGGAGTAAGAAAATGATGTTCCTGTTTTTTTGTCTGACTTGAATGGATCAAGGACAAGGCATCATTTTATTCTGTTCCAGGGTTTGACAGAACTTTTTTTTTTCCTCACTGAAAATATATTCATGCAAAAGAACTTTAAATAAAAATGTCTGCCTTTTTTGTATTAGCATTATGTAAAAGAAACAGAAAATAATCATAAAATGTCAACCTGCAGCTTAAACAATGCAGCTAGGAGAACAAATGTGAACTATTTTGCTTCATTTAAAATCATTTTAACCAAGAATAAAAGGGAAGACTTTATTTATTTATAATTGAATGTAAGATCACTTCTCGATCGTGTGGACTAAGGCTGTGCTTTTAGTGGGCGGCCAATTGCAGTCCCAGTATGCATTTCTTAATTAAAATCTTTATTTTTCCAGTGATGCACAGTCCCATGTTACTAGGGGACTGCACACAACCTAACTGTTGTGCTAGAGCAGTCTGTGTCAACATGCATGTCACTATGTATGTAAATTATGAGTATATGTGACTATGTATGTGTGACTGTCCAACTGTGTGTGTATAAGTTTTTATGACTGTATGTGACTGTGGCACTGTTCATTTATTTGTATTCTATGTCAGATATGTGTATGACACCTCTCTGCTGCAGCTCCACCTAAAATTTATTGTATGCTGAATATGTTCCTAATATACTGTATGTGACATACACTTACTTCAAAACAATTTACAATTCTCCTATAGTTTTACATTGGGAATAATTTCACTGGGCACCAAAATCCAGTGACATCCAATAAGGAGGAGTTGGACAAATAGGCAAGACTGTTGCTACAGCAATAACAATACATCTATTACACTTTGTGGGTTTTATAGCATAGGAAGAGCTATATTCTATGTATCTGCTCTGCACAGAAATAGGCAAAGTGTCCGTCTATACAAGGACACCAATGTCTGTGGCCGGGCGTGAGAAGGTCCAGAAAACATTGTTAAATAGGTGCTAGAATAGTACCTCATTTCTAGTAATTGAATATTTGATTGCCAGATGGATCTGTTCCACCATCAATACACTAAAGTTAAAAGTATACATAGAAAATAGTAAGATAGACTAATTGAAAACTACAGGATAATTACTCAAACAATTGTCAAATAAAGATAAAACTTTGATGCTTAATTGCAAAACGCAGAATCAGAAAATGTTGACGCCCAATTGTAACTGATACAATTGCCCAAGAGGGAAAATGGGCACAATCTGTGCAAAATCTGGGTCTCTGCTAGACATGTGCAAAACTAAAATTTTCGTTTGTTTTCGTCCATTCAGACGAAAATGTTATTTATTTCCTCTAAAACGAATTTCGTTCATTACTGCATTCGTTTCAGACGAAATTCGTTCATTATTTTTGTTTCGTTTCATTTTATTTGTTCGTTTTATAGAATACGTGTAATACTATTGGCTTTCTATAAACCGAATGAGAGCCCCATTCATAAGAAATTCTTATTATTCTCTCGTTCGGTTCATAGAAAGGCAATAGTACTACATGTTTTCTATAAGCCGAAAGTCTATAAACCAAAGGTTGTTCGGTTTATAGATTTTCGGTTTATAGAATACATAGAATTACATGTAATTCTATGTATTCTATAAACCGAAAATCTATAAACCGAACAACCTTCGGTTTATAGACTTTCGGCTTATAGAAAACGAACAGTAGTAGTGCCTTTCTATGAACCCATTCATAATTCTTATTACATGTAATTCTATGTATTCTATAAACCGAAAGTCTATAAACCGAACGACTTTTCGGTTTATAGACTTTCGGCTTATAGTAAAAGTACAGTAGTAGTGCCTTTCTATGAACCCATTCATAAGAATTATGAATGGGTTCATAGAAAGGCACTACTACTGTTAGTTTTCTATAAGCCGAAAGTCTAAAAACCGAACGTTCGGTTTATAGACTTTCGGCTTATGGAATACATGTAATCCTATTGCTATTCTATAAACCGAACGTTCGGTTTATAGAATAGCAATAGGATTATATGTATTCCATAAGCCGAAAGTCCATAAACCGAACGTTCGGTTTATAGACTATCGGCATTTGTAATGAATGTAATAGTTCTATTGGCTTTCACTACACAGAGACAGAGTCTCCATTCATAAATTTATGAATGGAGACTCTGTCTCTGTGTAGTGAAAGCCAATAGTACTATTACATGCATTACAAATGCCGAAAGTCTATAAACCGAACGTTCGGTTTATGGACTTTCGGCTTATGGAATACATATAATCCTATTGCTATTCTATAAACCGAACGTTCGGTTTATAGAATAGCAATAGGATTATATGTATTCTATAAACCGAAAGTCTATAAACCGAACGTTCGGTTTATAGACTTTCGGCATATGGATTACATGTAATACTATGGGCTTTCTATAAACCGAACTAGAGTTCCCATTCATAAAAATTTATGAATGGGGACTCTGTTTCGGTTTATAGAAAGCTATGAAGTTGAACGAATGAATGAATGGTTTAATATAAACGAAAATCATTCGTCCATTCGTGCTATAGTACTATAAACCGAAATAGAGTCGATTTATAGAATGCCAATAGGCTTACATGCATTCCATAAACCGAAAGTCGTTCATTATGTCGGTTTATGGAATGTAGTGTACTATGCTATTGTATTCTATAAACCGACTCTATTTCGGCTTATAGAATGCCAATAGTACTATGAATGGACGAATGAACTAATGATTTTCGTTTATTAACCATTCGTTCATTCGGCTTTCGTTAGCATAGCATTTTCATTATTCGTTTTTCGGACGAATGGACGAAAATGCATTGGTCCGAAAATGAATGCACATGTCTAGTCTCTGCAACTGTGCAGTAATATTACATCCACAAATATGTAATAGATATTAGACATGTGCATTCGTTTTCGGACGAATGCATTTTCGGACGAAAATAGCATTTTCGTCCATTCGTCCGAAAAACGAATAACGAAAATTTTAACTAACAAAATCCGAATGAACGAATGGTTAATAAACGAAAATCATTCGTTCATTCGTCCATTCGTCCATTCGTGCTATTGGCATTCTAAACCGAAATAGAGTCGGTTTACAATACCAATAGCATTGTACTACATTCCATAAACCGACATGAATGACTTTCGGTTTATGGAATGCATGTAATGCTATTAGCTTCCTATAAACCGAAATTGAGTTCCCATTCATACGAATAGGTCAATTGACCTATTCGTATGAATGGGGACTCTTTCGGTTTATAGAAAGCCAATAGCAGCATGTATTCTATAAGCCGAAAGTCTTTAAAACAAACGACGTTCGGTTTATAGAATACATGTAATGCTATTGCTGTTCTATAAGCCGAAAGACATTCGGCTTATAGAACAGCAATAGCATTACATGCATTCTATAAACCGAACGTCGTTCGTTTTAAAGACTTTCGGCTTATAGAATACTATTGGCATTCTATAAACCTAACTAGAGTCCCTCCTCATTCATAAGAATTTCTTATGAATGGGGACTCGACTCTAGTTCGGTTTATAGAAAGCCAATAGTATTCTATAAGCCGAAAGTCTTTAAAACGAACGACGTTCGGTTTATAGAATACATGTAATGTTATTGCTAAACTATAAACCGAACGACTTTCGGTTTATAGAATAGCCATAGGATTACATGTAGTGCATAAGCCGAAAGTCTATAAACCGAAAGTCGTTCGGTTTATAGGCTGTCGGCATTTTACTACACGAAGACAAAGTCTCCATTCATAATTTTATGAATGGAGACTTTGTCTCCGTGTAGTAAAATGCCGAAAGTCTATAAACCGAACGATCGGTTTATAGACTTTCGGCTTATATAATACATGTAATCCTATGGCTATTCTATAAACCGAAAGTTCGGTTTATAGAATAGCAATAGGAATACATGTATTCCATAAGCCGACAGCCTATAAACCGAACGTTCGGTTTATAGGCTGTGGGCATTTTACTACACGGAGACAAAGTCTCCATTCATAATTTTATGAATGGAGACTCTGTCTCTGTATAGTTAAATGCCGGCTTTTAACTATACGGAGACAAAGTCTCCATTTATAATTTTATGAATGGAGACTCTGTCTCCGTATAGTTAAATGCCCACAGCCTATAAACCGAACGTTCGGTTTATAGGCTGTGGGCATTTAACTATACGGAGACAAAGTCTCCATTCATAATTTTATGAATGGAGACTCTGTCTCTGTATAGTTAAATGCCGGCTTTTAACTATACGGAGACAAAGTCTCCATTTATAATTTTATGAATGGAGACTCTGTCTCCGTATAGTTAAATGCCCACAGCCTATAAACCGAACGTTCGGTTTATAGGCTGTGGGCATTTAACTATACGGAGACAAAGTCTCCATTCATAATTTTATGAATGGAGACTCTGTCTCCGTATAGTTAAATGCTATTGTATTCTATAAACCGACTCTATTTCGGCTTATAGAATGCAATAGTACTACGAATGGACGAATGAACGAATGATTTTCCTTTATTAACCATTCGTTCATCCGGCTTTAGTTAGCTTAGCATTTTCGTTCTTCGTTTTTCGGGCGAATGGACGAAAATGCAATTTTCGGACGAAAATGCATTCGTCCGAAAACGAATGCACATGTCTAGTATATATTCACATGTAAATTGCTTTTTAAATAATAAATTATGATATAAAAAAATCTTGTTTTTATTTCCTTTTATGTGACAATGCTGCCTCTCTCTTTCCCTTGCCCCCAGATTTGTCGCTCTCCCCCCCTTAGTGTTGTCTCTCTCTCACCCTCCCTTTGGCTCCCCCCTCGCTCCCCTTGTGTCTGTCTCTTCCCCCCTTCCCTCCCCTTGTTTCTCTCTGCCCCCCCCCCTTGTTATTCTGTCCCCCCCTCACCTGTTTCTTGCTCCCTGGTGGCTTGTGGGGGCAGCCGGGGGATGTATGCACTATACATAATAGACGGAAGTGTCGGGCAGCATGGAGGTTGTCTGCACGATTCGTGCAGACATCCCCCAGCTGCCCGATTCTCCCTGGTGGCTAGCGAGGGAGCGGAGGATGTCTGCGCGATGAGCGAGACCTCTCCTGCTGCCGCCCGGCATGACCGCCGGGACTTCTATGATGAAGCTGGGTACTTCCGGCTTCCTCATAAAAGTCCTGGCTGTCGTTCCGGGCGGCAGCAGGGGAGGTCTCGCTCATCGCGCAGACATCCACCGCTGCCTCGCTAGCCACCAGGGAGAATCGGGCAGCTGGGGGATGTCTGCACGAATCGTGCAGACAACCTCCATGCTGCCCGACACTTCCGTCTATTATGTATAGTGCATACATCCCCCGGCTGCCCCCACTAGCCACCAGGGAGCAAGAAACAGGTGAGGGGGGGACAGAATAACAAGGGGGGGGGGGCAGAGAGAAACAAGGGGAGGGAAGGGGGGAAGAGACAGACACAAGGGGAGCGAGGGGGGAGCCAAAGGGAGGGTGAGAGAGAGACAACACTAAGGGGGGGAGAGCGACAAATCTGGGGGCAAGGGAAAGAGAGAGGCAGCATTGTCACATAAAAGGAAATAAAAACATGATTTTATTTATATCATAATTTTTTATTAAAAAAGCAATTTACATGTGAATATATACTAGACATGTGCATTCGTTTTCGGACGAATGCATTTTCGTCCGAAAATTGCATTTTCGTCCATTCGCCCGAAAAACGAAGAACGAAAATGCTAAGCTAACTAAATCGAATGAACGAATAGTTAATAAAGGAAAATCATTCGTTCATTCGTCCATTCGTAGTACTATTGCATTCTATAAGCCGAAATAGAGTCGGTTTATAGAATACAATAGCATTTAACTATACGGAGACAGAGTCTCCATTCATAAATTTATGAATGGAGACAAACGTATAGTTAAAAGCCGACAGCCTATAAACCGAACGTTCGGTTTATAGGCTGTGGGCATTTAACTATACGGAGACAGAGTCTCCATTCATAAAATTATAAATGGAGACTTTGTCTCCGTATAGTTAAAAGCCGGTGTTCTGACAAATTTCTGGAGCAAATTCTCCTGCGCAATCGCAGGAGAATTTGCTCACTGCGCATGCGCATAAAGTTACAGCTGATAACTCAGCTGTAACTTTGTGACCACCGTGCATGAGACAGCTGCGCAACCCACCTCCCGCCCCCTCACACCCGCCGCACACCCCTTCTTACCAGATCATCGACCACAGCGATACACAGCGCATGCGCACGCCTATCCAGCCGTTTGGGAATGCGCGCGTCCGTTGTTGTGTTCTTAAGGTGGTAAGTAACACGGGGCGTCGGGACATAAGGGGGCAAGCATCCTGGTGAGGGCTGCCTCATCTTGATGGGATTTGTGATCCTCCTGCTGTATTATTGATGCAGCAGGAGGATCACAAATCCCATCAAGATGAGGCAGCCCTCACCAGGATGCTTGCCCCCTTATGTCCCGACGCCCCGTGTTACTTACCACCTTAAGAACACAACAACGGACGCGCACATTCCCAAACGGCTGGATAGGCGTGCGCATGCGCTGTGTATCGCTGTGGTCGATGATCTGGTAAGAAGGGGTGTGCAGGGGGTGTGAGGGGGCGGGAGGTGGGTTGCGCAGCTGGCGCATGCGCGGTGGTCACAAAGTTACAGCTGAGTTATCAGCTGTAACTTTATGCGCATGCGCAGTGAGCAAATTCTCCTGCGATTGCGCAGGAGAATTTGCTCCAGAAATTTGTCAGAACACCGGCATTTAACTATACGGAGACAGAGTCTCCATTCATAAAATTATAAATGGAGACTTTGTCTCCGTATAGTTAAAAGCCGGCATTTAACTATACGGAGACAGAGTCTCCATTCATAAAATTATGAATGGAGACTTTGTCTCCGTGTAGTAAAATGCCCACAGCCTATAAACCGAACGTTCGGTTTATAGGCTGTCGGCTTATGGAATACATGTATTCCTATTGCTATTCTATAAACCGAACGTTCGGTTTATAGAATAGCCATAGGATTACATGTATTATATAAGCCGAAAGTCTATAAACGGATCGTTCGGTTTATAGGCTTTCGGCATTTTACTACACGGAGACAAAGTCTCCATTCATAATTTTATGAATGGAGACTCTGTCTCTGTATAGTTAAATGCCGACAGCCTATAAACCGAACGACTTTCGGTTTATAGACTTTCGGCTTATATAATACATGTAATCCTATGGCTATTCTATAAACCGAAAGTCGTTCGGTTTATAGAATAGCAATAGGAATACATGTATTCCATAAGCCGACAGCCTATAAACCGAACGTTCGGTTTATAGGCTGTCGGCATTTTACTACACGGAGACAAAGTCTCCATTCATAATTTTATGAATGGAGACTCTGTCTCCGTGTAGTAAAATGCCGACAGCCTATAAACCGAACGTTCGGTTTATAGGCTGTCGGCTTATGGAATACATGTATTCCTATTGCTATTCTATAAACCGAACGACTTTCGGTTTATAGAATAGCAATAGGAATACATGTATTCCATAAGCCGACAGCCTATAAACCGAAAGTCGTTCGGTTTATAGGCTGTCGGCATTTTACTACACGGAGACAGAGTCTCCATTCATAAAATTATGAATGGAGACTTTGTCTCCGTGTAGTAAAATGCCCACAGCCTATAAACCGAACGTTCGGTTTATAGGCTGTCGGCATTTTACTACACGGAGACAAAGTCTCCATTCATAATTTTATGAATGGAGACTCTGTCTCTGTATAGTTAAATGCCGACAGCCTATAAACCGAACGACTTTCGGTTTATAGACTTTCGGCTTATGTAATACATGTAAACCTATGGCTATTCTATAAACCGAAAGTCGTTCGGTTTATAGAATAGCAATAGGATTACATGTATTCCATAAGCCGAAAGTCTATAAACCGAAAGTCGTTCGGTTTATAGACTTTCGGCTTATAGAATACAAGTAATACTATTGCCTTTCTATGAACCGAACGAGAGCCCCATTCATAAGAATTTCTTATGAATGGGGCTCTCGTTCGGTTTATAGAAAGCCAATAGTATTACATTGTATTCTATAAAACGAACGAAAAAAATTAACGAAACGAAAATAATGAACGAATTTCGTCTGAAACGAATGCACTAATGAACGAAATTCGTTTTAGACGAAATAAATAACATTTTCGTCCGAATGGACGAAAACGAAACGAAAATTTTAGTTTTGCACATGTCTAATAGATATATTAAAAACAGATGAGGGACAAATGACAGTCACTTATAGATAAAAAGAAAGATGATTGAAAAAATGTAACTTTTGCCACAGCAAATGGTGACAGTTAGGAGCTGCTGCATAGTTGAAAGGGTAAAACGTTAAAGGATCAGGGGGAGTGGCAGATTTATTAGGAAAGTCACCTTGAGGGTCCAAGAACTGCATTGCCGCGGCTCTTCAAATAATCCTTAGCAGTTTACTTACATGCTGGAACTGGTTGCAGGATCTTACAAACAGAGGATTCTTGTTGTAGAAGTTAGAGGACTGAGAAACCTGCTGACCAGGGCCAGCCCAAGACGTTGTGCTGCCTGGGGCGAAAAACGAAATGCTGCTACCCCCCCCCCCCCCCCCCACTTATCAGGAAGAGATAATTTAATGCAAATTTCTATATGCAAAATTATATGGAGCGAGAATTGGCAGGCCATGATTAAAATGTGTACCCTAAATGTTTGAGCATTTAAAGTTAATGTACAATATTTGAACAAGTCATGGTATAGGTCGGTGGCCACATATAATGTTTTGGGGAATTGCACAGCCTATTTTCATAATAATGTTTGTTTTACCATTTCTTTCTTTTCACCTCGTAGGTGAGCTCTTAGAAACACGCTTGGTGTTATTTGCTGTTTTCTTTATCGCCTAAGGACATTTTCCAATTACATTATTTGATGTAAATGAACAAAACTGAGTGATTCAGCAAATTCCAAAATCAAGTATATTTTGTTTATTATACAATAGCACTCATATGTCAGTCTATGAATAAGATCAACATCTCTGATTTTGGACATTAGTTTTGTGGAACTAGCTCTCTCCATTTTATTTTATTAAAAATGTTAAGTTTTTTTTTTTTTCCATTTATAACATACATAAAGATAGAAATAACATATACAGGACATACATCAAGTCATACAATACAAACAATACCGTTAGGTATCACAATCTACACATGAGGAAGGTTAATATATACAATAACTTATCAGTGCTATTAACTGGAGCCTTATACAGTACAATTTACTAAAATGATTCTTAAGTGTAACTAAAATAGATGTGCGTAGAGTTCAGAATTAAATTGCTGACTTTGACTGATAACATATGGACAAATAACAAACCAGAATGCTCAGTTAAATTTTTTATTTCCGACTGTTTACATTGGATAATAGAGGAGTGACAATAAGGATTAGCTAAATAAGGGTTTATATAGCATAACCTCCAGACATCTACACAAAGTTAGATTTAGTAATTCATCCTAGTAATATAGAGCCAAGGATTACTCATTTAACCTAGTACATTCAACATTCAAATTAATATATTTTAAATTGGACTATTGAAAGTTTAATTCATAAATCCAATGATACAGTGTAGAGCATTTTCCAAATAATCATACTTCCGTACATACAACTTCACATAGATGTGCAGGATGTTTTAATCCCGAGGAGAGTTTTTGCTCATTTAGAAAGCTATACAAGCCATGCATCTCACATTAAAAGTATAAAACAAAACATATTGGTACCCGGGAGCGAGAATTTGCTCCATATAGAATGCTAAATACAATGCAAGCATTCCAGATTAAAAATAATGATTGTATAATTAAGGTATTGCTATCAAACTTCATGCTTAAAAATAGTTGCAATCAAGAATTAAAGCTAAAACCATTTTTAAATACATTTATATAGTAAAACACCTAAAAAAACACACACTTTTTTCATCATATGGCAAATGCGGATACAATAAATTAAATTTTGAAATGTCAGCATTCAGTTTTTCTAATGATCTTTCTTAACATGGGCCATGATAATTGTTCTAATTGTTAGTTTTAATTAGCAGTTTCTTTGGTGTATTTTATTTCAAAACCTGAACATTGGACTTAGTTGCTAAGTTTAGCCTTATAATGTATCCATTTGATTCAGATCTCCGTCTCTTCAAACTAGATTCTTCCAGGTAACATCCAGATGTATATTCCATTCATAAAACATTTAAAGGGGTTTTTATTTGCCTTCTTTTGGATCAACAGCAGTAAACATGGAATAGGATAAGGGTTGATGGACGCAAGTCTTTTTTCAACCTAAACTACTATGTAGCTATGTAACCAAACTGCATGGCCAAGGATTTTTTGGGTGACATGTCCAAGTAATTGTTACCAACTTAAGAAGCATCTTTTTGTTTTTATTATTTTTTTCCTGCTATGTTGTAACCATCAAATAATTAAGCCCTTCGTCATTCTTTGTTTCACTGAGGGTCAGTGAACCAATACATTCAGCATCCGTGCTTACAGCATTGACATCTGAATCTGGGAATGTAAAGACAAATTACTCAGTTACTATATCAGAATGTAAAGGAAACATGTTTGAGAAAGTAAGATCCTTTAAATGAAAATTCCGTATAGTAAAAACACTTCCATTATTCTTAAAGGAACAATATAAATGTAGAAAAAAATGCATAACAGGCGTACATTTTATCCGCTTAATAATTCACAACCTCCCAAGTTGAAATATACTGTCTTTTTACTTTTGAACGGTACTGTATTATGGTTCAAAAAAGAAAACCGATGGTATTTAAAATGTCTGAATATATATATATATATAAATATATATACACACACATAATAATTCACTTGCAATCTAGAGACAAAGTTATTATCAAAATAATAATATCAACATAATGTTATGGTTAATGTTATGGTTTGTATACAGGGCTGCCATAAGAAATTTTGGGGCCCTTAGCAGAACAGAAAAACACCTTAGACACAACTGGGTAATCCCTAAACCCTGGACTGTTGATTTGTAGGAGAATTTGTAGTACAATAAGTAAAGAGTTAAATTAAATTCCCCACCGTGAATCTATTTGTACATGCATCTTTCTTTTTTAGCTGTTTAAAAGTTCATTGTGTTAGCCGCTATGCAGCAGCTGTTTCTGCTTTATGATGACACAATGTGGGCATGTTTTGCAATGGATCTCCTGTTATATAGATTGTTTTATCATTACCTTTATCCAGACACACTGAGGCAATGCTTTGGCTTGAGAAATTGCAAAAAATGCATTGGTTATCAAGCAAATCAGTCTCCCAACCTGGTTCACTATCTATTGTTCGATAGTGTGTTTGTATGAAGGTACCGTATATACTCGAGTATAAGCCGAGTTTTTCAGCACAATTTTTGTGCTGAAAAATGCCCCCCTCGGCTTATACTCGAGTCAGTGGGGGAAAAAAAAAAAATTCTAAAACTTACCTCGTTCCTGCTCTGTCCCCCGGTGCTCTGAAGCTGCGTGGCTGTGAGGGAAGCGTTGTGAGATTCCCTCCAGTCGCGCGGTCAATAAAGTGTGTTTTTTTTAAACAAACTTTATTGACCGCGCGGCTGGAGGGAAGCTCACAACGCTTCCCTCACAGCCACGCAGCTTCAGAGCACCGGGGGACAGAGCAGGAACGAGGTAAGTGCTGGGGTCTGGGGGAGGAGGGTGGCATAACGAGCATACTAAGGGGCAATATCCTGGCATATTGGGGGCAATATCCTGGCATATTGGGGCAATATCCTGGCATATTGGGGGAAATATCCTGGCATATTGGGGGAAATATCCTGGCATATTGGGGTCAATATCCTGGCATATTGGGGGAAATATCCTGGCATATTGGGGGCAATATCTTGGCATATTGGCATATTGGGGGAAATATCCTGGCATATTGGGGGAAATATCCTGGCATATTGGGGCAATATCCTGGCATATTGGGGGCAATATCCTGGCATATTGGGGGAAATATCCTGGCATGTTGGGGGAAATATCCTGGCATATTGGGGCAATATCCTGGCATATTGGGGGCAATATCCTGGCATATTGGGGGCAATATCCTGGCATATTGGGGCAATATCCTGGCATATTGGGGGCAATATCCTGGCATATTGGAGCAATATCCTGGCATATTAAATGGCATATTGGGGGCAATATTTACCAGAAGCTGCCGCATTTTCCACCCTAGGCTTATACTCGAGTCAATATTTTTTCCCAGTTCTTTGTGGTAAAATTAGGTGCCTCGGCTTATATTCGGGTCGGCTTATACTTGAGTATATACGGTATATATTTGTGTGTGTGTGTATATATATATATATATATATATATATATATATATATATATATATATATATAAAACCCAAAGATCAGCGCACTCACCTCAAAGCAGGTAGGCGAAAAACTCTTAAAGCTATAGGTTTCATTAAAGCTACTTAGAAACACCTGTCTTACTAAGATTACAAAATTGGAGATTTGGTTTCATAAATGGCCATATTATGCTAAGCCCACCACTATGTCAAAGTACTCCAATGTTGGTGGGTCCTAACACTAAATACTGTTGCTTGTGGGGCTTAATCTCTTTATATGTATTAGTTACCAGGGACCTCAATGACATGATAAATGAACTCAGGTCATTTAATGGAGCCCATTTTATTACTTCACCCCTTGAATGGTTATCTTATGGCATTTTGTAAGCCCTTACTAGTTATACAAGGCTAGAGTGCAAAAACATGTTCAGCTCCCTAGTTGTGGTATGTGGCAACTGACATAAGATCACTGCTTGATGAACTAAAGACCAGACATTGAAGTTGTTCGTTAAGACATCACAAATGAATCAATCGCAAGGTGTTGTGTAGAGTCAGAAGGAATCTTGCAGAATCTTACCACTTCATAAATATGGTCCTCAAAACATGCTCATCTTTTAACATCCACGACATCTGGCAAGTGTTATGCATTTTATGTAATTAGATACTTCATACAAAATCTTTAATGTCTGTCTGCTTCAGAATGCACAAATGTTAACTGTTTTCAATGTGCTTTTAAGGTGACAACAAAATAGCAAGGGCCTCCCATTAAATCTTGGTATTTCTGTCCCAGACATTTGCCGGCCTGTTTGCCTATGTTTAGTCCGTCTTCTTGTATTAGTGTTTGGTGAAGTCAGTGTTGTATTTTTATTCAGTATGTGTCTAGGCTGCTATTTTGTAAGTGAACGTGGAATGGCCTTCATTTAGAATTACATGGGACATGTGTTTCCGGCTATTAAAAAGATAAGTGCTAAATATTTTAACATGTAATGGAAAGTGTTAAAATCAAAATAACGCTGCTTTCTAAGATTAAGATAGTGATGGCTAATCTTGGCACTGCAGGTGTTTATGAACTAAACATTCCATAATAGTCAGCCAGCTTTGTGACTGACTGAGCATCATGGGATCTGTAGTGCCAACGTTAGCCATCTTAAAAATCCTGTTACAGTATGAAATGCTATGCTTAACTGAACAGAGAAAAGAGCCCCTTTGTCATCACATGAATGACAACACTAAATTAAATAGTAAGACTCTTTAATGAACAGATTATAATGCTAAAGTAATTTCGTTTTGGGTCAAACTGCAAGCAGTAATGCCTGAGTAAAAGTAAAAATACATAAGAAGAGAAATAAAGACAGAATAATGTTATTTTCTTTCAGAATGAGTTAAAGTGAAATTCTTCTTTTCGGAGGTATTTCTGAGGTGTTTTCTCTTTGTTTCTATCTATAACTATAGAACTATCCCTTTAGATATCCCTTGCACATATCCATAAGGGTGTACTCACTAAAGAGAGAATTGCAGGGAACTGAGATGGGATTTTCACAGTAAAGGCCAAAGTAGCAGAGTTGGAAAAATTCTCAGTTTCAGCTGCACTAGAAAATGTTTACAACTCGATTACTTTGGCCTGAAGTGTGAAATTTCCATCTCAGTTCCCTGCAATTCTCTCACTGTGTTTCTATTCATAACTATAGAACTATCCCTTTAAATATACCTAGCATTTATCTGTAACGGTGTACTCACTACAGAGAGAATTGCAGGGAATTGAGATGGGATGTTCACAGTTAAGGCCAAAGTAGCAGAGCTGGAAAATTTCTCAGATTCACCTGCACTTGAGAATTTCCAACTCGATTACTTTGTCCCAAAGTTTGACATTCCCATCTCAATTCCCTGCAGCTCTCTCCTTTTTTGAGTGGACCCTGTAGGGTTTCTTCCTTACAGTTATCTTCTGTATAAAATGATTATATTGCTAGTAAGAAATCGGAGTTTGATTCTCTATAAAGTTATGTTTCAACAGAATGAACATGAAATACATTTGAGCCATATCACTGTGCACACTAGACCCCAAGGAGTTAAATCCATTAACAATTATAAATCCATGTTTCAGTGCACTTGACAATCTCTTTGGTTACTGTGTGCACACGCTTGAGGTGTAGGTCAGTCCTACAAACAATGCTATGATGAAAGCAATTACTCTGATATTGACTTCTGCGCATGTACTCATGCAAGTAAAAGCTTGGGTTTTAAGATGACCTTGTAATGTTGTAAACAAATGTATTTATTGAGAGGCGAATAAAAATTTTTTAAAAAGCGTATTTTTTTGCATTAAAGATATTTTACAAAATGCTTCATTATTGTTCAGAAAACTTTGGTAGACTGAGGTGGAAATGTAGAGACCGGGAACATAATAGTTAAGTAACAATGGTTCAGTAGACAGGAATGCTGCTGCACATCAACATGTACATCAGTGTAAGTATAAGTGTTTAGGGCCATCCTTATACACATCTTTACACTGTTCCAAGTATCTACAGATAATTGGAAGGGTCATACAAAGAGATTTTCCATGAATGAATGTATATTTCAAGTGACTAGGTGCATAATGATTCATCTACATACTATAAAAGCAGGTCTTAAGAGCTGAGGAGAGTAGCCTGTTTACTAAATCTGCATTCGAAACATAGAACCCCGAGTCTATGCCTCCGTACAAGGTGATGCTTGACTGTCATTTCACTAGAATTGTGGCTTTTTGTATTGTTTTTATAGGGACTCCATCATCTAAACATGTTTATCCTGCGAACGCAGAGAATAAATAGATATTAAAAATTATCTATACATTGGCCTGGATTTTATGGCCCCTATTAACAAAAAAAAGTGGCATTAGCGCTAAATTAATAAGCATTTTTTATTTAATATAAGCCGCTAAAGTCATTAACGGGTGCAGTAATATCGTTACTACACCTGTTAAAAAAATGACTGTACTCGCTAAAAACCTTAATTATTTCTATGGAGCTTTAGCAGAGCCACTAAGATAATGGCATTGAACACTGCTCTGTGTGGTAATTACCGCATATACAGTGATTCAAATGAATCACTGGGCCCCAAGCCCCAAATAATACAAAATTACCCCCTTTTTCTCTATGGGCAAGGGGTTGGCCAAATGCCCCTGACCATTAAAGAAATAAAGGTAATCACCATCTACCCCCCACCTCTACCTTTCCCAGGTAGAAAGAGATGATCTAAAATGGCCCATAACCTGAAATAAAAAAAAAAACCTTTCTAGTGCCATGAAGGTGGGCAGTGAAAATCACTCACAAAGGGAACAAAGGGTGCCCTGTAAATAAAACATTACCTGTGTACTGGTTCCAGCAGCGGTCTACAACGCTCTGGATCCTTATCTTTTGGCCCAGGGAAAGGGGTTATGAATAAAAAATAATATTTTGATAAATATGTTTTAAACTACATGAGAGCAAACATCAGGAAAAATGTTCAGTATAGGTTGACTATCCCTTATCCGAAATGGCCCAAAATCTAAATATTTTTAGGATATGAGTCAGTTTGGAAATGGATACTCACCTTCCTGGCTCCCCAGTTGTGAAACTACTTTGCTCCCCCACCGGGCACCGCACGTTTGGAGCCAGTGCTCATGGGAAATTTAGAGTGCTGCGACGGCAGGGAGGAACTAGCGCGTGCCGACAGATCACCTCGGCAGCACAGTGGAATAGGTCAGTTTACAAGATCCACTGCTGTAAATGATTTACATTACCTAAATACAATGTGCGCAAGTTGTTCATAGTGAATTTAGGTAATGTAGATCATTTATAGGGCTGGTGCTGCCAAAATGAACTGTTTACTGAAAATATCCATTATCAGAAATGCTGCCAGTCCCAAGCATTTCAGATAAGGGATACTTAACCTGTATAATAATATCATTTGTTATGTCAATCAATGTTAGACTTGCAATAGATAATTAACAGCATTGTTCAAACTTTGGGGGGGGGGGGGGGGGGTAAACCTCTTTCATATTATCAAAATGGGTTCTAACTACCTTCAAATGCTGGATTAAAGATGCCTTCCAAGTAGACACTTCTATTCTTTGACCGAGTGGATCTTACAGAGCAACTTTTCAACTCCTCCAATTGTTTTTTCAGATAAAAGAAAGTTGGCCTTTTTAAAGGGTCTTGGGTCCAGCATTTCAGAATCAGGTCCCACCTGGAAGGAAAAAAAATGATTGTTACCAAATCATTTCTTACATACATTTTCTAAACATTTACAGCTATCATGCTTCAGCCAATCATAATTTCCAAATGGACCATTTCTTGAATTTACACTTCTTACACTTTAACAATACTTCTGCGTTAAACCACTTTGTATGAGAGTTGCCACCTTTTCCTCAAAAAAATACTGGCCTTGCTATTGCCCCCACAATCTTAACATTGGCAGCAATTTGTTTCATAGGCCTGTCGGCAAAATACCAGCTGGGTGGAAACCCTAAGTACCGCTGGTATAGACATCATGGTTTCTTTTGATTTAGAAAAAAAGAGAAGAGTGCACAGCGCTTAAATATAAAAAAAGGGAAACAATGTGGAAATATGTGAAAAGGCAGTGATGATAAGTATATAATAAAAAAAAAAGGGGGGGAATAAAAGAAAACACACTAACCTGTATCAGCTCCACACACAGAAAAACCTCACATATGAAAAATATGGAGGAAAGGATATCTCTCTATTTTGAGAGGGGGGCAAACCACTAACAAATGTGGAAAAAGTATAGCAGCTAGTCTTAAACTGCAATGGACTGGACCACTGCAAAAAAAAAGCACAGGATTAATAAAAAGAGAGACAGCGCTAAAATATACCCCAAAAAGAACAAGACATAATTTATAAAAATAGAAAAGATTTATTGTTACAACATATACATGTATATAAGGTAAAAAGACTACAACTAAGTCTTGGAACAACACTATACTAGCAGTGGGTAAGGTTGTACTATATATATTTTATATATTTGTTTATTCTACTTTACTGCATATTGATATTGCTTTTTGTGTATATTTTATCCCATTTGTTTTCTTATTGTCATATTATTGTGGTATTAGACTTAGTTGTAGTTTTTTTACCTTATATACATGTATATGTTGTAACAATAAATCTTTTCTATTTTTATAAATTATGTCTTGTTCTTTTTGGGGTATATTTTAGCGCTGTCTCTCTTTTTATTAATTCTTTTGATTTAGGACAACAAGGACCACTCAATGTGACCCATTATTCCACAGAGTAGTATGACTGTTTCAAATGTAATGGCTTAAGTGATTTTTAAAGAAAGGACCAGACATGACAGGAGCATGTGATATTATGAGGTCTATTCAGGTACCCAAATTTCCCTGCAGTTCGGATAATATTAGTGTAGGGAATCACTCTTTAAATCTAGCAATAGTTGTAGCACTGAAATGTACCCAAACTTCCCCGAAATGCCTTCAAATGAGCGGACCGCTCACCAAATTGCTCATCCGCCAAATTGCCTCAAACATAACATTTTTGAACATTTAAAGCCTGCCCAAATCAGGATGCAACCTGGAACGGGTTACCCTATTTGCATCAAGTTTGTGGGCAAGATTGAAAAGCCAGTGATGAAAATCACTCGCTTGTCATTTTAAACCACCCATCGCTCAAAGTGGCCTCATCTGACACTGGGAATCCCAATGCAAGTCCCTGCAGCAGGATCCACAGCACAGCTCATTGACAGGAGCCATGATGAGCTGTAACTGCCGGGACGGTCCATGCTGTCCTGCATCAGCTACATTTTCTGTGGTAGAGTGAGCAAGTCCCCGCAGCAGGATCTGCACACAGCTCATGGTGGGGGTGGGGGGCTGGGGGGGCGCTATGAGCTATTTAATGCAGAACGTTCTATGCCATCATACTAGCCTCTAGGAAGTAAAAAAGTAAGACTGCATAGAACATCCTACAAGCATGCAGGGGTTAATAGGCACAACGGGGGGATAAAACTTATGCTAATAAAAATATAAGATCTTTTTTTTATTTTTTTTATTTGGGTATCAAAAGTAGTATTATTCAGTACAATTATTCATATTGAGTGAATTTTATACAGCATAGAAATATATACAGAGTAGACAACATATATATACATAGTGGGCATGCATATATCGCCCTGTCCCTGCCGAGCACTCCCCTCGGCTCCGTATAATTTGGCTTTTTTGAAGTTGTTTCAAGATATTATGATCTACATTTAGAGGGATTGAGCGAAAAAGGAAATATATATGCGGGAGGGCGTAGTAGTTTAGGACGTTGATTCTACCAAACCACGATGTATATAGTTTTTTCCATTGGGAGAGATTATTTGCGATATCTTTCAGGATTGGGAGATAATTGATAGTAATGATTCTTTGGGATTCATGGGATATTTTTATATCCAGGTATTCTATATAATCTGTGCTCCATATAAAGGGAAATTTTTCCTTAAGACTAGCTAGTTCAGGATTATCTGGGCCACATTTTGGCCTTGGCATTTTGCTACATTCAATTTATAATATGAAATATGTGCAAATTGGTCGATCTCATTCATCAGGGATTGATGTTAGTATTATGTCAGCTGCGAAGAGTGATATTTTGAATTCCTCTTCCTGCAGTTTGACCCCCTGAATACCTTTGTTATCCATGAGCCAGTGGTTCTAGCGACATGACATACAATAAAGGAGCCAGAGGGCATCCCTGACGTGTGCCATTATGAATATCAAACCAGGGTGATGACACCCCGGATCACAAAATTCTCGCGGATGGGTTTTTATATAGCGCCCACACTGCATTCAAGAATGTCACTCCAATTCCAAAGCTTCCAAGAGCGAGCTCGAGGTAGGTCCAGCCGACCCTGTCGAAGGCCTTCTCAGCATCTAAAGACAGGGCCAGTACCTGCCCACCCCGAGCTCGCGCCAAAAATAATGCGTTCAAATTGCGCCTGATGTTATCTGTGGCTGATCGTGTTGGAATAAAGCCTGACTGATCCTCATGAATTAATCTGTGTATTACTTTCCTGAGCCTGCAAGCCAGGACCGCCGAGTATATCTTAACATCTGTGTTTATCAAAGAGATCGGTCTATAGTTTTTTTATCTCTGTTTTCACCTTCCCTTCTTTCAGTATTGGACTAATATTAGCACAGAGCATTTCCTTCGGCATTTCTTTATTATTTTTGATCTCCTCGAACAGTCCTAGCATGCAGGGAAGGATTTCTTCCTCGTAGATTCGGAAGAACAAATTAGAGTATCCATCGGGACCTGGAGACTTATTCCTTTCCAAATTCCTTATTATGCCCCTAATCTCTTCTACAGAGAATGGAGAGTTCAAAAATAGTTGTTCCTCCTTTGTTAATTTGGGAAGATTTAGCTTATTTAAATATTCAGCAATTTTATCTCTTTCTTCCTCTTTTGGTAAATTTATTTTATTTTTATTTATGTGATAAAGGTCCTGATAGAAGTCTATAAATGCAGTTCCTATCTTATCAGGATCAATCAGGGTTTCTCCCTTATAGACAATTTTATTTATTACATTTCTCGATCTCTGTTTTTTCAACAGGTTTGAGAGGAGTTTATCCGCCTTATTTCCCCTTATATACCATTTTTGTTTTAGGAAGAGTAGGTTTTTGCTAATCCTCTCCATTGCTCTTTGTTTGATTTTAAGTTTAACCTCTTTTATTTTCTCTAGGATCCCACCCTGTAGTGTTTGTTTATGCTTTTTTCTAAGGTATACAATTCTGCTTGGAGTTGTTGATATGTCAGACCTTGTTTTTTTTTTTTCTATAGATCCTATTTTGATTAGGCTACCCCGGATCACTGCCTTTAGTGTACACCAAAGTGTGGATCTTGAGATTTCGTCATTTTCATTTTCTGCAAAGAAGTTTTTTATATCTGTTTGTATCTGCTTTTTAATTGAGTCCTGCATTAGCAGGGATTTGTTAAGTTTCCAATTAAATTTTTTTTGGGGAGTTCCTTCTTCTATGGACATGGTAACTGGTGAGTGGTCTGATCAGGAGGCTATTCCTATGTCGCACTTAAGTTCACCTCTAAATGAGTCTCTGTTGATCAGAAAGAGATCTATTCGGGAGTATGAATTATGTGGAACTGAGTAGTGGGTATAGTTTTTTGAGATAGGGTTTAGTGCTCTCCAGACATCTATCAGATTGTTTTTGATAATAAATTCCCCAAATTTTTTTGCTACTTGTGTTTGTTTATGACTAATTTTTTTGCTGGATTGCAATTTCTTGTCCAAATCGATGTCTGATATCATATTAAAATCTCCGCCCATAATAAGTTGCCCTTGTATAATTTTTTCTACCTGTGACCACGTTTTTTCCAAAAATATAAGATCTTATGTATAACTGTGATTGCATTTTTTTATACATCCCTACACATCCCCCCATCTCTTATCAGTTCAAATTGTGCTTCCACCACTCGTAGAGTGGAAGAGATTTGAAATATAATTTCAGGCACATTTCTGTTTCTTTTTTTTATATATGGGTGGTGCCAACCCTATGAGCACCACAGCAAACTAGAGGTTTTGGACCTCAGCATGCATAGAACAAAAGCTATTTCTGCATGTACCAAAATCATTTATTCGATCGAGATAAGGTTGCCCCCTGGCCGTTATTTTACTGGCAGGCTGGTAATGGCCTGAGGCCAATGTTAAGTTTATGGAGGCAAAATCAAGGCTGGTAATTTTTTGAAGAAAATGTCCAGACTGTATATTTAGGCCCAGACTATATACTGTACGTCATCCAATTATTTGGCACGGTTTCCGGTTGCAGAATAATGTGTATCTTTAATTATCAGTTTTTGTATAGATTTTAATCAGAAAACCTGCAAAATTCATTACTCCACTTGGCAAACCATGTTTTGCAAGCACATGGTCTGCACTGTCATTATATTCCTTGCTAATTGAGTTATTTTTTTGTGGAAGGTGTTTCATGAGGAAGCTACAGTGTTCTGCCTCATTACTGCTGCGGCAAATAGCTCTCAGTGCTTTCCTGTTTAGATACCTGCAAATAATAGACAACTTTCAGCTTCTTGTTGTTTAAAAAGACAGGAAATGTGGGAGATCACCTTACAGACCAAGCGAGCGACAGAGTGAGTTTTAACCATTGTTATCATGAGAGTTAATTACAAGAAGGAAATAGAAACATTAGAACTACACTAATACCATCAATATTTTTGTTCATTAAGCACCAATGTATGATGCAGTAATGCATAATAAGGGCTAATCTTAGGATCATGATGTTCTAGGGTCCTATGAGTTATGTGAGGGTGCTACATGGGGTGAAGTTCTTCAGGTGGGTTACACTGTGGGAAGCACTGCATCAGTGTTGATAAAGGGAATCAACACAGTAAAGGAAGAGAGTATATTTAAAAGAAGAAAAACTACCACAACTAGAGGACATAGTCTTAAATTAGAGGGGCAACGATTTAAAAGTAATATCAGGAAGTATTACTTTACTGAGAGGGTAGTGGATGTATGGAATAGCCTTCCAGCAGAAGTGGTAGAGGTAAACACAGTCAAGGATTTTAAGCATGCGTGGGATAGACACAAGGCTATCCTAGCTATAAGACCGGGAACGGGGGACTAAAAAAAATGGGCAGACTAGATGGACCGAATGGTTCTTATCTGCCGACACATTCTATGTTTCTATGTTTCTATGTTCAATGGCAGCAAGAGTCACACTGATTACATATAGAGGATAGGAAGTCCCTGTGAACATTAGATGTAGAGATGGAACATGAATTGTTTCCATTTTATTTAGGGTTATCCAATCTTCTGACAAATATTTTTGAATTTCAGATACTGGGGGATGCATAAAAGAGGCGCATATCCTGATAGTACCTAATAGTGGTGCTATTGCCACAAGTGCAAATGTGTAACAACTTCCTGAAAAAGATGTACTGGTTCTGCATTTCTGGGTTGCTCCAGTGTGCTGACCACCAGTGCAACTCATGCATAAGGATTCACAAGCCTTTCAGAGCAAAAATTGTTGTAACATACAAAACAAGGATATACCGGTATATAAAAAGTACAATCACGTTACTCATAAGAAATGGCAATTGTTCCCTTTTTTTAAATTTCTTGACATTTTTGTATGCCAGGGTTTTTAAATATGTCTATTGTGATTCATTACAATTCATTACACAAATTCCTTTTCAAATACCCTTTTCAATGTTTCACCATAGAAACTTAATTGAGAAAAGGTTTGTCCCATCTATAAATTCTATACTGATGTGGTTTTTTTTTTACAGAATATTTTGTAGGCTGTGGAGGGAGTCTGAAAGAAAATTGTTAATAGGAACATTTTTTCATGTGCTAGGTAATCAAAATGGAATTCTGAAGTTTGAAAAATGTATTGCCCCACTAGATAACTCAACATATTTAAATTAGGAGAAAGACCTTTTTAATTTTTTAAGAATGTTGAAGCTATTCAGCTGACATTGCATAAACGAAGAGGTAAATCAGCGGATGTCTTAATTTTGTTGACATACTGAATTCTATGGAACACTTGGCCTCAACCTCATTGTTGTGGCAGGACCTGGAATTATCAGTTCATGCTCAAAATCCACATATTTTACAACATTAAAGCATTCTTAGAAGAGGAAGCCAGATCTCTGGTGAAATGCGTTGTGGGGGAGAACTCTACCACAGAACCTGACAACTCTATACAGAGACGGAGCCTTTTGAGACAGGACTTTTAAATGTAAGATTTTTATGATGTTATATTGAATATTGTGCACTTTTACCAAATACCCGTTTCTGCTTCATTACTGAGCACTGTTTGGAGGAGCAGAGGAGAACTAAACAGACACCTAACAGATCACCTGATCAGGCAGATGAAATGAGCAGTATTCTGCTCTGGGAGCTGTGAGTTAAATACCACCTTGCACATTACCTTGTTAACTTAACATATTGTCCCATTTGTGTCTTTCTTTTTATATTTTTATATATAGATTGAATTGCTCCCTATTTTATATACTGGCTGATAAGTATTTTATATATTTATCTGTGTGTTGGTTTTAGCGTACCAAATCCACTGTTTTGCATGCATAGAACAGTCTCCATGATGCTTTGAGAGACTGATCAATAACTACAGGAGGTGTTTCCGGGCATAGGCAGTGTTGCTTGAGGTGGGAAACCAGGTTTTTGGTCTAAGGGCATAATTACCAAATAGTGAGTAAGCTTTAGATATTGCATGATTCTCTCTTCTATGAAATATTAGATTTTTGGTTTCATAAAAATTCAGCAACGGGATAAATATGTTGCCATAGCAGTGTAAATGTCCTAAAGGCAATAATTTGTAAACTTTTTTTTATTTATTTTTTATTTTAAAATAACAAAGTAATTAATTCTTTAAAAGTTATACTGAAGGAAGCATCACATGCTGCTCATAACTATTCATTTAGGGAATTAGGTTGTTTACTAGGGTTTGTAAATGATAGTTTTCAAGTGAACTTGTAGTATCCAGAGTGTAGTGTACATGTTTCTTTTATTACGGACAGACCTGGAAATGATAGTAAGAAAGGTAACAAAACAGAGATTAAGCGCAAAAGAGATGAACATCGAGCTCCTTGTCAAAGACACATTACTACCTCTAATGAAGAGACGGCAGAAAAAAAATAACTGGAGGAAGCTGTCAGCAAGTCTGGTATTCCTAAATGTTAGTAAGGCATGTAACACTATGTTTAGTGACAAGGTCACAGTAAAGTTGGAAGGTTTTGGTATGCATGTGAAATACAAGATGGATAGTTGATCTGTTAATGGGGAAAAAATAGTCCTACATAGAAATCAGTTCTTAAAGTATGTAGAGGCAAATATATCAAGAAAAGGCTGAACAGCAGTAAATGCAGGGATGAAAGTAAAATAAATCTCAAGCAGGCTATGTGATGGCTACAGCATAGTAGGAACTGGGAAATGCAACCCAGAAAAAGAAAGCGTAATGTTACTAACAGTTAAATAAGAGGAAAATAACCATGGACAGGTGCTGTTAAAAGCAGATATAAATTCTCTATACTTAAAGAAATATTTATTATCTGTAAACTGATATGTAAACCAATCATATATAAATATACGTCCATACATACTATATGTATATTTATGCATACATACTCAGATATATACACATGCATGTATTTATTTATAGATATACCATCATAGCTCATATCCGAAATATATGCACGTATGTTGAGGGTGTATGTAAAAATACAAATATACACTATCGTTCAAAAGTTTGGGGTCACTTAGAAATGTCCTTCTATTCCATGACAACACATCAAATTAGTTAGATTCTAAAGCGGGACAGTTTTATTTGTTATTTAATCAGTATAACAGTTTTCCGCTGTATAAATACACTACCATTCAAAAGTTTGGTTCTGCCCATTCCAGCTCACCCCCTTTATTCATGTAATATAGACATCCAACATCACTGAGGAGTGATGAGAGGGGTGATTAGAAGCATCTTGTAGTGGAGTGGAACCCTGAGAGAACAATGGCACTACAATGGCATAGCAGACGTGGAGCTTATTATTATATTTAACAAAATGGCGGCACCCAGTCACACTTGTTTAGTAACATTTTTCAGAAAATAAACTCACAGAACAAAAACAAAAGACATCTGAAATCAACAATGTAAAATTAAAAAAATAATCCCTTTTAATTTTTGGGTGGGAGTGTCCCTTTAAGGTGGATGGATTGGTTTAAAAAAAAAAAAACCTCTTTTGAACCTAACACATGAGCATATTGTTACTCAGGTAGCTCCAGAGCTCCGAGTTTCAGACCATTTTGGATCACTTCAGTGATCCAATTAGTCCATGAATCAATTGTGGCTGATTTTCGTGCCATATTTTGGGGGTATGAACTCCTCTGTAATAGTAGCCTCTATCCACCTCATAGACATCTATGACAGGAAGACTTTGGGTATTATGAAAATAGCCCCCCTGGGTTCAGTGGACCATAAGATTAAAAAAAAATTGTGTACTATATTAAAATCGTGGGGGCCCAGGACAAGTAGCCCTGATAGCCCCTATCAAAAATGGGGCTGAGATCCAGTCAAATGGCTCCCAAACCCCTATAATTTTCATGAGGGGTCAAGGCTTGCAGCCTTGGTCCCCCTATAATGAATGGGGTTGAGAGATGGGCAAAAGCTACTAGCCTTGCCCCCTCATAGCGAATGGGCTAGGAACCGCCCAAATGGCTCCCAACCCTTGTTCCCCACATGGGGGGGCCACGGCAAGTAACCATGGTTCCCAACTGAATAAATTAATTGCCCTCTAGCGGCAATCTGCCCCAGACTTACCAAACTGACCCAGATCTGCTAATATACCCCTCAGGCTTACCAATCTGCCACAGACTTGCCAACCTGCCCCCCGCCCCCCCCCCCCCCCCCCCCAGATGTAGGCATGCTCCCAGCTCAGTTGTTTATAGGGGGCAGTGTAAGTCTGCCTCTCAGACTTGCCAATCTTCACCCAGACTTGACAATTCATCCCCAGACTCGCCAATGTATTCACAGACTTGCCATTCTGCCCCCTGACTTGCCAATCTGCTCCCAGATTTACTAATTCATTCACCACATGTGTACCGCATGCTGACAGTGTGGTGTCCCTGATCTCACATGCTGAATCATGGTGATGACTCCACCCCTGAAAAATGTGTGCTCATATGCTCATCTACGTTCGCACCAATATTCTTGGGGGCGGTGCCACCATTTTTCATGATGGACATTTACTGGACAAGGTGATGGACAAATTAAATATGGACTATGGACCTTCACAGTCCTTTTCAGGGACATTGGTCTCTTTATAGCTACACTCTGCCTACCACTGTTCAGAGGTAGGTGAAGCAATGGCAGTACATCACAAAGCAGCTCTGCTGGTATAACTTAATCATAAGTGATTCAGAATAATTTGGATCAATTTTATGTATATATGTCATGTAAAAAAATAAATTTCTAATGCCTTTGAATACTTTGCATTAGGATACACAATGTGTAAGGCATCTGCATTATTTTTACTGAGGTGTGGGCTTTGCGAGTTTGTCAATTGCTGGAATTTATTAAATGTTAACAATTTGGGATGAAAACTACTTTCTGCATATTTCATGTTGACTGCCAGCTTCTATTTTGATTTCCAAGTATAGATCAATTTCCATAAGAGATGCAAATGTTTTTCTGAATAATTATTGTCTTAATAATTGACATTTAAATATATCCATATCTGCAAGTGAGAAGACTGTCAGCACCATATGACATGTTATCCTTCTGTTGATTCCAGCATTCCAAATACTTTAGCAAGCTCTGTGTTGCCGAGTTCTTATAAAATATAGTTTTACTTGGCATACGCCACCCATTACTTTTAGAAGTGTAGAGTTTGGATCATTTGGCATTTGTCCAAAGACAAAGAGTTTTCATTTAGCATTTTAAAAAGAAAAGTTATTGTTTGTTTGTTTTTCCTAAATAAATGTAAAGCATTCCAAATTTCTCAGGAATTTTTCCGAAACATTTTCCAGTGTTAAACCACATGCAGAAGACTGGTGGGCAATTCCATTCCACAAGGGTTAAAATAGGCAAGGATTGTAGTTGTACCCACGCTGAAGCCTTTGAAATGACTAGGGTGTCTGGGTGATACACCTATGTTAAAGTAGGAGTGTCGACAATCTGTGGTCTGTTGCATGCTTTTGAGACCTAAGTTTGTACATTACTGCAATACATATAAGCATAAGTCATAATGTGCTCACAAGTTCGACTTGGTGGGAGCTCTGTGGATTTTCAGACGTCGAGGTTCCCAATTCATTTATAATGTATTTTTTTTTAAATACAAACAAATTACAGACGTAGAATGATGATATCTTATTACTGACTCTCATTATCAAATACCAGTTTCAAACATAAAAGTTATAAATGTTACCTAAGCCATGCAATTTCTTAAGACAAACATGTCCTTCAATTTATTCAAGTGTTTATTGATTTCTGGCTTCAGAGAAGCATTTAATTATGTGATTTGTACTCTATATAGCAATACAAAGGTCACTTATTTGAGAAGATCTAATCGTTAAATAGTAATAACTGCGTTGACAAATGTGTCCAAACACAAGGTGACAGTGTAAATATCGTGTCCTCTACTGGACACATACAAGAAAACGGGAGAATAAACACAGTGGAAAACAAAATTAAAGCCAAATTTCAAAAGCATTTAATAAACAGCCCATTTGCACTCCTTTTAATACAATTATTTTCACATAACCATCTATTCATAACATATCCTAAATATTGATATCTGTGAACAAATAAAATTAAATTATATCCTATATGCTCCTGTATGATAAATGGAACTAAAACTGAAAAAAAAAAAGGTACAACATTTTTCGGATACTGTGTCTTTTGGGGGAAATAGTTTGTTATAAGGGTGAAAGGGATAGATGAGACTATGGTGGGGAAACTAAATGGGTATGGTTGAGAGGAGAAATGAGGTGTGCAAAGAAAACAAAAAATGGGTATGAAGGGGTGACACCTGGTCAAGGGCATTTGACTCCACAAGCCTTTCTATTTCATTTAGATTTAATTGAAACTAATAAGAATCGAAAAATCCTTTGTATTAACATTTTATCAGCCTTTAGGATTTGCCTGGCGAGATATTGGAGGAAACAGGATATACCCTCCTGGCCAGAAATTTAGTCACAGATAAGTTTGCAAGCTGCTGCTGAAAAATACTTTTTGATAAAGTTCAAAAACAGACAAAATAAAGAAACTTATGAGGAAATATGGGCAAAGTGGCCGGAGTTATCTGTCTGATCTCCTCCAGAGGGATTCGTTACGCAGATTCTTGAAAACCACTACAATCCCTGTGAGTATAAATTGACTCTTCTTGGAGCAGAAATGATCATATTATATAAGCGACCATCGGTTCCCCTAGATTTTAGGTAACGACATATCGATACCCCTTCCCCCTTCCCCAACCCAGAATTGGTGGGAAACATATCCCCAGCGGCTATGAGATGAGTGGAGATGTGAATGGTGACCGTATGGATTTTGTATGGGTGGACAAGCCATGTCAAACGGCATGGAGATACAGACAATGTTTTTTCGGTAGGCGGGAAACTTGTTATAATGTAATAGCATAGGAACCGAAAGCGATGTCACACAAATAAGCGTTAAATGCACTATGAATTTCGGTTGTTATCAGAAAAATAGGGGTGATTTAATCATGCTGTGCCAGAATAGCTTGTTCGTATATTTATTTATGTATATGATTGTAATGTCCATCCTTTGGGAATGTTTTTTACTTGTTTGTTTGATTTGGTATATTAATAAAAAATGATATTTAAAAAAAAAAAAAAGAGAAAAAAAAATGGGTATGGGGGAGATGGCCAGTGCTGCGTGGTTTGAAGATTATAA
Source organism: Pelodytes ibericus (assembly GCA_036172795.1). Lineage (NCBI taxonomy): Eukaryota > Metazoa > Chordata > Amphibia > Anura > Pelodytidae > Pelodytes > Pelodytes ibericus. The sequence goes on from CM069861.1 coordinate 95,649,688, forward strand.
GCAAGGGGAGTAAATTAGGCAGGTATAGGGAAAGCTACAAGGTGGTGGGAATGAATTGGGAATACAATGGATTTCTACCTGGAGGAAGAAATGATGGTATGATATGAGTTTTTTGGGGGGAATACTGTGGTTAGGGTTGTAGAAATGACACATTGGACATTGGTCGTATAGACGTAATAAAAATGACTATTACATGCACAGATGATGGGTATTTACTTTGGCACTTAGCTCTGACAGTCAATGAATGGCTGTAATGTATTCTGTGACAGTTTCTGAAACATAGCAAGGTGAATATATTGGAAACAAAACTGAGATTTTTAGCACAATAACATCATCTTTACTAGAAGTATTTACATCGTGCTTGGACAGGTGTCGAGCTCCATGGATTGCTTTCCAATGTATTACATGGACCTTGGATACACACAGAGTAAGCATTACTTATTAACAGGTGAAACATTAGAAATGTTTAAACTCATCAATCATTCTAGAACAGGGGTAGGTAACCTTCGGCACGCCATATGTTGTGTACTACATTTCCCAAAATGCTCTTGCAGCAGTAATGATGGCAAAGCATCAAGGGAATAGTAGTCCACGACATCTGAAGTGCTGAAGGTTGCCTATCCCTACACTAGAGTGAATATCTCTTCACTGCCCTGAGTTGTGTTACAATAGATGGCAATTTGTGACTCCCCTAGAACTCTTCATAGTGCCGAGAGGGGTTATCCATGACCTCTAACCTTTTCTTGTCGTAGGGGTTTACACTTTGACCCATAACATTATCACCTATTGATTGTGCTGTACCTCACAGTCAGCTGAAAGAAAGACTATTAATGACTATCACTCTTCAGTTCATGCTCAAAATTAGGTTTAGAGTGAAAAGGAATTTGAAGAATTCAACACTTCCATTAATAAGTAAGAGTAATGGCAACAGACAACTTACTTTACTGAAGGAAACGGGATGAGGTGCTGAGTGTTAGGTCAATCACATAAAAGAATTTAATTGACAAACATCTTGCTTTTCAGATTTGTAGGCCGCATTTATGTTGTTTCTGTTTTTTTTTTACTTCTTTAACAATGGCGGACTATTAGTGAAATTATTTGTATCCCTGATTTTTACAGATATACAAAAATTGTTTGTTATTATATTTAACACCTAAGGCCATGACTAACTTTTCTGAGTGAAAATGTTACACTTTTCTCATGGACATAAGAGTCTCTATCAGTTATCTGTCATTTTTGCTCCAAATCACTTACTGCTTTTACTTTAAAGTTGGGATTACAAGAGATCACTTTGTACAACAAATATGGTTATAGATATCAAATGTACTAAAAATACTTTTTAAGACTGAAAACAATTTCTTTCAGCACATTTACCAAACAGTGTATGTTTTCAACTTAAAGGAGACAACTTTCCATCTACGTGTGTATCAAATTATTCAATAAAAAATCTCTGGTATAAATCAACTTACAGATCATCCGAACAGTTTCCTGGAGTCTCCATTCTTTGGCCTGAGCGAACATGATGTAATACTTCCAAGTTAGAATATCCTGGGTAAGGCTGTTGACCTAATGAAAACACCTCCCAGAGAAGTATTCCAAATGACCTGAAAGAAACAAATGGCATCCAAATAAATTAGAACATGTACCATATTGGAGAACATTCTAGACATGTCTATGGAATTCTTAATATGAAGCGGCTGAATTTAATTATTTTTAACATTTCTTTCTTTCGCCATTGATAAAGATTTTTTTATCAGGGAGGTGAACGACAAGATATGACTTATTGTGCAGTGACAACCAAGATTATATTTTATATATGTTACCAGGATGGGTTTTTTTTAATAAGGTCCCCAGTGATTCAATGATTGAATGAATTCTGAAAACAAAAATAAGAAAATTTTAAGATTTTTAAAAAGAAAACTGGGTAGGGTGTAATTGACCAGTTCAAATGACTAGCAATAAGAACTGGTTTTAAATAGGAGGTCTGTTGTGGAGTGAAGTGAAGAGAGAATGAGAGAGGGCAAGAGGAGAATAGGGGAGGAAAGAGTGGAAAAGAAAAGAAGGAAGAAAAGGTTAATACACAAAAAAAATCATCTAAAAGAGCACAGGATTTAAAACAAAATCAGAAAAAGAAAAAAAAAGATAAAGAGGGAGATTTCAAAAGAAAAAGAAAACATGTCTTTTTTATTCTCACCACAAGCAATTAAAAAAAGCAGAAACAGATAATCTCTCCATTTGAACAATATCATCAATGACTACTTTAGAAACTGAAAAATAATTAAACAAAAACAGCTAGACTATGCTATAGAATCATGTAAAACATTTCACAGGAATATCTAAGAAATTGTTTGAAAACACAATTAAATCAAATAAAGAAATTAAGCACAGCTTCCAAATAGAACAGATGGAGAACAAACTGGCAAATATAAAAGAAAAACAAGAGGTATACCTGAATCAGTTGCTGCAGGTCAACTGCAGGAATTTTGTCTGGACCCTGGAACTACTAAAATATGTGAAACTGATATACTAAACCAAGAGAACAAAATTGAAAGAAAACACAGACTATATAGACCAAAAGGCATACAGCAAGATCTTCCCATAGACTCTGTGGTCAAATTTAAATTTTTATGGTATATTTACTATGGCATAAACAAAGATTTAAGGCTAAAATAAAACTTATCCTTTCACACAAGACAGAAGAGGAATATTTTCCAAGAGATCACAGGAACACTAAGAAAAAAATAAATATGATATAAATGGGGATTTCAGGTCAAACTACTGAAAAGTAGGGAAAAGTAAAATGTTTTTGCATCGCCTAAGAGAACAACAAAATTGGCTTCAGGAGCACATATTAGTATAAGTATTTGGCTTTAAGCATTCTAAATGTAGATATCCCCATATAACCATAATCTATAACATGTAGCTTGCTACACATGATATTCCTCTACACACAATCGTAAACACTAATATATACTTTGGTTAGAAGTAAATCTTCAGAATGAATTTATACAGTGTGGCAGCTCTAACTTTGCATGTGATGAATAATAATTATTCAAAAATATACCTTGTTTTGCCTGGTCCCAGCTTTTATAAACAGCCCCCAATATGTGTAAGGGTTTTAGCAGTGTGATATGGTGGGAGCTACAGGCAGTGGGTGCACCTGTTTATTACACTTCCTGTGAACACATCAAGTGGAACTCTGAGGAGCGAAGGGTGTGCAAGGTTACTGACATCCATATCATTTGCTAAATATTATCGCCTACCTTCCCACCAGGGTCAAACAGACCTGAGATCCACCTTCTCCTGAGCACAAGTTCCATTCAATGAATCAGGCAACTCTCCCTTGCTTACCCACCCAGAGGTGGCAGCGGCTGGCAGGAATGAATGGGGGGGAAAATCGACGACGCCTATGGGCATCAGGGCGACAGTGTCCCAGAAGGAGGAAAGCTGAGCAAGCTCTGATCATGGGAAGGAAGGAGGAATGGGGGAAAAGGTGTCTGAATGGGACAGTCCTATACGGATGCCTCATAGCAGCCGCTTCATCACTGTCAGGCGATCCGTCGATGAAGGTTTGTGTTAGGGGGTTAGTTTAGGGTTAGTATTGGGGTCAGGGCTCGGGGTTAGTCAGTGCTGTATAGGCGGATGCCTAGGGCAGCAAATTTTGGGGGGATGGCATATTATTGGGCACATTGGCTGGGGCATATTAAATGGCAAATAACACTGGCATATTATTGAGCACATTGGCTGGGGCTTATTAATGGCAAATAACACTGGCATATTATTGGGCAAATTGGCTAGGGAAAATAAATGGCAAATTATACTAGCAAATTTTTGGGCAAATTGGCTGGGGCATATTAAATGGAAGAAAAACACTGGCATATTATTGGGGAAATTGTCAGGGGCATATTAAATGGCAAATAACACTGGCATATTATTGGGCAAATTGGCTGGGGCATATTAAATGGCAAATAACACTGGCATATTATTGGGCAAATTGGCTGGGGCATATTAAATGGCAAATAACACTGGCATATTATTGGGCAAATTGGCTGGGGCATATTAAATGGCAAATAACACAGGCATATTATTGGGCAAATTGGCTGGGGCATATTAAATGTCAAATAACACTGGCATATTATTGGGCAAATTAGCAGGGGCATAGTAAATGGCAAATAACACTGGCATATTATTTGGCAATTAAAAGTAATGGGAGACAACATGATTGAAGCTATTTTTGAGACTAAGTGAAACTCAGGTGCAGAATTTGACTTAGTCTCAAAAATAGCTTTCAGTGGAGAATATTCAAACCTGGGTTTTTATTTTCTAAGTCAAACTCAGGTTCCGAATTTGATTTAGTCTCAAAATGAAAGTTGATCTCCAAAGTCAAATTAAGTCAATAGACCCATCAGGGTTTGGGCTTAGGGATACTTTAAGATAGGGTCAAATTTATATGATGGGATTATTATTTGGCACTGACAGTTCAGCAGAGAAACAGATGCTCGGGTGTCACCTCCACTGACATTGTCACCCAGTGCGGTCTGCACCCGGCACACATCCCTAGTGCCGCCACTGAATATTGGCATTAGACAGAGAAAAAGATTTTGATCGGGTAGATTGACAATTTATAGTATGAGTGATGGAGATATTCAGCTTACAGATACAATTAAAAATATCATGGCACTATACTAAAATCCCACCACACAAGTAGTAGATCTGGGCTTAATCTCAGAGGGATTTCAAATAAAGAGCAGTATGAGACAAGGGTGTCTATTGTCCCCCTATACTACTGTAAGAAAATATTTCTAACACTACATATAATGTAATTGGAACCTCTAACATGAAATAACCCTTGAGTAAAAGGTGTACAACTAAAAGAAAATCAATACAAGATACATATGTATGCAGATGACCCTCTTTTTTACTCTACAAGTTCAGACTCTCTTTTTCTAGAAATGTAATATTGAAGAAGAATTTCAAATTATAAAGTAAAAATATAAGCAAATCTTAAGCAATGCCAATAAAAATAGATGAAAATGATTTTAATGATATAAAAAGAAGAACATGAGTTTCAATGGTCAAAGGAATGTATCTGCTATTTTTGAATAAAAATAACTGCATTCACAGAGAAACTCATAGAATTTAATCACAATCTTTTAATTAAGGAACAACATACAACCAATGGAAAAATGTAACAGATTCATGACTAGGTATAATTCACATAATAACAAGCTATTAGTTATCCCATTGAATTTTCTGTTTAGAATGGCACCTATAAAGGTGGGAATAAACCGTTTGAAAGAAATACAAAGGAATTTTAAAAAACATATTTGGTTAGACAAGAAAAGAAAAAAGGTGGATAATAGATAAACATGATATTCAAATGGCAAAACAATTTATCATGGTGGAAGTTAAATTAGTAATAAATAAAGTTAACAGCCAGATATTAAAAGCGGTAGTTGAAATTTGGTAAAAATTTTAAAAAAATAATAAATTAAATCAAACTACTGAATTGGATGTTAAAAATATGGATTTAAAGAAATGGGAAATTCATGATATACGTTATATTAAAGATCTTGTTATTACTGACTTTATGATGCCTTTTGAACTGATAAAAGAAAAATGTAATATTCCAATTAAAGAATTATGTACTTACATAAGGTTTAAAAATTTTTTTTTTTTTAAACACTCAGACTTTGAATGAGATCCAGGTTAATATTGCTTAACACCAACGACTCTCTTTTGTGTTTCTTTTTAGTCATCCTTGTGTCTATTGAGGAATCTTTATTAAAGAATATTTAAATAAAAATATCTAAATATACCCTCTTATTTATGTTATTCTCATCCGTGGATGGTCTTTTTCCTTTAATTTTCTCTCCCTCTTCCGAGTGTGTTAAAAACATAACAAGATCAGCACTGTGTTTAGTTTGGTGGCTTTTTGTGCCCAAACCGAGCACTATTTCCTCCAATTGTGCTTAAATTATAAGCTTCCTATTTAATGGAAATATCGTGTTGAACTAAAGACGTGACTTACAGGACAAGATGATCTCACATTTAACAAGATGACTCGCAGAAATTCACAGTAAACTTTTTTTCGTTCCTATAATTCTATATATCTCAATCTATCTCTTTCTCTTTTTCCTTAGACACCTTCTCTCCTCTATGCTCTCTCCATCGGTGTTTAAAATGTTTCCCTAATGGTCTTCAGCCATTTATTCCACATTTGATATTTTACGTTGTTGACACAGAATTGGGAAGTTAAACCTCTTTCCATCTTAATCTGGAATTGAAGTTGTTCCGCGATGCTAGGCCAAGAAATGGATTCTAAGGATTTCCAGTTTCTTGCTATGATTAGTTTTGTGGCTGCTAAAATATGATGTAAAACAATCTTTTTTTCCTTTCCCATTTGGGGGAAATGCAGGTGTAATAGCGCTACTTCCGGTGTTTTTGGAATTTCTTCACCCAATATCCTTTTAGATCTATGGAAAACCTCTATCCATGTCTTCGTTATCCGCGGGCACTCCCACCATATGTGGGATAGGGATCCTACATGTGTACCGCATCTCCAGCACTTATTAGATACATTTTGGTACATTTTCGCTAGGTCTTCTGGTACTCTATACCATCTATCAAAAAGTTTGAAACAACATTCAGTGATGTTGAGGCAGTGTATATGTTTGTTTATCACCTGCTATGAGTCTGTCCATTCTTTCAGCGTGATGTTTATTTGAAGGTCCCTACCCCACTTATGTATGGCCAGCGGTGTATATTTTTCTTTGATCTCTTTCAAGAAATTTTGACAATTGGCTGTCATATTGTTTGGGTTGTCTCTCTCAATTAGCTTTATAAGTTTCTGGCTTTTTTCAGGACTCCATCTGTCCTTCCCATAGTTTATTATGAAGCTTTTTATCCTCATGTAGGTGAAGGCTTCCTTTGAGCCTAAATTGAATCTCTCTTGTGGTTTTTTAAAGGAGGCTATTTCGCCAACAATCAGCAGATCTGAGATCTTGTGGAATCCACAACTTATCCAGGGTTTAATGTTTAGATTCTCCATTAGTGCTGTCAAAATATGGAGAGGGAGCTCTACGGGGATCTTATTGCTTGAATCTGCCCGTTTCCTAATGCCCTTCCATTGTTTTATAAGATGCTTTAGTATTGAGCTATCCACCAGTTTTCGTTTGTCTATGTTAGCTCTCTCCAACTGCCAAAACAATGGGAGGATCCCTCCTTTCACCTTAACTGTACCGGTCTCTAGTTCAAACCACCTTTCTTCCGTATTCTGACCATTTATAGTAGATAGGATGTGTTGTAGGGTTATGGCTTGATATTGCTCCTGGACATCTGGTACCCCCATCCCTCCTTCCTTTTTGTTCCGAGACATTAGCTGAAAATTGAGTTGTGCCTTCTTCTCTGACCATATGAATTTAGAGAAAAAGGATTGGATCAACTTTATCCATCCATAAGGGACCTACATAAGACCTACATAAGGTTTAAAAATTATATAAATACGCACCTAATAAAAATGTAGCATCACAAATTAATAATAAAGAAAATGATGAAGACAGCAGGTAAAAACATAAACTTAAAATATATTATCAAATTAAATAGCAATGAGTGTGATCGTAATAGTATAAGAAAATGAGATCTAAATGTTAAAATAATATAAAAATGCTTTTAAAGGAGGTAGATCATTTAGGGCTGATAGAAACATATATTAAAACAGTATATAGGTGGTACTAAGTATCAGAGAATATTCGTAGAATGTTTCCAGAAAAGTTTGATTTGTGTTGGAAATATAATTATGAAAAAGGAACATATATACACATGTGGTGCAAACAAATTAACAAAATATGGGGTGAGAACACACCACAAAATGTATTACTACATTCTTGTATTCAAAAATATTTTTAAAAAAAGAGAAACAAGTTGTTACGCATACTTTATTAGGAGTTAAAATAACAATAGCAGGAAATTGGAAAAAGCAAGTAGATATTGGAAAAGGATATTTGTTCAATGAACTGTAGCAAGGAGTGAACTTATAAAAAAGTTAAGTCCATGAACTCTGTGTAGATTAAAGAACGAATAGATAAAAAGAAGTATGCATGGTCTCAATTTATGTTTTTAATTATGTATCTGTTGTGTTTTTTCTCTTTCTTGTTTTGTAAAATATATGTATGCACTAATAAAATATTTGATTATGTAATGTATTGTAACATTAAAATAAAAGTTTGTATGAATAAAGAAAAAAAGAGTAAGTAATCTGATAATTAAACAAGCTACACATCTCTGACAGTCACACTAATGGCTCATTTGAAGTACCTATTTTGTGGCAAAATGCATATGAGCACTAGTTTGTTCAGCCATTGCACATGCATGGTTGCCAAGTAACTGATAACTGTGTAGAAGCAGTCTCTTTTTTCAACTTAAAACTACAAATGGCCAGCACATAGCGTGATCTCCTAAAAGTGTGCAGTAATCCTGTGGTGGAACAAGACTGTTAAGAGCTGTGGTCAGGATGGATTAAAATCAATGATTTTTTTTTTTAAATCAGGTTTTTGTTTTGTTTTTTAAATCGGATTTTTTTTTTGATTAAAATCAAATTTATTTTAAGAAAATGCTTTTGGAGGAAAAATATATCTAAATATAGTTTTCTTTTTAAGATACATTATAGTTCAAAGTCTTTTCAGCAGGAAATAGAGCTTAGTTATGTAGCATGAGGCTCTGCATATTCATGCAATATTTATCTTTTTAGGAAAATAAGTCAATTAATACAAGTTATCCAAGCTGAGATAACATGCATTTTCATAGTAAAAATTGTATAAAATAAACATAGTTCAGGAAAATACCTTAATCCCATTGTTGCCTAGCAAATCTATGTACAAACAAAGAACACATTACCACTTCCGTTAAACAAAGAACACATTACCACTAGTGTTGAGCGAACCCGAACCACACTGTTTGGGTTCGTACCGAACTTTACGGTTTTTGGACCCCGGACCCGAACACGGACATTTCACTGTATGTCCGTGTTGGAGTTCGTGGTTCGGCGATTACATTGGATGTAATGCTATTGGCTTTCTATAAACCGAAATAGAGTCCCCATTCATAAGAATATGTCATAAGTCGGTTTATAGACTTTCGGTTTATAGAATAGCAATAGCATTACATGTATTCCATAAACTGAAAGTCTATAAACCGAATGTCTTTCGGTTTATAGACTTTCGGTTTATGGAATACATGTAATGCTATTGGCATTCTATAAACCGAAATAGAGTCCCCATTCATACAAATAGTTTAATTGACCTATTCGTATGAATGGGGACTCTATTTCGGTTTATAGAATAGCAATAGCATTACATGTATTACATCTGAGAGTCAAATAGAACCGTCAACCTCAACCTATGGGTCACTTAGTATAAACTGAAAGAGAATACCCTGCACTCCAACACTCTCTCAAATGGATAATTCTGTTGATCTTCCTGGCAGCCATGATTTAGATTTATGTTCCTCCAAAGCTAAAATCAAAGATTCCATCTAGTGCTATTTTATGGCTCAGCTGTATTTTTAATTTGTATGTATTTTATGTTATTTGAAGTTATTTCCCTATCCATATTTGTTTGCAGGGCACTTGTCCTACTCTTACCCACATTTTACTTCCTTTTGCAGCCCTCTAGCCCTTTCCATTACTTTTTTAGAGGCATTTTAGTGGCCAAAAGTTCGTGTCCCCATTGACTTCAATGGGGTTCGGGTTCGGGGTCAAGTTCGGGGTCAAGTTCGAGCACGGACATGGACATTTTTCCGAAGTTCGGCCGAACCCGAACATCCAGGTGTCCGCTCAACTCTAACTCTCTCTTAGTGTTTCCTTTTTTCTCATTACTTTATAATATAATATTGTTGTCATGTCATGAGAGAATAATGGGTAAGAGAAAATTATTTTTAGTTTATAATAATACATGCAATATGTATGCTGTCGAGGGGTGAACCAGGGAGCGAAGCGCTGGGGTCACCACTGCAAGAGGTCAACAGATAAAAGGAAAGTCCGTAACCAAGGTACCAGAGGAGCAGGCAAAAAGAGTGGTCAAGTTCGGTCCGAAGGTCAGGGCAGGCAGAGAGGGCTCACAAGCAGTAATCCAAGCCAAGGTCAAAATCAGAGGAGAAAGCAGCAAATAACAGGTGAGGTCCAAAAAATAGGTCAGCAGCCGGGAATTCAATCATGAGGAGGTTATAGGAACTGTAGTAAGGATAGAGATAACCAGAGGGAACAATACTAGGTACTGCAGCTTGAAAACGAGCAAGCACTGAATGAACAGTGCTTGCCTGTTTTATAGTCTGCCTAGTCCTTAACCCCTCCCACCACTCCCCAGGTACACACCTCTTGTCTCTGGGAAGCCTAGGAAGGGAGGTACGGCAGAAGCCTACCTCCTATTCCCTCCTCCTTGCTCTACCCAATGAGGGAGCGCTAGCTGAACGTAGGACACGTCCCCCCCTCTGTAGCTTAGTACTCATGCTCACAAAACACGGGACGCGAGTTACTACAGGTCAGGATGCGGCCCACATCGCGCCCGCATGACTCCCCGGCGTGGTGCTTGGAGCCTGGAAGCGGCAGTCTGGGGAAGTGGCCTCAGTGGGTGCGGGACCCAACATATGCTATATAATGTTGTTTCAGTTATATTAAACAATTTAAGTAGTTCTCCAAATATGCGTGATTAATCTATTAAACTAAAATTAGTTCTGGTATAGCTTTTTAATGAACTGACAGGTTATTCTATATATGAAGTATTAAAGATTATAACTACGAGCAAGAATGAGTGTTTACATTTAAAAATCATGATTTAAATTGAGTCTTACTGACAAGTGACCTGGTGCAGAAAAAATGTATGGGCCCAGAACTAGACCGAATTTTTTTTCTCTTTCCAGCTTTTTTTTCTGAAGTGATTTTTTTTTTTATTTTAAAAAAATACTTCTCATAGAAGGACACTTTGCTGGGTGAATACCATGGTATATGCAAAACACAACAGCTCAAATAAAATGGCTAACCCTGAAATAGAGAACAGAGTTTATGTCATTGACGGTTTAAAGGGACAGGCTCAAGTGCATTGTCCCTGTTGCATCCCTTATAGTTAAGCCCCTGTTATAGTGGCAACAGTTAAATGTTTACTGAATAAATCCCATGGTGACTTGCATGGTGTTTTTACAGTTACAAAGGAATAGCTCTTTGAACTGTTCTGATGTTCTCCTTAGTAAGACCTACACCAATGAGTCTAGTTTTGGCTTCTCATTAATGGTTAGATGCGATCAGGATGTTAATGTTTCACACGTCTCCCAGCATTTCAATGCTTCAAAGTAGAGGGATTGGAATGAAGATATTCTACAAGGTTGCAGTGAATCAATAGACAACAAGATTTCATTTTTACAATAGATGACAAGGTTGTATCGTAACAAAAGATGACAAGGTTGCTCTGTAACAATAGATGGTAAGGTTGAACTGGAAATATAAACAAACAATGCAAGTCTACAAAATGCTTTCTTCATAAACACTCTTATGTAACTGCATACCTCCAGGTACTAAGAACTTGGACATTAACAAACAAAACAAAAGTGTAAGAAAGCACTCAGCCGCTAAAAAGTATTGTTGCATATTTTCTATAAATACTGTATGGCACATTGAAAGTGACTTTTCTAACATGTTTATGAAAAATAATTGAAATTTAATACAGGAAAGTGACTATAAAATATCTATAATGGTAATGGGGATTTTAAAACGCTGCAAAGCTCAGTTAACTAATGCGATATAAAAAAAAAATGATAAATGGTGACTTCACCTGACATTTGTGCAGCTCACGTATAGTATTTGAAAGAAGTAAATTGAACTTTGTTGTGTAGTTTAGAAGGAAGTACTACATAAACCCTAATAAAGGCATTTATTTACAAAATAATATTTTTAATTGAACAAACAATACAAGAAAATTAGCCACAAGCTACATTATATTTGTAATAAAATGTGTACTATTAGTACAATGTCTCCCTACAGCATAAAAATAATCTATAGATTATGTTAACTTTTTGACATAAACTTGACCCATAAAACTGGGCTACAGTGTTATTCCAGAGTATAGAAACTCACCATACGTCACTCCGACTGGTAAATAAACCGTCAACAAGACTTTCAGGTGCCATCCATCGAACAGGCAGAAGCCCCTCTCCTTTTTTTCTATAGTAATCATAACTGTAGATATCTCTAGCAAGTCCAAAATCTCCAATCTTTACAATCCTTTCAGGATTATTGTATTCTTTTACTGATACCAGGCAATTGCGTGCAGCTAAGTCTCTAAAATAGAAATTGTGTCACTGTTAGTTCCTGTCATTTACATTATCAATATATTTTCTCTATTGCTAGTAACAGAGACATTTTAGATCTGGTCAAAATCACCTTATTCAGTCCACACCAAAAATATAATAAGGACTATTCAATAAAACTAAAAATAGTTAACTGCAAGAATATTTCCAACTGAGCTAATGATGCCTGTTTTTTTCCACTCATTTGTGTTTCACTTTTCACTTTGGTGAATAGCACCTGCTCTATTATTTTGCTTGTCTGTTCATACAAAGGGCAATATTGACAAAAGTAAAAAGATGGACTATATAATTTTTGCAATTTTGGAATGTCATTAATAATCGAAAAACAACTAGTCAACATTTAAGTATTTATTTTGGAAAAAACACATGAAAGGCAATTCTATCCCTTTGAATAAACAAATTTGAAGGACAAATCAAAGTTCAGTTTCTTTATAAAGATCTCATCAAGTATAGCTATGTTAAATAGAAATGTTTTCATGAAAGGATATAAATAAAGTACCTTATTCAGACATTTTTGCTTGTATAGCCAGGGCTGGTGCAAGCATTTTTGCCACTATAGGAAAAACAGAATTTTGCTGCCCTTTGGCCCTTCGCCATTTTTACAGCACCTGGGACATCCATAATTTAAAAAAAGTATCTGGTCATCTGGCACACTAGCCATATACAGTCAGGGTCGGTGCAACGATTTTTGCCACCATAGGCGAACTCTCATTTTGCCACCCCCATGGCTCTGCCCCTTGCCCCTCCCCTTACCCCTCCAACTTATAACAGCCAGACACATCAATCACATAATCATAAACACAATCTCACACATACACACAGAGACAGTCATACACACAGTCACATATACACAAGCAAGCAGTTTTTTTTCTTAAAGAAAAAGTACATTTCTTAAGGTGTCCCCCCTCTCTGTCTCCTCTTCCTCCTCATATAAACGTGTTAAGTGATAGGCGCTATTATAATAAAATTAAATAAAATAAAATAAAAATAAAAATAAAGATAAATAAATTTGACGTGCTGCAAACACTAGTGTAATTCCCCCAGGGTGACACAAAACAGAAGTAATAATAGTGATAAAGTGTTGCGCAGATCGGTAGTATAAATTCAAGAAAATTTATAAATTCAAGAAAATGTATAAGTGCATAAACCAATAACACCAATGGAGTAAAACAAACGATAAATAAATAATAAATAAACAAACAAAAAAAAAAAATATAAAATAAATATAAACGTGGAAATACTTATCAAGTCAAAGAATCAGTGTTGGAAATATAGATTCCAATCGGGTTGTACCCAAAACTATTTTTCTTCCAAAGAGATTGTACATAAAAAGACAGAAAAACATAGACATACAATGGGTAGTATTCACAGGTAGGGATTAGCTGTATATTTTCCCCCAAAAGAAACACACACTCTAGAGCCTAAAAGTACTGGCTCTAAGTACATATAGCAGTTGGACTACAAGTCCCACCATCCCACGTATGTAGATGTCAATTCCAAGTTCCAGCTCGTTTTATCCAGGGGATGAATTGGTAATAAACGGGTTAAATGGAGTATATTCAGTAATAAAAAAATTATTTATTTGCCCCTATATATAGTGAGGCTTATATTAAAAAACACATAACTACTCCATAAAATAAATAATTAAAAACGGGGAGTAAGAGCAAAAAGAAAAAGAGAGAGCAGGTCCAATTACCAATTCATCCCCTGGATAAAACAAGCTGGAACTTGGAGTTGACATCTACATACGTGGGATGGTGGGACCTGTAGTCCAACTGCTATTTGTACTTAGAGCCAGTACTTTTAGGCTCTAGAGTGTGTGAGTGTGTTTCTTTTGGGGGAAAATATACAGCTAATCCCTACCTGTGAATACTACCCATTGTATGTCTATGTTTTTCTTCCTCCTCATGCCTGTCCCTCTCCTCTCCCCTCCCATGCCTGTGCCTCTCCTCTCCCTTCCCATGCCTGTCTCTCTCTCCTCTCTCCCCCTCACATTCCCGTGGTCTCTCCCCCTTCCCTCCCATGTCTGTGGTTCCCCCCCCCCATTTTTGTGGTCTTTCCTCCCCTCCCATGTGTGTGGTCTTTCCTCCCTTTCTCCCGCCCATGTGTGTGGTCTTTCCTACCCTCCTCCCTCCCATGTGTGTGGTAATTCCTCCCCTCCACCCTCCCTCCCATGTGTGTGGTCTTTCCTCCTCTTACCTCCAATGTGTGTGGTCTTTTCTCCCTCCCTCCTTCCCTCCCATGTCTGTGGTCTGTCCCCCTAATTTTTACAATATGGCACTGAGGGAGGCAGGCGGGCCTCACCGGGGACGAGGTGAAGATCCAGCCCAACTGGAGCACACTGATCATTCAGAGCAATGATCCGTGCGCGTGAAGAGCGCAAGCAGCACTGTCTGAGCTCACAGAGAGCTAGTAGTGCCTGCTGCTCCCCAGTAAAAAAAAAAACAGGCTCCAATTGAAGGAGGGGCTGTACCTTCACCTCGTCCCAGGTGAGGTCCGCTTCCCTCCCTCATTCCCTCATGTTATATTCTTATGGACTAGTCAAACAAGGCAACCATTTCAGATTAGAAGAATATGGTCAAAATTGCAAGGAACGAACTCTTTAAAGTTATGGCTATACAAAAACCTGGCACACACAGGAATTGGTGAATGTGGTATGATGTAAATAATGGAATATGAGTTTCCATATACCTGTGGTGTCATGCCTAACATCACCTACAGAAGTCTAAATAGCTTTCATAGGGTAGTTAATTGACTTGTTCTGAATAAATTCAGATAGGAATATATTGTGCAGGTGCACTATATACACGTATGTCTTTTTTTCAACCTTACTAAACAATGTAGCTACAAATCTATCTCTAGGTAAAATATGATCTTACAACTGACAGTATTGTGTTAACTCTGGTGTAATGAAAAGTGAGTAAAATGAATAAATGGCAGCTAGGATATAAGATATCTTTAGTTTTCTTTTTTAATATGTTTTATGATGCATTAAAATGAATCACTTAATAACACAAACACATTTCATGATCTCAAAGAAAAGATACTGTACCTGTGGACAAAATGCATTTTCTCAAGATATTCACAGCCTCTACAAATGTTTATAGAGATGTCTATAAGATCCAACGTTGATAGCAAAGGTTTTTGTAACTACAAAGATAGAAACATTAATATATTTTCCCAGATCAGACAAGAAAGATTCTACATAATGAGACTGATTTACAAAATACTTCTTTTTGGTTGTTTGAACTGACAAAAAGGGAAATATTACTACACAGAATTACTACACTTCATATGTAAAACCAAACAATCGAGGAGCTTATCTCAAAAATCCAAGTAAGCGAGCACTTGTGGAATAGTGACCATAACATGATTTCATTTGCGATTAATGCGATTAATTGGTAACTACTCAAAACAATTTTAAACAGGCCAACTTTGATGGGCTAAGGGCATCAATTGAACATGTAGACTGGGAAGAACTTTTTTCTGGACAAAACAACAAAAAAGACAAGTGGAATTCCTTTAAGCACACATTACAAAAGTACAAATCCTAATATATACCTTTGGGAAACAAATACAAAAGACACAAATCAAAAACAATGTGGCTTACCGGTAATGTAAAACAGGAAATACAAAGCAAGAAAATGGCATTCAAACATTATAAAAGCAAGGGATCAGCAGTATCATTTATAGAGTCCAAAGATGCCAACAAAGCCTGCAAAAAGGCAATTAAAATGGCTATATTGGAAAATGAGAAAAATGAACTGAATAGTCACCGCAAACATGGGATTGGCTGACACAGGAAAAAGTACTTAAGCAATTAAACTCTATTAAGATAGATAAGAAACATAGAAACATAGAATGTGTCGGCAGATAAGAACCATTCAGTCCATCTAGTCTGCCCAATTTAAGGCCTCAGGGCCAGATGGTATACACCCAAGGGTACGTAGAGAGTTAAGCATAATTCTGGCCAGACCATTATTTTTGATCTTTAGGGATTGTTTCAGTTCAGGTTTAGTGGCAACAAACTGGCGAAAGGCGGATGTCATTCCAATATTTAAAAAGGGATCAAAATCTAACCCGGGTAATTATAGGCCAGTGAGCTTGACATCTGTAGTGGGAACATTTTTTGAAGGCTTGCTATACAATGGTATACAATCATGAATACATCTTGAATCAGAATATAATTAGTAAGCGTCAACATGGTTTTGTGAAAGACAGGTCTTGTCAAACAAACTTAATAACATTCTATGAAGAAGTCAGTAAAAATATAGATCTGGGTGTGGCAGTTGGTCTATTTTGATTTTGTAAAGCATTTGATACAGTTCCACACAAAAGGTTACTCTACAAATTGAGAGAAATATGCTTGGGGGCAAATGTATGTATTTGGATTGAAAATTGGTTAAAAGATAGAATGCAGAGGGTTTTTGTTTGGCCCTTCTTTTTAATTTGTTTATTAATGATCTCCCAAATTGTGTTGCGAGCCATGTCTCATTGTTTGCTGATGACTAAGGTAATACATACTGACCTTGATTTATTCTTTGCAGGAAGATTTGGACAGAGTGGGAGACTGGGCAATTAAGTGGAAAATGAGGTTCAATATAGACAAATGTAAAGTTATGCATTATGGAAAAAACAATAACAAAGCAACATATACTTTAAATGGTATTTCCCTGAGAAAAAGTACTGAGGAAAAGGATTTAGGAATAATTGTAGATAACAGACTTAGCAACAGTGCTCAATGCCAGCCAGCAGCTCCAAGTGATTGGCATGTAAATTCATGGAAGGAGGATATCATCTTGTCTCTTTACCTGCCAATGGTAAGACCTCACCTTGATTATGCAGTACAATTCTGGGCACAAGTCCTTAAAAGGGATATTATGGAAGTTGTGCTGTTACACAGTTAATATTCTCATTATTGTAGATGCAATTTACATAGCATATTCTGTGATTTATTTACCTTGTATTTTTCTATAGGTAGGTATTTGCTGCCTCCTTCTGGCCCTTTGGTAATGCCCTTGTTCCTCCTGTGAGCATGATACATCATTTCCTTGTATGTGAAACTCCTCCCCTGTTCTTGCTGTACTTCCTGTGTCATGGCTGCTTGCATTTGCCTCATGTAACTGGGACTCTTGTATCCCACATACTAAGCTAAGGAAAGCATCATCTTTTGAACGCATAATACTGAAATCCATTCATTTGCTGTATTCCTGTTGTGTGATGTTCAGAATAAACCAGCTTTTAAATGAAACCAGTATTGGTGAGTTCAGCTATCTGAGGAGGATTGTCCACAGTGACCGTACCTGCTTATACAGGCCAAGCACAGAGGTCCCACAAGGGTTAGATCACTATCACAGCAATCCGAGTCAGAATAGTCAAAAGATGCATAGAATTCCTGCAGCTGCTGTGTATATGTGAGAGCATAATTTACAATCTAGCTCAGTCCCATCCCCCATCTTGTGAAGCGCATGGTGGCTGAAGCTCACTGCACTGCATATGATCTGTTCTTACTGCATTCTAACTGCACTTCATGTGAACATTGAAGCTGTTTCTCTACACTGAACTGTGTTACCCGTCTAAGCTGCTGTGTGGTTTCTTAAAGAGACAGTACCATTTTCTGCAAAACAATATAAAATGTCTAGCCAACGCTCTGAACACTCCTTTATGGCAGAAACAATACAGATGCATCATGCCTCTGAACCAGAAGGTGCACAGGGAACAGATCCAGCAGAACAAAGTGTAAAAGCCAAACGTATAATAAAACCGACACAGAAACTCAGAGAAGACTATGAAGCAACTAGAGATGAGTTCTCCAGTAATCTATCAGACCTCTGGGACAGAACCTCAAACTGCATGTCAGTTTTGGCAAATTTTACTGATCAACCGGCTGAATTAAGAGACTCTGTAAATCGCCTATGTGCCCAGTGCTGTAATTACCGCGAGGCATCCTAGGCGGCACTGGAAAAAAAAAAAAATCCGGCCCTTTAAAAAAAACAAAACCCCACCGCGCTTGCAGGCAGAGACAGAGGTGAGAGGGGATCGGAAGATCCCCCCTCACCATCGCTCTGCCTGCCAGGCTGCACGGGGAGCCGAACAGGCAGCACAGAGAAACCTCCGTGCTGCCTGTTCAGCTCCCCGTGCAGTGTGCTGACACGGAAGTGCCGACAGTCACGTGACGGGCGCGCTGACGTCATACGCGCGCCCGGTCACGTGACCTGTCGGCACAATCGCCGGGAAGCCGAACAGGCAGCATGGAGGGACCATGCTGCCTGCATGCCTGCCAGGGAAAGGTAAGTGCTGATGGGAGACTGTGTGTGTGTGTGTGTGTGTGACTGAGTGTGATGGGAGTCAGAGTGTGTGTGTGTGTGTGTGTGTGTGTGTGTGTGACTGAGTGTGATGGGAGTCAGAGTGTGTGTGATGGGAGACTGTGTGTGACTGAGTGTGATGGGAGTCAGAGTGTGTGTGATGGGAGACAGTGTGTGTGACTGAGTGTGATGGGAGTCAGAGTGTGTGTGATGGGAGACAGTGTGTGTGACTGAGTGTGATGGGAGTCAGAGTGTGTGTGATGGGAGACAGTGTGTGTGACTGAGTGTGATGGGAGTCAGAGTGTGTGTGATGGGAGACAGTGTGTGTGTCTGAGTGTGATGGGAGTCAGAGTGTGTGTGATGGAAGACAGTGTGTGTGACTGAGTGTGATGGGAGTCAGAGTGTGTGTGATGGGAGAAAGTGTGTGTGACTGAGTGTGATGGGAATCAGAGTGTGTATGATGGGAGACAGTGTGTGACTGAGTGTGATGGGAGTCAGAGTGTGTGTGATGGGAGACTGTGTGTGACTGAGTGTGATGGGAGTCAGAGTGTGTGTGATGGGAGACTGTGTGACTGAGTGTGATGGGAGTCAGAGTGTGTGTGATGGGAGACTGTGTGTGACTGAGTGTGATGGGAGTCAGAGTGTGTGATGGGAGACTGTGTGTGACTGAGTGTGATGGGAGACTGTGTGTGACTGAGTGTGATGGAAGTCAGAGTGTGTCTGATGGGAGACAGTGTGTGTGACTGAGTGTGATGGGAGTCAGAGTGTGTGTGATAGGAGACAGTGTGTGTGACTGAGTGTGATGGGAGTCAGAGTGTGCGTGATGGGAGTAGGAGTGTGTGACTGAGTGTGATGGGAGTAGGAGTGTGTGACTGAGTGTGATGGGAGTGTGAGCTTGATGTGAGTCTGAATGATGGGGCATGTCTTTTGTGTGTAACGTGGGTGTGCAGCTTGGGTAGGGGGGTGCCCGGATTTTGTCTGCCTAGGGCAGCACAAAATCAAGATACACCACTGTATGTGCCGCATATGAACGCTATAAGCGGTTGTCTGTAAAATACTCAGCCTTCTTGCAGGACTCTAATATAGAGGATTCTTCAGCAGAACTGACCAGGACCAATGCACTAAACCGACAAAGGGATCTTGAAGTGCAAAATGCTAAGCTTAAGGCAGAACTCCGCATAGCTCATCTGCTGGAGACCAGATCTCACAGATCCAACTCAACCAAGCGCACTGCACCTTCTTCTCGATCCTCTCGCTCCAGAAATTCAAAATTAAATGATAAGCTTATTGAGGTCGCGCTAATGCTGAAGCAAAAAAGGTGCAAAGCTCCTTTGTCAGAAAGCAAGCAGACGAAGAAGCACAAATAAAGATTCTGCAAATGGAAGGTGAGAAAGCAGCTTCCCTGGCAAGGTTAAAAGTCCTCGAACAAGCAATGAGACAAAGCACTTATCTGGACTGTCTTATCCCAGCAGAACTGGAAGATCCAGTTGAACGCACCAGTGAATATGTACTAAAGCATAACATTTGCAAGGATACAGAGTCATCTCCTGTACTTCCTACAAACAACACTGTTCTAACTCTCAACACGGAGACCTCCCAACACAATATGCCTGAGCCTCTTCAAGTCTACAATACAGGTACATCTATGCAGCCAACCACATCTTCTCCTGCAAACAACAATGTGACTTTCGGTGACAAGCTGCATCTGAAGCCACCGCCAGCACAAGCCTTAGAGACTAAGCCAAAATTAAACGCTCATGCTACATCATTCTACCCTGGCGAACCTCACCCTACATCACCAGAGAACTTTCACAACCAAGGGGTTCCACAAGTTACTTTGGTACCAAAGAGTGAGAAATCAGATTTGAATGACTTCGCCAGATATATGGTGCGCCGTGAGCTCATTATCACAAGCCTCTCAAGGTTTGACGATAGTGCAGAGAGCTACAGGGCCTGGAGAGCAACATTCAAGGCTGCTATTGCTGATCTCAACCTTACTGCTAGGGAAGAACTTGATTTGATCATAAAATGGTTGGGACCAGAATCTTCCGATCGTGTTAAAAGACTGAGAACAGTACATGTTGACCACCCAGATGCAGGTCTTTCTGCTGCATGGGCAAGACTTGAGCAAACTTATGGTAGCTCTGAAGCCATAGAAAGTGCTCTATTCAAGAGACTGCAAAACTTTCCAAAAATATCAAACAAAGACCATTGCAAGCTGCAAGATCTAAGTGACCTCCTCATGGAGTTGGAGTTGGCAAAGAGAGATCCACGTCTACCTGGACTAAGCTTCTTGGACGCTGCTCATGGTGTCAAACCAGTGGTGTCTAAACTGCCATACAGCCTACAAGAGAAATGGGCACAACAAGGATCAAAGTATAAAAGAGACTATAATGTATCTTTTCCTCCATTCTCATACTTTTGCAGGTTCATTAGTGATCAAGCTTGGATGAGAAATGACCCCAGCTTCAGCTTCAGTGAACCCAACATGCCTGCTTCATCCTCATCATCATCAAGGTATGATAACACAGCACCTAAATGTAGAGACTTTAATAAAGCAATATCTGTCAAGAGGACAGACATCTCACCCTCCGTCACCTCACCTAGTGATGAGTGCGTGGTCGACAAAGATAAAGACCCTAATCGCCAGTGTCCTATTCACAAGAAGCCTCACCCTCTTAAGAAATGTCGTGGACTTAGGGCAAAGACTCTACAAGAGCGCAGGGAGATTCTCCAGAAACTTGGAATATGCTTCAAGTGTTGTGCCTCTTATAGCCACCTTGCTAAAGACTGTGAAGCCCTCATCAAGTGCACAGAATGCAGCAGCGACAAACATGTTACGGCCATGCATCCTATTCCACTTCCAGACAAGTTACAGCAGCCACCTACCTCCTCACCTGCCTCAAGTTATGGTGGGGAGCAACAAAGTCATGCTCCAGCCAAGAATAACATTCTCTCTTCGTGCACAGAAGTCTGTGGAGAAGGCTTGGATCACAAATGCTGCGCCAAGGTATGCCTAGTCAGGATATACCCAAAGGACCACCCTGAGAAAGCTACTAAGATGTATGCCATAATAGATGAACAGAGCAATAGATCCCTGGTTAAGCCTAAATTCTTTGAGATCTTTGGCATAGAGGGTCATCCCACACCGTATACTCTTAGAACCTGTTCTGTTCGTGTAGAGGCTTTTGGCAGAAGAGTGGATGGGTTCATGGTTTCTCACATCAAAGAGGAACAGGGTATACCCCTACCAACATTAGTTGAGTGTGACCAGATACCAGATGAAAGGCAAGAGATTCCCACTCCAGAAGCCGCATATCACCATCCTCACTTAAGGCACCTTGTTGATGAGATTCCTGCAATGGACATGAATGCTGAAATTTTGGTTCTCCTAGGAAGAGACATCCTCAGACTACACAAGATTGCCTCAAATAGTGTTGCCGTCATGAAAGCCTTTCAACCTGATGATCATGCCACAGGGTTTAAAGACCTTAATCTCGGAATGGACATGCCACCTGAACAGAGAAGTCTGGGCCTACGGTGGGACTTGTCAAAGGATACCTTCGGCTTTCAAGTCAGCTCTACAGACAAGCCGTTTACCAAGCGTGGTGTTCTGTCAGTAGTAAATAGCCTATATGACCCAATGGGATTTGTTGCTCCCATTACCATACAAGGCAAATCCTTGCTTAGGCAATTCTCAGAGACTATTAAAGATTGGGACGCCCCACTGCCATCAGACAAGCTTCCTAAGTGGGAGTCCTGGAAACAATCTCTACGTGCCTTAGATGGAATCCGTATACCACGCTGCTACAATTCAGCTTCCCTCACTACGAGTCAGAGAAAAGAACTTCACATCTTCTCAGATGCATCAACTCAGGCTATAGCGGCTGTTGCCTACCTCAAGGTAAGATACTTTTCTAATCAAGTCCACATAAGGTTTCTGTTTGGGAAAGCTAAGTTAGCACCTAAGCCAGAGCACACAATCCCTAGGCTTGAACTTTGTGGGACTGTCCTAGCTGTAGAAATTGCAGATTTCATACTACGTGAGCTGGACATTGTGATAGACAACATCAAATTCTACACAGACAGCAAAGTTGTTCTGGGTTACATATACAACCAGACTAAACGTTTCTATGTGTATGTCAGCAACCGCGTTGAAAGAATCAGGAAATCATCTGAATCTGAACAATGGCATTATGTCCCATCTGAAATGAACCCTGCAGATCATACCACCAGGCCAGTATCTGCAAGTGCCTTTGCTAATTCTTCTTGGATAACAGGTCCTGAATTCCTGCTGGATCAGCCAGAAGAAACCACAGCTGATGTCTTCAGTATCCTAGAACCTGACAAAGATCCAGAGAATCCAACCATCCTAACCCCAACTACTCTGCTTACCAAAAAGCTTGGGTCCATTCCTGTCCCACCCGGAAACTTTAACTCAGGAAACTCGCGCTATGACCAGTGGAAGCGAGTGCAACACCTCGCCAACTGCTTCTGGAATCGTTGGAAGATGGAGTATCTTTCTACTTTGCAACACCCAAATCCTAACATTAAAGTTGGAGATCTTGTTCTGCTCAAGGATCAACAAGCTGGGAGACTCGAGTGGCCTATGGGACTTATTATAAAGAGTGTTCCTAGTGATGATGGCAAGGTACGCAAGGTGGAGGTGAAAGTTGCAAGACAAGGGACTGTAAAGACCTTCATCAGACCTATCACTGAACTTATTCTGCTCTTGCCCTTTGGAGAATGAACTTACTTGCGTAAGTTGCTTGTCCCTACCTTTGATTTCAAGAAGGAAGAGTCTTGGACGTTAATGTTAACTTGAAGTTGTTGCATTTTTTGCATGATTTTTTCTTTATGTCTTTCACGTTCTCAAGACATCAAGCAAATTGCACTGTTGTTTATTTGCACTTGTATAACTACCGTTATGGTATAAAATAGTGACATTTACAATGTCAGACGGGGAGTGTGCTGTTACACAGTTAATATTCTCATTATTGTAGATGCAATTTACATAGCATATTCTGTGATTTATTTACCTTGTATTTTTCTATAGGTAGGTATTTGCTGCCTCCTTCTGGCCCTTTGGTAATGCCCTTGTTCCTCCTGTGAGCATGATACATCATTTCCTTGTATGTGAAACTCCTCCCCTGTTCTTGCTGTACTTCCTGTGTCATGGCTGCTTGCATTTGCCTCATGTAACTGGGACTCTTGTATCCCACATACTAAGCTAAGGAAAGCATCATCTTTTGAACGCATAATACTGAAATCCATTCATTTGCTGTATTCCTGTTGTGTGATGTTCAGAATAAACCAGCTTTTAAATGAAACCAGTATTGGTGAGTTCAGCTATCTGAGGAGGATTGTCCACAGTGACCGTACCTGCTTATACAGGCCAAGCACAGAGGTACCACAAGGGTTAGATCACTATCACAGCAATCCGAGTCAGAATAGAAGTAGAAAAAGTACAAAGGATGGCTACAAACTTAATAAGGGGATTGGAGGATCTTAGTTATGAAGACAGACTTAAAAAGTTGCACATACAGGGAGTGCAGAATTTTTTTTTTATTATTGAACAACAACCATGTTCTCAATGAACCCAAAAAACTCATTAATATCAAAGCTGAATATTTTTGGAAGTAGTTTTTAGTTTGTTTTTAGTTTTAGCTATTTTAGGAGGATATCTGTGTGTGCAGGTGACTATTACTGTGCATAATTATTAGGCAACTTAACAAAAAACAAATATATACCCATTTCAATTATTTATTTTTACCAGTGAAACCAATATAACATCTCAACATTCACAAATATACATTTCTGACATTCAAAAACAAAACAAAAACAAATCAGTGACCAATATAGCCACCTTTCTTTGCAAGGACACTCAAAAGCCTGCCATCCATGGATTCTGTCAGTGTTTTGATCTGTTCACCATCAACATTGCGTGCAGCAGCAACCACAGCCTCCTAGACACTGTTCAGAGAGGTGTACTGTTTTCCCTCCTTGTAAATCTCACATTTGATGATGGACCACAGGTTCTCAATGGGGTTCAGATCAGGTGAACAAGGAGGCCATGTCATTAGATTTTCTTCTTTTATACCCTTTCTTGCCAGCCACGCTGTGGAGTACTTGGACGCGTGTGATGGAGCATTGTCCTGCATGAAAATCATGTTTTTCTTGAAGGATGCAGACTTCTTCCTGTACCACTGCTTGAAGAAGGTGTCTTCCAGGAACTGGCAGTAGGACTGGGAGTTGAGCTTGACTCCATCCTCAACCCGAAAAGGCCCCACAAGCTCATCTTTGATGATACCAGCCCAAACCAGTACTCCACCTCCACCTTGCTGGGTCTGAGTCGGACTGGAGCTCTCTGCCCTTTACCAATCCAGCCACGGGCCCATCCATCTGGCCCATCAAGACTCACTCTCATTTCATCAGTCCATAAAACCTTAGAAAAATCAGTCTTGAAATATTTCTTGGCCCAGTCTTGACGTTTCAGCTTGTGTGTCTTGTTCAGTGGTGGTCATCTTTCAGCCTTTCTTACCTTGGCCATGTCTCTGAGTATTGCACACCTTGTGCTTTTGGGCACTCCAGTGATGTTGCAGCTCTGAAATATGGCCAAACTGGTGGCAAGTGGCATCGTGGCAGCTGCACGCTTGACTTTTCTCAGTTCATGGGCAGTTATTTTGCGCCTTGGTTTTTCCACACGCTTCTTGCGACCCTGTTGACTATTTTGAATGAAGCGCTTGATTGTTCGATGATCACGCTTCAGAAGCTTTGCAATTTTAAGAGTGCTGCATCCCTCTGCAAGATATCTCACTATTTTTGACTTTTCTGAGCCTGTCAAGTCCTTCTTTTGACCCATTTTGCCAAAGGAAAGGAAGTTGCCTAATAATTATGCACACCTGATATAGGGTGTTGATGTCATTAGACCACACCCCTTCTCATTACAGAGATGCACATCACCTAATATGCTTAATTGGTTGTAGGCTTTCGAGCCTATACAGCTTGGAGTAAGACAACATGCATAAAGAGGATGATGTGGTCAAAATACTCATTTGCCTAATAATTCTGCACTCCCTGTATATACATTTGAAAAGACGACGTCACAGAGGGGATATGATGACATTATATAAATATGTGCAGCGCCAATATAAAGAGCTCTCCAGTGACCTGTTCATTAACTGGAATAGAAAAGATTTCATAGACAGCAAATGAAGGGATTCTTTACAGTAAAGACAATAAAGTTGTCACTATGGTGCTCAGCTACAATAGATTCATTTAAAAATGGTCTGGATGGTTGTTTTTTTTAGAAAAGCAGGATATACAGGGCTATTAATAATAGAATAAACATTAATAATAGAATGGATTGCCCTTTGGAGTCAAGAAGAAATTTCCCACCCTAAGAGGCAAAATTCAAAATAGCTTCCTTAGGGTTTTTTGCCATCTTTAGGATACAAGCAGAAATGATAGGTAGAAGGGTTGGACTTGATGGACTTATGTTTTTTTCAACCTAAATTACTATGTTACTATGTTACACATATTGGTCGGTCATATCGATCAGTCCACCTACTGTCATTGATACTTGATTTGTCCTTTGAGTTCTGCTCCATACATTACATTAACTTTTATTTAAATACAACCAACAATTTACGTAGAGCTAGATACAGAGCATAGAAGGGAACTACATACTAAGTTAGATAAACAAGAACAGACTACTACATGAGGTAGAGAGCCCTGCTCACAAGCTTACAATACAGAAAAGTATTTGTGGGTGAGAGCAGGTGGCAATGCCTAAACTATTTATTGGTCAGTTATGCCAGCCAAGGTCTTATTATCTCTTTAAATGTATATATGTAAAAGACTTCAAGTGCCCAAATCTTTCAAACACTGACAACAACATATCCCTGACTGTGCTTTGATGGTGCATAATGTATTGGTAAATCCTCCAAGTACATAACACATGTGTGGAAACAAAGTAATTGTTGCTGAGAGATATGAGTGGTTCTATGATGTAGAACACATCAGGGGGGAAAAAATATGGAGCACATATAGGATGCATTACATTTTCCTTAAATATGGTAAAGCAAAATGCATAGGGTTTTCTCCTAATCCTTTAATATCAAGAGTAGACATCAACATTGTTCATGGTGGTCATTTAACTGGACTTTATAACAGATAATTTAAGGATGTTCTATGGACCTTCACAGACCTTGCTACATCAATGGTGTCCTTGTACCAACACGTTGCCTAAGCCTGTTCAATATGGGCCTGTCTATATGATATTGGCACCTATGTTACTCATCTGCATCAATTAAAATGCTTAATTGCACTATATATACTTACAGATGTATTTGCCCGAGCCCCTCGTAGATATGTAAGCAGATCTCGCCCATCCATTAACTCTAGGATAATGTACTGAGGTTCATTAAAAAGGCAAACTCCAAGTAGTTTTAAGATGTTAGGGTGTTCAAACTGTCTGTATATACAATGACAAGAAAGCCATGGCAGTCAATAAATCTACTGGATTTGTACATCATTTGCTACATATTCTTTTGAGAGGGAATTTAATAGCTATATATTAGATTGTATATATATATATATATATATATATATATATATATATATATATATGTTAAATCCATACAAATCTTTAAAGCAAGCAATACAAGTGATAAGAAAAGTTTTAAAAAATGGCTTACAATGCAATCACTCGGCTTATTCACGTACATCGTTATAACAAATCATAATGCTAGTCATTTAATGAAAGGAATTGTGGTGTTTTGAATTCCACCAAAGAGTCATTAGAGATAACTTTTGAAAATAAATACCTCATCAAGTGCGCCTCTTTTAGGAATTCAGCTTTTTCATGGTCTGTTGCATCACTCTTTAGAGTCTGTGTACAGAAAAACAAAACAAGCAATCTATGTGGCAATGCATCTAATTGCTGCTACCATTGAGATATGTGCCTGGAGCAACACACACTTCAGTTAGCAAGATTTTTATCTTTACTTGTATCACTATATACCATTAACCATCCACTAATGTGTGAAATATTCCTTTTGTGGCTTTCCTAATGGAATTATACAGTTTTACCAAACCCAAAGTGAATATTAAATTTTTAGCAATATATGCAGTTTTAATTTGTGAGCAATCGTACAACAAATTATGATTTGATTCACTGCTCAGATTTAATGGACAACTCTCAGGAAAAAAACAAGTTATGTTTAATGGAAAGATTACAAAAAATATAGGCATTTTAAATAGAAATGCTTTAATGAAAGAATATGAATAAAGTGGAAATACTTTTAAAATTATTACCGTATTTGCTCGATTATAAGACGACCCTGATTATAAGACGACCCCCCAAACTTTGTATATTCCTTTAGGAAAAAAACTAAAAGCCTGAATATAAGACTACCCTATAGGGGAAAAAAAGTTTAACTTGTATATATGTAAATTGCTTTTTAATATGTAATAAAAAATTGATATTATACAAATGCATTTCTTGTTTTTATTTCCTTGCGGCCTCTCTCCCCCCCAGCGTAGTCTCTCTCTCTATCTCCCCCCTCCCTCCCCTAGTCTCTCTCTCTCTCTCTCCCCCTCTCTCTCCCCCCTCTCTCTCTCTCTCCCCCCTCTCTCTCTCTCTCTCTCTCTCTCTCTCTCTCTCTCTCTCTCTATATCTCCCCCCTCTCTCTATCTCCCCCCTCTCTCTCTATCTCCTCTCTCTCTTTCCCCCCTCTCTCTCTATCTCCTCTCTCTCTTTCCCCCCTCTCTCTCTATCTCCCCCCCTCTCTCTCTATCTCCCCCCCTCTCTCTCTCTCTCTCTCTCTATCTCCCCCCTCTCTCTCTCTCTCTCTCTCTCTCTCTCTCTCTCTCTCTCTCTATCCCCCCCCCCCCCTCTCTCTCTCCATCCTCTTTCTCTATCTCCCCTTTCCCTGGTGGCTAGTGGGGGTAGCTGGGTGATGTCTGCACGATACGTGCAGACATCCTCCATGCTGCCCGACACCTCCATCTATTATGACGGACAGCTGGTCCGTCATAATAGACGGAGGTGTCGGGCAGCATGGAGGATGTCTGCACGTATAGTGCAGACATCCCCCAGCTGCCCGCTTTTCCCTGGTGGCTAGTGGGGCAGCAGAGGAAGTCTGCGCGATGAGCGCAGACCTCCCCTGCTGCCGCCCGGCACGCTCGCCGGGACTTCTGTGACGTAGCCGGAAGTACCCGGCTTCTTCATAGAAGCCCCGGCGTTCGTGCCGGGCAGAAGCAGGGGAGTCTGCGCTCATTGCGCAGACATCCCCTGCTGTTAGAGAGGGGGATCCAGGTCCCCTGCAGCTCTGCTGGGGACCTGGATCTATGTCTTATAATCTGACCTCAATTTGAGGTCAGATTATAAGAAGACCTCGAATGTAAGACGAGGGGGATTTTTCAGAGCATTTGCTCTGAAAAAAACCTCTTCTTAAATTCGAGCAAATACGGTATTTAATTTGTTAAATTTTTTATTTTGTTTTTCAACTTAACCCCTTTGCGACAAAGGACGTGTTAGGCACATCCTGCAAGAAATCACGTGGTTTTCGAGATCAACACGCTTTAATGGTGCTGGTCTATTGCCTTGATGTCGAGGCAATAGCCAGCATAAAAATTTCCTATCTGGAGCACCCACGATCGCCCCACAGAGGAAATTCACTTCCGTCGCTCTGAATATGCTGCTTGACTGCCCCTAGAGGTAGCCAAGCAACATTTCAATGCTAAAAAAAAAAAAAAAAAAGATTAGCTTTTAGGGTTCAAATTAAATAATTTTTTGCATGAGGGATAGGGTTCAAATTAAATTAAAATATATTAAGGGATAGCATAAGGGTTAGAGATTGGGTTACATTTAGGGTTCAGGTTGAGGTTAAAAGGTCAATATAGGGAAAAGAAACCACTATTTTTGGTTTTTGCCCCATAACTCTCAAAAAAAATACTGAAAAATATGGAAACATGCATATTTCTGAACTTGGGACATAATTTAGAAACTATTTAGATGGGGTCTTTTTTAATGATTGTATTTGTGTATACCTTATATTTTAGGTCAAAGTTAGAAAAAGTGTTTTTTTTAAACTTTTTCATCATATTTAACGATTTTGTTTGTAGTAAATTATAAGATATGATGAACATTATGATATCTAATGAAAGCCCTTCTTATGTCGATAAAAACAACATATAATTTGTGTGGGTACAGTATGTGAGAGAGAAGAAAATTACAGCTAAACACACCAGAAATGTCAAAACAGCCATTGTCACCAAGGGAAAGTCAAGGTAAAAATGTCTTGTCACTAAGGGGTTAAACTTACTATAGAAACTATGCAACACATGCCATTAAAACATAGCGTGCGCATGTCGTATTGGTCCTCCCTCCTCTTCACCAGAATCCAGTCAGAGAGCTCAAACAGAGATGTGCGTACACAACGTTAGTGCAGGACAAATGAGCCATGGAGGTTTAGTATACACATATTGAGCCCGTGTGGCATCATTTTCATGCATTCTCAATGCTTCCTCCCATTAATTACAATAAGGAAAGCGCTAGACATGGGTAATTCTGCATTTGCCATAATGGCTTGGGTTTGGGCCTTAAACCCAAATGGGAATCTATTTATACATACAGCACAGAAGCCTGTCAAGTTAAGGTTGAAAACATCAACAACAACAAAATAGAGCCAGGGTCTTTAAAGCAGCTCTTTCAAACTCCAATTTTAGATTCTATGGCCAACCCAGAGGTTATGTTCAGTCAAAATGGACATGCCATCCCAATGCGGTTCAGTTGCTGGATTCATACCATTATCTATGACTTTTATGTTTGTGTTTTATCGCTCCACATGTCATGCACCCTTCATGAGTAATATGCATTTATGAACATTCGAATAGTGCTTATGTGGGATGCTGCAGTACACCAGGGAAGTACTGTAAATTTATATGTTTATATATTTAATATTATTTTTTTCCACATAATGTTTTACATGGTTTTGGCTTATTATTATCATGTAGGGCACATTATCTACGCATACCATTAACCCATGGACTCAGTCATGTGACTTATTTTTTTTTATAATGAAATTATCTGTAGCTCACACATTTCTTTATTTACTTGACAATGCTTTAGCTTGTCAGTTATACCCATGTTTTTACAATATGTCATACTGCTGAAAGAAGGTTCCCATGTATTCTTAATATTGCTCTTCTCTTGTTTGACATACCAAGAAAAAAAGCAGTCTGTAAATAATTCACGTTTACCCCTCTATTAGAGAACTGGCATATAGATTTGCTCATATATGAGCATTCTCTGAGATCACGTAGTGCATCTGAGGTGTTAGTATGTAAATTAAATTATTCAAATCCAATAAAAAATTCTAAAATGCTATGGTAATTATTTTTTCAGAGGACAATATTTAAGACATCATTTTTTTTGCCTTGGCAATGATATCATGACCATGTGATGTCATCGGTTGGGTTGTTATATGAGATTCTTTGTACAGCATGGTCGATCCATCTTTAGGTCTCTAGTTAATGTGCAGAACACATACACTTCTGTTTATGAACCTAAAAAATCTGTCTGCATCACATTTGTCTACCTATTTTAGTACGGTTATACAAAAACGATTTTTATTATTAGTGATAATGAATTAGCATTTTCCACTGCATGTAATATTACACAAGTAGTAACATAATTCCCCATAAAATGTCTAAAATACCACCTTAAGAGTTTAGTACCTTTATAGCAACTTTTGTTATGCCAGTTTCAGGTCCCAAAATATCTTCAGCGTTGCCCTCATAGACCTCTCCAAAAGCTCCACTTCCCAGGAAAACACACAGTGTTAGCTTTTCCCGAGGAAATTGTGGCAATGTCTGCATCTCAGTTTGTGTAGGAAGAGTTCTGTGGAAATAAACATACTTCGTTATAGTGGTGTTTTGCCATTTTTAATGAATGCCATTAAAGACATCATACCATTTGGTTGAAGGTCTGTAATGTCCTCAGTCGACTAATCCATACTACTATCACATTCGTTAAGATTTTAGATAACATGGCACTTTTTATGAAACTTGGTAAGTCCCATGCTAGTAACTATCCATCTGCCTCCTTAACTCCAGTTGGCTAAATCAGAACTAGAATTATGCAATGGCCTTCACATCAAACAAAATCTTGTAGACCACCAGAATGAAATAAAATAAAGACCCCATATCTAATGAAAGTGCTGGCGATTTGAGGAAATTGTTTTAAGAAAATTCCTTCATCTAATCTTTTCTTAAGAGGAAGCTAACCGAATGTTAGCGAAACACATTGAGACAGATACTTATGCGTGTTCATGGATGTGTGACAATACAACGGACTGGTTCTGTGACTGCTGGTATCCTCTAGGACAGCGATGGCACATGTGCCAAAACTGGCACGCCTAGCTCTTTGTTGTGGCACACGTGGCTAGGGGGAGTTGTGGGGCTGAAGCCCCTAATCCTAGCTCCATTGGCCCAAAGTTAAAATTCACTGCAAAAATAAATATTTACAGAAATGCTATCCTGTTGCCTCCTGAGCAATTACATCAGTGTTATTTCTCAGGAGCCAACAGGATAATCATTTCAGTAACTGCACACCCCTCCACATTGCAGGTTGGTTTAGCCTGCCGGTTCCTCTCCCGACAGCTGACACGCTTGACAGCTGACACTTCCCCTGTTCACACAGCAGCATAGCAACTCCAGCAGCTCTGCCAAGGAAGAGACTTCAGCAATGTATGTGTGAGTAGGTGTGTATGTGTGTATACATGTGCTGTATGTGTGTGTGTGTGTGTGTGTGTACATGTGCTGCATGTATGTGTGAATATGTAAGTGTGAGTAAGAATGTGTGTATACATGTGCTGTATATAAGTGTGAGTAAGAATGTGTGTATACATTTGCTGTATATAAGTGTGAGTAAGTATGTGTGTATACATGTGCTGTATGTATGTGTGAGTGTGTGTATACATGTGCTGTATGTATGTGTGAATATGAATGTGTGTATACATGTGCTGTATGTATGTGTGTGTGTACATGTGCTGCATGTATGTGTGTGTGTACATGCGCTGCATGTATGTGTGAGTATGTAAGTGTGAGTAAGAATCTGTGTAAACATGTGCTGTATGTAAGTGTGAGTAAGTATGTGTGTATACATGTGCTGGATGTATGTGTGAGTGTGTGTATACATGTGCTGTATGTATATGTGAGTATGTGGGTATAATGTGGAGCATGTGGTATACATGTTCTGTATGTGTGTGTACATGTGCTGCATGTAAGTGTGAGTAAGAATGGGTGTATACATATGCTGTAAGTGAGCTTATGTATGTGTGTATACATATGCTTTATTTAAGTTTGAGTATGTGTGTCTACATGTGATGTATGTAGGTGTGTATACTTGTGCTGTATGTATGTGTATGTTTGTATACATGTGAAGTATGTAGTATGTGGGTATACAAATGTTGTGTGTATGTGTGAGAGTATGTATGTGGGTATTTAATATAAAGAAGTTGGCACTTTAAGGTCTGGAACTTGGTTGCATGCAGGAAATTGGGTCCATAATGGTTCGCCATCACTGCTCTAGGATGTGTTATAAGTGCAATTCATTACTTCTCAGCATTGTCACTTTGACGGTATTATGCCATGTGCATTTTTATTTATTTTTAGTCTGGATTAAAGAAGATTTACATTGA
The DNA here is from genome assembly GCA_036172795.1 of Pelodytes ibericus. Lineage (NCBI taxonomy): Eukaryota > Metazoa > Chordata > Amphibia > Anura > Pelodytidae > Pelodytes > Pelodytes ibericus. The sequence goes on from CM069861.1 coordinate 95,683,055, forward strand.
GTGATGGGCCTTTATTCATAAGACCTATAGTGAGTGCAATATTTTCTTGCAGCACCAGTGTTATTGGTGGCACTGCTATATTACACTATCACCTTGAAAATGAAACCGGTCGGTGTGTTTTTGATGCAGTAAAAGATAAAGAAAGTAATTTATATCATTCTCTGGTGGGAGTCATTCTTCTGGATTTTCCTTCTAAACCTACACAAGGTATTTTTGACATGCAGCTCTAGTGTCTACTTTCATTGCGTTCCTCCGCTCACTTGTAACACTGAAAGGTGTATTTTTGTTGCCATATTACACTATGACATTTTTTTTTCTCCCTGTATGTGCTTGCGCTCCCATCAAGTAGTTGGCTAATGGAAGAGTACAGACCATTATGTACTTGAGATTGACATATTAAATTCTGCTGTGAATTAATTGGGTACAGTGATGCTTAGGAGCATTAGTCAGCAGTCAAACATCTCTTCTACCTCAAAATAAGCAGTAAAAGTACACTCAATGTAACAATAAAAAAACAAAACACACATTGTGTCAGCTTCAGACGATGAACAATAGTCTATTACTGCTCAAACTTCCAATGCAATTTACCATATTGTCCGAGCTTTTCCTGTTATTTACATTTAAAATATTAGATTGGTAAAATCAGTGTTAATCTATAATGAACATTGGAGGTCACAAATTTCAGCCAAAGTTTTCATGGCTTACCTTATAGCGTAACAAGCATTTGCCAAACCAACAGCATTAGATACACCTCGCAACGCTTCAAGCTCTTTGTCCTCAAAGATGACAACTTTACTTTCTGTATTCTGATGATGGCTTTGCTTTGCCCTCTTGTACAAAACTGAAAAATGAATTAAGAGAAATGACTTTCCCATTAACAGGGATACTTCTACATTGATGTAAAAAAAATTAGTTTTTGGAATTACATTAATTTAGCAATCCATAGAGTTTTTCACATTTTATTTAAAAACTGATTTATTATAAATAATGAAAAACATAGAAGTGGTCATTTGTATAGTTCCAAAAGATCAGAACAAAGGTAATTTAGGGTAGAAAATGTATTACCTTACATAAAAGCAGCAGGCATCAAATCTGCAGTATACACTGAGAAACGTGCGGCAGAAATCCAAAGTTCAGTCTTGCAGCACCATCTGTTAATGCGTTTTTGCTTTTCTTAGGCTTTCTCACACTTTGACCAAACCTAGGAAAGGCGAAACGCACTGGTGAATGGTGCTGCAAGAGTGAGATTTTAATTATTGCTGCACTTCAAATGTATCTATTTCAAATATTGAGAATACTACACCATAGTTGATTGCTTTATTGTATGTACTATATGTCATCAGGGAAACTAAATTCAAAAGAGCATCTCTACCAGGTCACCTTCATGTTTGTTTTGTGATTAGAGGTTAATCATGTGATACATTGCTGCTGCATTTTTTCCACCAGTCACTGTACCATTCTCTTGGCTTCTTACAATTATAATAATGACTAGGTATCATAAAGTACTTTTTGATTAAAGCAACTAAAAGCACCATACAGAACACACTAACATTTTTATATTTGGAAAGGTATGTAAAAAACAAACCAAAAAAAAAAACGTTTATTACACCAAACAACCTATCAGTAGTACAATAAATATTTATAGCTCATCTTGTCCCTTGAGAATGAATTGCCTGGCTAGGCACCACTTTGCCTGAACCCTGACCCTTGTTTGTATTACATTTTATTCTTGACCGTTGCCTGCCCTGTTCTATTGAACTGTTCCTGACTTTGCTTTTGGATTACCCTTTCTTCATTTGTGGCACTCTCGCGCTCTCTTCCTCACCAGGGCGCTCTGCCTATCTGTGGACCACCTGGTAAGGATACCTGGCAAGAGATAACATCCTCTGCTCTATGCTCCAAACTCCAACCCTAACAGATGCACAGTTAAGCACTTATTTTGAGGCTTTATACATTATGGCATATAATTCATTATAACTGCCTTGATCTGGATATGTTGCAGCAGTAGCAATTTTCCAACCAGGAGAACCTTTGCTTCGAGCAACTGATAAGTAATATACACTCCTATAAGCAGCTGATAATAGTTGTTATTATTACTTAATTACCAACCTCAGAAGGAGGAAAGGCTGAGTTGACCATGCCAGGAATCAAACCTGCAATCATGAAGTTTGAGAAGATAATGTAGTTGGCGATTTTAACCTTTGTGTTATCCCAGCGGTTAATAAGAATATTGTGACACTTCACCCAATGTGAATTGTTTCTAAATCTAGATTTATAAAAGTAAATATTGTTGATACATTTTAGTAAGTATCAGCTAGCTCTAGCCACATTAGACACATTGCTAGCAAATTCCACTGACACTTTTCCCAATTGATTGCCACACATCCACATTGGTCATGGAGTATGCTCAGCCCATCTGTTATTAAACCTGGTGAATTTAGTTTGGAACTGACACACCAGTTTGGCAGTCAATATCATCAACTTTTTGTAAGCACATTTTAATGTTGGACTGAAGTGTGATTTGTCATAGGTTCTTGTTTTTTTATAAATTACAGACATTTTAAATCAAGAAAGTATTTACATTTTATGAACATTAAATAAGTTTTGCAGGTGTTTTTATCAACTGATAAATAGCTCTTGGGCCTTTCGAATACGTTTCTTACACAAGACAACAGGTTCTACATACCAAAACCAGCTGTTAGAAGTACCACAAGGACTATGCCTAAAAGAGTCCCCACAATAATGCTGACTTCATTCGATAAAGTGGATTTCTCTAGGAATAAAAACACATTGTATGCAATGTCAATGTCAAATCTTTCAACAATATTATTATAGCCTCGGCGGCCATTAAGTCAACAGCACAATTGAATATATATATATATATATTAAACTGCAAATGACAAACGATGACAGAAATGCTCTGAAAAACATGAGTGCATCCTGAAGAAAAACTGCCCTTGATCTCCCTATATTTCAATTGATGGCAATAGACAGTGGTGTAGTTAGGGGGCAGGGGTGGGTCCCAGCACTTTCCATCTCCTAAAAACTGCAAATAATGTGCAACAGTGTTATTGGTATAGCAACAGTCCTGCCTATCTCCCCAAGCCCTCCTTTTTGTGTTGCATCATAGCACACACAGCTCACAACACACACCATGTATTCCAGGCACTAAAAAAGGATGTTCAATTAACAGTGATTGATTCCACATTAATGGCTAATAACAGTACTTTCTCAGAGGTAAGCATGAAAACTTCTGCAGAGGGAGACTAATTGTCTCCTGTGTACTCCCTTTTACTGGTGTCACTGAATTTAGAGGCCCCTGTGGACAATATACAGAAAATAAGCTATATGAAACAGCCTGTTTAAACCTTGATATATATGTGTTAAGTAAATGCTATGGTTTTGTATTAATTTTACTAAAATAATCTATAGGTTTACAAAAGCCAGCATTCATGTTTGTTGGATCCCTCACAATGGATTGTCTGGTATAAAAGATTTCAAGTTATCCTGCCCATAGACCTGCATGTTTGACTGAATATAATAATTATTTTTTTAATGCATAATACACTTGAGACTTGTTAATGCCAATGTAATGTTTCGTTATGCTGTACACAATGGACCTGCAAACCTTGTTTCTGATGTGAGTGACTTTATATATGGACACTAGGTTTGCAATAAAGAGTGTCTCACATAGATAAGGATACAAAGCTGATACATCACCATTAAGTGGATTATCTGAAAAAACGGCAAACAGACTTATATATCTGTATTTATTTATAATGCTTCTAGATAGGTCAGCGGGGTATTTGCAATGTTATCCATGGTTAGCAAAGCCTCTAAGCTGAACGTGTTTCCTATTTTAGCTTATGGCTTTTGTTGGCAACCTCTTAGGTGGTAATTATTTGTGCAGCTTTAAACCCCTTGGTACTAAAAATACATTGGCTTCCAACAGTTAAAATCCAGAACATGGTCAGTACATTATATTTGCAATTTCAGTAATTATATGAATAGTTCCATAAACATTGTTTATAATATATCCACAGTATTTATCATTGGGTAACAATATTTTCCTTAGTTGACTGAGCTACATCCAGAGCAAATTATCCAAAGAGCAACACAAGGATCTTCTGAGACATGAAGAACAACAAACATTTTCTGAGATGAAGTGGTACACTTGAAATATTAACAAATATTTATATATTTCATTTTTTTCCTGGTCCTTGCATCCCCCATTTTCAATATTATTATTAACCTGTGATAACTACTAACACCTCCCATTTGTAGTCCCCTCCATCTATCTTTTAGTATGCTTTTATTTCTCCTCTATGCTCAAGCCTTATTGTCGTTGTCTCTTGTGTTTTTATCCTTGTTCTACCACTTTAACTCACTGTATCTCATTTTGCAGTCACATGGTAATCAATCTTTCTCTCAAAAGAAGAGACCTTGAGCAACTGGCTGGCGTGAAAATTTGCTGTTTGCATTGTATAATTAAATTAAAATTAATAATGGTTCTTGATGCAGATGTGCCAGAAATTCATATAGATATTTTTCATTTATTTGGCCCTAATCCCCTTCTTCATAATAGCACTATTGTACATAGAAACAGTCAACAATAACTGCCTGCATACAAACACAGGTAAGTTATATCATATTTTTAATTCAGATTAGGTAAGCTAAGCTCATTAGTAGTTTTGTTTTATGTGGAAAAAAGAAGACAAAAAACAGTCAATAAAAACGCCAATGCTCCAATATGTCCACTGTGTAAACAGCACTGATTCTCCAATATCTCTGCATGGAACGTTATATTTCCCAATGGTGAGATCATTCCTATTATTTTATTCACTGTAACTCTCTATGATATTACTTCTAGACCCTAAATTAGGTTGGACTCAATCTATGACTTTTACTACTCAAGAGCCTTATTTGTGTATATTTTGGCTGTTTTTGCACTTTGGTGTAATTTACAGTTACACGTTTCTTTTGTTGGGTATTTTATTGAATAACTCTTCTTTATTGCTATAGGAATCGGTTTAACCCAAATAATCTCATAATAAATGTTATACAACTTATCTTTTCACTTATTATTTACTTTTTAAAAATGTACCCATGATCGTTTCTTCCTTGCTGTTTTACCATTTTAAAAAAGGTACTTACTTCAGTTAAGAAGTGACTTATTATTGCCATTTGGCATGAAATTGTTATTCATCATTTAATTACCTTTAGTTAGAATAATGATTTCACTGATATCACTATAGTTTCCGATTCCCAGAATGTTGGCAGCTGCCACTCTGAATAGGAAACTTCCTTCCAATGTTGTAGACTTCCACAGGCAAATATTAGGGCATGAACCATTGTATGCTACTTGCCATGGTCCTGGGTCTACTCGTCCATCAGCGGGGGTTTGTCTAGAGTGACGATTCGAGCACGTTAACATGGAAAACCAAATGAGAAATATGTTGCTGAAAATAAACCCAGCTACTGCAATATCAATATTTTTGATTTTCATTGTTCTTTTACACTTTTACATTTTTACACACTGATTCACTTTGTGCATAATCTACATCATGGTTCACAACACGATTAATAAATATTTACTGAGCTTTGTGAGAAACAATATTATGATATTCGAAGAGCATACCATATATACTGGTTTCCTTGTATAGATATTTAAACCATACCTTGGACTACATAAAGCTGTTCGTGATTTTTTTGGAGAGTTTTGCAAATTCTCCAAAATGTATATTCAGAGCTGCGCTTGGCCAAAGCTTCTACTGAATAATGAGGAAACATTAGCCATCTAGTCCTGCCCACTATGATACACAGGAGCCAGTAAGAGAGCAGGGGAGTATCTTATGCAACATCATGCAGGCTTTGGCCACAGTTGTAGAGTGGGACTGGCTGGAAGATTTTGGATGATGTTGCATCATGGGAAATATTCACAAAATGGGAGATAAACACCTAATTTTATTTTTCCTGTTATATGCAATTAATTCAAATATATATAAAAAAAAAACAGTGGCATATGATTTATTTACGTGTTTGTTTTAAAGGACCAGGTTATCTAGTTACATCCTATGTAAGTGGTAGTGTCCCATTCATCAGGTAAAGAACAAAACCAATATACAACTTTAAAAAGTACATAGTGATAATAATGATAAGGCCCACATAAAACTAACATTGCTTCTATAAAGTTATTACAAAAAAAAGTGTTTTAATGTTTTTATTATTGTTATTATATTACTTTTAATGGACAACATACGTTCTGCTTAATTAAAATATTGTAGGAATTAAAATGTAACATATTTTAATGAAAGAATATAAATAAATTACCTTGAGCGCTCTTTGGTCCATATAGCTCTATCAAGGGACTGATATGTTGTTTAGACTCTTGGGTCAGATTGTCCTTCGTCTGACCCAACTGATAGAGCTATGTAAGCAAAGAGGACTCAGTAAGGTACTATGTTTGTATTCTTTCATTAAAAAAATTCTATTTAAACCATCTATACTTAATGCAATATATCAATTATATATAACTTCATTTTGTGTCGATAGTTTGTTCGTTAAAGCAGAGTTTTTATTTAAAGCATTTCTCACTAGTAGTCTGTTTGTTTAAAAATGTTTGGGGATTTTTTCAAATGGACGTACCTGTATTCTAAAATGTTGTAGGTCAGGTTACTGCCATTATCATCAGAGGTGTCCCACCGAATTGTATTCTTATCACTAGGCAGGCTTTGTGGAGTTCCAGGCTTACCTGGAACACCGGCTTTAATTGAATAGGAATCATAATGTTAGCATCACGGTTAAAAGAGATATAAGTGAAAATAGAAGGCAAACACAGGTTGACATACACTGGTATATAGCAATGAATGTCAAAGTATGTTTGTAAAAAAAGACGAGCATGATGTAAAGGTGATGTATTGAAAGAATGAGTGATTATGTTATTTCTATAGAATAAGTGGAGGGCAATAATGCTGCCTTCTGTGTATTTTAAAAGAAGGACAAATACCTTTGAAAAAGAGACACTATTTTCTTTGATATCCATGAAACAGATTTTAAACTGAAAGAAAAACGTTTAATGCATAATAACCCTTAGTAGTTTCAGTTTCAAGGCCATGGAACCTCTGTGTATTAAATATTGGTGGATGTAGAGAATAACAAAAAAGATTGAAATTGAGTTCTATGTTGGGGGTCATGTATAAAAACTCCTGTACTGCAAAGTGTCAGGAGAAGTATAAAAATGAGTGCTGACACAACCAAAAAGAAAGTAACCAGCGGATGCAGCACAGAATCATGTAATTTGTCAGGGATCTGCTTTATACATAGGCGAACATCATTAGCATCATTTGGCGCTATTGGCATGTGTGCCAAGTTTATACACTGCCATTGTGTTAGCAAAATTGCAAATAAATACCTAAATTAGGAAAAAATATGTTTTAAATATGTCTATGGAGACTCCTCTATATGACATCACCTGTGGCTCAATATGCAAATTAATTGTTTTCACTGGGAAATGTGGAATCTGCATATCAAGCCACGGGTGATGTCATAAACAGGTGACTCCACAGACACATTCAAAACAGTTTTTTCTCATATTTTATGCATTTCTCTGCAATTCTGCTAACACAATGCATAGATCATATTTTTAACTCTTTGGAGTGGGGTCTGTCCCACACTATATTTGGGTTATTCCATACATTCACAGTATCAGCAATGTTTAGGTGATGCAGTCCGTTAAAGGACAAGTAATCTTTTCTTTTTTAACCCTTACTTCCCTGGAGGAGCAGTGTCCCCTTCTCCCATGTAAACCCTCCTTTGAATCAAGTGTGATGTATGTTCTTAATGTTGATACATGTATGTTAGAAACAACAACTGTGTCCCATTTATTATTTTATATATCAAATCATCCAGCCATTGTAGTCTAACTCAGTGCAGGACATACAGGACAGTTTAATTATGCTATAATGTGGTGAATATTTCAATATTTATCATCAATACACATATATACACTGAGCCCCGCTGTCAGTTATTACTGATGAATTTATCTGGATACTGCATGCCTAACTGTGGTGCAGCCAAGGCTAGCTTATTTAAATATTAATTAATTTGTCAGCGCATTTACCAATAGTGGAATTATGTGTAATGTTAAGCCTAGTCCTCTGGCTGAGTTTATAACTTTCCTGAGTAGACAGTAAACTTAAAAGGACATTCCAACATGTTTAACCCTTGCTTCCTTCAAGTAAGCAAGGGTTCATCAGAACATGTCCCACACTTTGAAAGTAAACCCAGCGTGTATCTTAATAGATTCACTGCGGGTTTACTATCTGCTGTGTCTCACATGCGAGACACAGCAGTTCCTGGTTGTCGCGTGCTGACATTTGCCCCGCTCTGACTGCCGAATGCGAGGGTCTCTCTCTGAGCTAGCAGAGAGAGTCAGTCGATGGCCAGACGGTCAGAGGATAAACTGGCATGTACTATCAAAAGTACACGCCAGTTCATCCTCACTATAGGAACAACAGACATTTAACTTGTGCTTCTATATTAGAAGCACAAGTGAAAAAAAACGTTTAGTGTCCCTTTAAGTATCTCTACAAAGATTGTTACATAGTTGCATAATATGGCTACATTTTTTGATACTGTTAAAAACTTTTATGTACAAGCCTTATTTTTGCAACAAATACTGGTGGGTCACTTTTCAAGTGGAGTTGTTATACACCAGGGGCATCCAAGTTTATTCTGAAGTGGACCACATAATCAGAAATGCATGTGCGTGTTGGGCCACAATCATTTTTTTAAAATTTACAAAAATGTTCAAACAAAAGTATTAATTTATCGCAATTATGAGAATATGAGTAGCTAAGTCAGATGGCCACACATTGGATGCCCACCAGCTCTATATAGCACCGCGATTACTAAAAGAGTAGGAATATAGTTTAAATCCTATAATTAATTAATAATTTACTATAAATAAAAGTTAGGTTTTGATATATTATTTTATAATATTTACCTCCTATTACTTTTCTTGGTCCTTAAGGAGCTCTGGTCATTTAATTAGCTGATGTTAAATATACAATAATCAAATTTAACAGTTTATCTACTGTTCTATATCCATGTCATACATTACTATGTAGTTAAACTTTTTTTTACATAAGAAGTAGTTAATGTGTCACTTTTTATTTTGATCCATTCTCCCAAAAAATCGATTCCATGCATCCGTGAAACTTTCTGTCTTGCTGTTCTAGTGTTTAGAAAGAGGGTTTTTTAGGATTGTCTACTTTGGACATGATGTATAATGTTCATTAGATTATTTTCTATTAGTAAATATTTGAATATTAACCTGTACTAATCAGTAAGTTCCTTAAATATATATGTACGTAAATATGTGTGTATACAATAGTATATCACAAATAATGTGTTTACCCTAGATGACAAGATAGTACTAACTCCATTCAGCTCAATTTTTTTAGTTTTGTCTTGAGTTTAGGATTCCCTTGTCAATTCCCTGCAATTCTTTCTTTCATAAAGCCCTAATAGTTTCATCATTTGCTTGTCTAGCGTGTTTATTTGACCATGATTATTAATCTAGTTTATCTATAATTTTGTCAGGCTTAATCACTGTTATCATGCTATGGTCCTATGATTCTAAAAAGATTATTTTTAAAGGCCAGATCAGGTGCAAAATTATTAAAGTGGAGCAATCACCATAGAAAGGAATAAAGTGTTTCCATTTTTAGATCTACAATTCCCTTTGCGTCACCTTGAGTTGTTTTGTTTTGTATTTTTTACACAATAATAAAGATCTTCATACCTGATGTTTTGAAGTTTGTTGGCTCGGAGATACTCTTGGCATCTGTCACAAAAATAACAACAGTACGCACGTGATAAACAGTGTCGGGCACTACTCCGGTCAGAGTGCAGGTAAATAAAGTTCCGTTTTTGCAGATGGTGTTCAATGGCAGAACCCACTCTTCTTCTTTTAACTAGCAAAAATAAAATGTATAGTAAAATATAGTTTGTCATAGTGTTAAATGCAGGATTACCTGGGGACTATACCTTGTAGAATCCTTTTCTTCTCATTCTTGAAAGCAGAATGGAAAGAAAAGGATGGAGCGCTACAGATAAATATTTCCCAAAAACACCACATGTGGGAAACTAAAAAAAAATACTTAAATTCTGATAACTTTCAAATTGCTGAGATGGTGATCTTCGGTCCTTATAATCTGCTACATCAGATATTTCCTCAGAGAAAAATGAATGGACAGACAATAGGGCTCTCTGTCTATACAGACAAAACCTTATATTGCTGTGTATATATATATATATATATATACACACACACACTCACTTGGAGTGGAGCAGAAGTTTACTGCTCAATAAAACAGCATTCTCTGGAAATCCTGCTTGAATAGCAGGTGTGGATTCCCAGGGACCGATTCACTCTATCATTAGAATAGAATATGGGAAGAGGAAAGCTTCATAGTATAAAAACTTTTTAATATACATTAAAAAAACAAGTAAAAACTCTTACATTTCTTATAGGTGACTGCTCTAACTGAATGTCACAAAAATGCTTGGAATTGGTAGCAAAGCTGAAGTCTTGAAAAACAAACAATCGCTGGTGGTTGAATCTCGCGCATATGTGTAGTTCAGCTGACGTCAGACGTGTTTCGCACCGCCTAGGGCTTCTTCAGTGACTTCTTCACTGAGGTAAGTCACTGAATAAGCACTGGGTGGAGCTTCTTCAGTGACCACACATGATGTTTTCGGGAAATATTTATCTGTAGCATTTTCATCCTTTTTTTTTTTCCATTCTGTTTTCTTTCTAAGAGGTGTTCTAGGGGATCAACACCTTGGATGTGTATAGCAGCTTGCAGAAATCATATGTTTGTATTTGATTGTTAGTGCCTGAAAACACCCTTTCTTGTTCATTCTTGTAACAATATTACATTTAAATTTATGCATGGGTTCAAACATGCTAACATTATTTTATTATTAAGGGGCTACTCCAAAAAGAAAGAATTGCAGGTACCTGAGATAGGAATTTCAAAGTTAAGGCCAAAGTAGTGGAGGTCTTACATTCAGCTGCATTGGAGAATTTTTCCAACTCGACTAGATTGGCATAAAGTTTCAAATTCCCATCTCAATTTCGTGCTATTCCCTGCAATTCTCTCTTTATTGAGTAGACCTTACAGATTTGGAAGGGTTATCAGACATAACAAAATGAGCTAAAACAAAAAGAATAGACTTTTACAGAAACCATAGATAATTTCCTGTGTTTAAAGATTGTTTAGATTATACAATTTCAGAAGAGAAAGAGACAAGTAAATTTGGAAAGACTATCTACAGGTTAACTACTTGAAGCCCATGTTATTACAAGGATTACGCGATTTTAATTCTGATAAACTAATTGTCGAACTCGGAATAAATGGTCCCTAAATGTGCACTGTATAAATGAAAATACAGTCAAAAAAAGATGATTCCTAATTACCTTTTCAAATACACATATTTACCTCTTTTAGTTCAAAATAGAAGTTTGTAATGTCCTCCTCCGGCGCTCTCCACTGGAGAACTAAACTGGTGTTCCCAGGAACAATTTTTTCAGGTATTGCAGGCGCTTTAAACGTTGTGGCATGCACGGGCGCACTTTCACTGAACCAATTTTCATCTGGGTGAAATGCAAGAACCTAAAACACAAAATGTATCCATGTATCCAGTCCAGAGATTAAAATATGATGGGTGGATACTCAAACAAGCCCATCACATTTTCTCAAAACTTCCTCTTGTGAAGGGAGCATCGCATAATAACATACTGTGAGATGTTCTCACTTCTTTAAATGCTAGGCACAGTTCTTCACATTACATTATATTTGCATTCATTGATATAGTACCAATAATTTGGACTGCAATTGTTCAGAGTATTATAGAGAGTTACAAACAGGTATAGAACATCCTGCTAGTAAGATTACAGTCTAGAACCTGCGGCCCTGTAGCTGTTTCTGGACTACATCTACCATTCTCGGCCATTCTAAAAAGCTAGTGGAGAATTATGGGATATGAAGTTAAGCAGGAGCTGTAGGGACACAGTTGGATGCCTACAGTCTAAAGGGATTGATGGACCAGAGATGAGAATAGTCAGGAAAATAAGATGATGGCAGTAACTGCATCGAAGGGATTGTGACATTGAGCTGAGGAGTTCTAGTTCAATGAATTGTAATAATTTTTGAAGAGGTGAGTTTTGAGGGCATTGTGAATTAGAATCATCCTACACAGTTTTGAGCAGCTATCTTTTAAACATTTGTATGAAATGTGTATTCCTATACATGTTTAGTGAAGTGATATTTGCTTAATACCATGGATGACTATATATACCAATCTAGCATTACAAAGATTTACATTGATCCCACCCAATCACACCCCATTGATTCTAATTTTGGCATGTCATGCAATTGTTGTAAGGAACTCACCTTGAACTGATACTTTGTTCCACCAAGTAAAGTGGTGAACAACCATGTGAGCTGTCCATTTTGAAATTCATCTTTTCTCCGGGGAAATATTGGGTATGGGGTCAAAAGGTTTGATGTGATTTGATACCGTATAGATGCTAGTGGACCATTTGGCTTGGATGGCTCACCCCATGTTATATTGACTAATTTGTCTGACAAAACAGTAATTAGTATGGTATCCACTGCTCCTGGAACTGATAAAAAATATATGCATAGAAAATATGTGTAAGAGCCGAGGATTCTATATAGACCAGAACATGAATTTATTGGTATTTAAAATATTTTTTTATTTGTTCAAATGCATAGTTTTGAATTTTACATGTCAAAATAAGAATATTAAGCAAAACCACCTGCTCAATATTTAGAAACTCACAAGCAGTATGTTCTAAGGAAAATAAGATTTTTAATAGGCCCACGCTTTTGTTTCACATTAAAATCATTTCTTCCAATATAGCTGGCCTGGCTCCAATAGTGACATTCTGTGAGAGAAATGTTGTTACACCAACATGCTGGCTTACCTCCATAACCAGTTTTTGCAATGACCACAGTTCCTAATGGCTGCTGGGCAAGTAGGACTGAATAATAATTTCCCACTGTGACTTCGATTTCATAGTTGGAGTAGGGATCTAATTCTTCGATGATTGCTATCTGATCTTGAAATTCCTGGAAATACATTTGATATATCGCTATAGTGTTATCCATTCAAGATATCTTTTCAACCACAGCGAGCTATATAGATTATCACGTAATTAACCAAGATTTTGTGTTTCCTCATTCCTAAATATCAAATGCCATACTCTTACCGAATGAGAGTTTGGTTTGTCATCAATGTAAAATGTGAGTAAATTCAAGTTTTAAACTAGAAAAACTATTTCTGAAGTTACAAAACCTAGCCTGAATGGTGAAAGGAAAAACCACAAACCCAACAACTTGTGGATGTCAATTAGACATGTGCATTCGTTTTTGGATGAAAATAGCATTTTCATCCACTAGTCTGAAAAATTAACGAAGGCCGAATGAATGAATGCTAAATGAACAAAATTCATTCGGCCATTCGTTCATTCGGATGCTGACAGCCACTCTTAATATGTCGAATTTGAAATTTGTTTCAATTTTGGCTTGTTATTGAATGTAGTGCTAAGAGCATTACATAGGTCGAATTAGAGTTGAAATGGAGTCTATTAGTATATAAACAACTTTACCCGAAATTTAGACAAAAAGTAGTTGAGATTAAGCCAAATTGGCCTAACTGTCGAATTCCACAGAACAGAGTAATCAGACATTCAGTTTTCAAATATCGGATTAGTTTTTATTCTGCATTCCATTATGCTATGCGGAACTGATCCTAAATGAATAATGACTTATGACTCTGATCTGTGGAATTCGTCCATTCAGAAATTCGTCTTAATTTCGACATATTTTTATCTGCATTTCAAATTCAGTTGTATATGTAACTAAAGTGGGACTAGTCCACTAAAATTCAAATTTGGAGGTCGACCTCCAAATTCAAATTTTAGTCAATAGATCCAATAGACTCAATTTCGAGTACATTTCGAAACAATTTCAACTTTAGTTGTTGTATTGTAATGCTAATAGAATTACATACAACAGCCTAAATGCCGAATTGAATGAATGGTCGAATGGACGAATTCCACAGCTCAGACATACTACTAGTATAAGGTTGGGCAATTGCTTTCAGTCTGAATTTAAAAAAATCTATATACTGTATGACTGTCTGTATTTGTCAATTTTTATAATGTATTACTAAGCATTTTGATAATTATGGATGTAAAATTTATAAACTTTTTAAATGTGTAATATATATTTAAAAAATCATCAATTCTCATCAATTGCACCTTTCTTTTTTGTATTTAAAGTATTTTATGTATTGTATACCTGCTGGAAGAACACTATCTAAGGTTGTGTGGCGCCCACCCGGCTTGCTACAGTGAACCTCCATGTAAGCAGATACTTTATTTATTAAATGTTCTTCCCTTATGAATTGGATGCCTGTTATTGTGTTTTCTTGAGCCAATATAATAGAAGATTGGCAACACCAGGATTCAACTGACATCTACATTCATTTTGAAGTGCAACTTTTTCTTCACAAGTCTGTGAGTGCATCCCCTCAAGGGGGACAAAGATTCCTCCTGATCTCTGAAAAGAGATATTAATTCACTATTGTCACCTACTAAGTTAATAATTTTGTTTTCCACAGTTTGCTTTAAGCGCCCCTTGTCTTGTCTATTTGTATATATTAAAAAAAGTTTAAATTTCACATCCATAATTATCAAACTACTTAGTAACACAATCTACATATGTTACATGCTTATATACACTGACTTTTCCTCCAATTCATTCCCTGTACTTTTACAGTTTTTGTCTAACTATATTAATTATAGTATTTTAACATATTAATTTAATTACAGTTTACCCCTGCAGGCCTGTGCTGTGATTCTGATTGCTCTGACCACTACATTATACTGGACAAGGTTTTTGGGGGGGTCTGGGAACCTATATTTTTATTAACTAGTTAATTTGGATAAGTGGGTCAGTTTTAGTGTTGTATTAGTTGTGCACAATATTATTTGGAAAATAATGAACATATGTATTTTTTAAACTTCTCCCCTTTTATAAGTATTTTTGAATACCAAAATGTAAATAATTTTTATGTACATGATATCCATCCAAAGAAAATTCTTACAAGGGTGCGTTAATGAGAGAGGAAAACTAAGTTTAAAAAACCACATATCAAAATGGAAAAATCGCCTCTGGTCATTAGACCAGCAAAATTTGTCATTTTAGGTTAATGCATGCCTTGGGAGTATTCCTGGCTGAATGGCGTAATATACCAGTAACATGCTCTAAGACTTTTTCGTGGGACAGTCCCGATTTTGGGGGTCTGTCACGCTGTCCCGCCGAGCTCTACCTCTGCCCCGGTTTTTAGAACAGAGGTAGAATTCATCAGAACAGCGGAAATAAAAACTGCAACACCATGTTCTTAACCTGTTCTTTGATGTCTGGGACACCGGAGATGGAATACTGCACATGCACAGTGCTTCCTGGTTGTGTGACAGCGCTACCGCATTTGCATGTTGGCGCTGTCAATATGACTCCCAGGGATACTGTCAAGGCATGCATGAACCATTTGTCTTAAGGGGTCAATAAAGGGTATACTCAGTGAAAGAAAATTGTAGGCAATTGAGACAGGAATTGCAAACTTAAGTCCAAAGTAGCCTTAATAAAGGTTACTGGCCCTTTAGCAACAAATAACGTGTGAAAATGTCACCTGTGAATATTATATAAATCACAGGTTTTTTATTTTTATTCTATTTAATATGCAACATATTAAATATTTTTTAAACACTTTTATTAATATTATTTTATTTCACACTTTTGGAGAATACATATAGACCACTAAGATTCAACTTTTTATGTTTCTGTGTGTTTGGTTTCAACAAAATGATGCCCATAAGCTTCTATATCCGAATTCCCCAACCACTTACTATCGAACTTAGACAATTTCAGACATTGCTGCATTCATTTTGTTATTCAGTGCATCTGAATTGAAATTTCACCTATGTTCATTCAATTTCGACAGCTCAGTAGCATAAGGTAGGGGATGAAATTTGGCTTTTTCAACCGAATTCTCCAACCTTATACTACTGAAGTTAGGCCATTTTCGTCCATTGCTGCATTCATTTTGTTATTCAATTCTTATAAATGAATGGACACTTCACCTATGTTTATTCAAAACATAGTATAAGGTTGGGGAATTTGGATGAAATATCCAAATTTTGACCGCTCAATAGCATAAGGAAGGGGATGAAATTCGAATGAAATTAGACTTTTTCTAAAAAAAATTCTCCAATATTTTATTGAATGAACATAGGTGAAATTTCCATTCATATTGAAGTTAGGCCATTTTCGTCCATTCATTACGTTATTCCATTTGTATGAATGGAATTTAAACTATGCTCAATACAATTACATAGTAAACACAATACTTCTATTAAATGGTTGGGGAATTTGGATGAAAGAGTCGAATTCCATCCAAATTTTATATCCTACTATTAAGCTTAGGCAAAATGTTTGTTTGTTTTCGGATGTAATTCGGTTCTTTCATCCGACTATTAAACATAGGTAAATTATTTTCCATTCGTACGAATGAATGTAATAAAACGAAAATAACGAACTAATTTCATCCAACACAAAAGCAGCAATGGACGAAATTAATTTCAGATGAAAGAGAAATTTTTGTTTTGCCCATCCAATGACAATTGCCTCTCTAAGAATAAGAGAGATGGTTCTACATAAGATCCAGGACAAGTTGACCAATGGAAAAAATTGCCTGGGTCACATAGCAAACAATATAAATGAGAGTTACGAACAGGGATACAGCAAAACTTGAATATGTTCTATTCAAACACATTACGAAACTATAATAACTGAGAAACTTGGAACTGCATTCCTTTTCCCTAGCAATAAGTATAGAGTTATCCTGATCACTACCACCTTGCAAGCCTCACTGTTATAATAGCAGAAGGTTTGGAGGAAAGGGCACCTGGTTCTCAATGCTGCAACTAAGTATTAGGGTGACCACAGACCCTGCTGCACAGTCAATTATGACTGGTATAATACATGTGCCATGACAGTATGCACAGTATGTGGCCCCCAGCCATTATGTTCACACTGTTTTTTCGTAGATCAAATTTGGCATGCATATATACACAATAGATCAATAAAGAAGAGAAAAAATATTCTTACTAGTGTAATGCATGCAGTATTATTTGAAGAACAGTTTGCAAAAATGTTATCATCGAGTTTCCTATATGTAACCCGGTATGTCGGAGTGGTACTGATTATCAAGGGGCAGGATGCCTGAGTCACAGCTGGCGGCAGTCTAAGTGTTATTGTGGTGTTTGTTGTAGTTGATATTGTAGGTTGGTTGGTAATGGAAGTCAACACCAGGCATCTTTTGTCTGAAACAATAGACATGTTTAGGATCATTGTCTCATGGGTAATGCTGTTGAAAAAGCAATTATTTATTTTCCTAAACACAGTCTCTGTACCAAGTACTTTGTTAATATATACAGATAGACAATAGCATAATGCATTCTAAATCAAGCAGTAAATGCTGATGGTTCTACAGATGTTTTTGTATGATTGAATGGTCAGTATTATTATTCATTTTATTTATAAATCATGATCATATCCCACAATACTGTACAGTGAGATTTCCTCACTACCTTCCAACATGACAAATAATCTGTTATCATGAGATGTCATTTTATTAAAGACATAAATATTGTTGACTGCTACATAGTACAACTCATGTTAAATTTTACAAAAACTGGAGAGAAACAGTGCTAATGAACATGCCTTAGCATGGAAAGAGACATGATGCAATATGCCAATTTAATCACTCAAAAAACATATCTAGAAATACATTTTTGTCGCATTTTTCAAGGTCATAAACTAGGGTTGAATATCTGTACTATGCACTTGTCAGTTAGAAAGTAAAGCTACTCCAATAAGCTTTGAATGAATAATTTATCTATTTATCACATTTATATACATATATTTTAAAAAAAGGGCTGATGGATAAATATAATGTACAAAAAAAATGGGCAAGATTCAATGCAGGCGTTAGGTCAAAAACAGCGTTAAGGTTCAATTAACAGGCATTGTTTATTTAATGCCCACCATTTATTATTTTTTTTCGGTGCTTCGCTTTATTAGGTGTATTTATTTTTATTTTTTCAAAGCCTCTTTTCCTGGGATGAAGATGAGGATTTGAGAGCTCTGCAGATCTTTGTTGGAGATTTTTAAAAAACAAATTTCACAAGGGCACCTTTTGTGTCCCAGGAGGGTGGGCAGTGATTTTCACAGCCCACTGTCATGGCACTCAAAAGGGCAACTTAGAGGTTGGGGTAGGTAGGAAATGTTACAATTTATTTTATTGATTTTTACTATTATATTAAATATATGTATTTTTGGGAATAATTGTGTTTTTTTGTTGTTTTTTTTACGAAAAGACATTATTACCTTATCGTCAAACTAGGGCATCAATGCACATTATTTCTCTGCTGTATGTTTTAATTGAATCACACGTTTTTTAAAGTGCAGTAAAATCCAAAGCCAATATCTTCCAAAGCATTTTTACCTGGAAAAGGCTGTAGAGAAGGAGTGTATGCCATCACTTTGGTTTGATATCCATCCATTTGGAGTATACTTGGCAATTCATCACCTTTACTTGTTTGATAAATAGTACAATTTTCTTTTTCTACAATGCTCCAATATATAAAATAGTCATCAACAGTGACACTTGTAATGACTGT
This sequence comes from Pelodytes ibericus, assembly GCA_036172795.1. NCBI lineage: Eukaryota > Metazoa > Chordata > Amphibia > Anura > Pelodytidae > Pelodytes > Pelodytes ibericus. The sequence goes on from CM069861.1 coordinate 95,701,896, forward strand.
ACCATCTATAAAGAAATAATAAGCAACTTAAATAACAAAGAGAGGATAAAATTTACAGTGCACAAGTATAACATGTATAATTATATCAATTATAAGTAATACCCCAACATGTCGCTTGAGTGTATTTTTGTAAGTTTCACATATACATGTAAAGCACATATTTTGTCAATGTTTAAAATATTGTGTTCATTTTTTCAGTTTATGTAAATTCCTGGAATACTTTTGAGCCTTGCAGCTGTGATCTTAAATTACCAATTGGCTTTACACTGTAAACAAATGGACTGAAGGGAGGAAAATGGCCCAGGAATTCTTCCTTTCTGGGCATGCCGCCTACACATTTTCACCACTGTCTCTGTCCTATGGTATTAGCCCTAGGAGTGTTGTGAAGCGCTATGGGCCTTACTTGTCCATCGCAGCATGCCCAGAGAGGATATCACATGGTCTGTGCTTCTGGGTTACAGATTTCTTACCTAACCCAGTGCTCTGACTAACTCTGCAGTGCTGGAGAAATGCAAGGGAAAATTAAGGAGGTCAGTGCGGAACAAGCACAGACCTCCCTCTTTTCGATCAAGAACAGGAAACAAGTAATAGGAAAAGGGTTAAACTGGTTGATGCAAGTTTTTTTCCACCTAAACTGCTATGTAACAGTGTAACTATGTACAACTGTTGGTACACTAGCTGTTACTACAATGCTCAGTTACCACTTTAGCTAGCATCATGCTATCCATCATCCACAGCAACTGGTAATCCTTTGGAGATAGAAAGGGAAAGACAGAAAGGGAAATAAGGAAAGAGGGGAGGAGAATGCAGGAAGGGAGGGAGAGATTTGTTAAATAGGGGGCAATAGTTTGGTGACCTGATCTTACATATAGTAACTATTTATTTTTAGTGTGTTAGCAACCAACCCTTGTTCCATGATTTTGTAGTATTTTAATGTGGTGAATACATTTTTGTAATTAATGTTATGTAGTAAGGCTGCAAGAGTTATACATAACACAAGAAAATAACATCTAAGGATTTTGGATAGCCAGATTACACTCACCATTAAGCTGTGGTAATGTGATCACTTTGAGACAGTGACAGCCTTCCAAATCAGAGGTCCAGATCTCTGTGGCATTACATAGGAAGTATATATAGGGAGTATCTCTGTTGGTTGTATCCAAGGCTAATGATGAGCCTATGTCTGAAGACTTAATCGAACAGGTGCAGTTTGCCTTAACCCCGCTAATGTTATTCTCATGTCCTAACACGTGACTGAGTGTACCATTGGGAATACTGTAGTAGGAAATTCTTTTACCAGTATCCCAAGACTCTATCCAGTATAAACGACTGTAAGAAAAAAATAGATGGTTTTATTACTAATGATTTTACTAATTAACGTTTTTCATGGTCAGTTGAAAAAAACCTGACATCTGGATTTGGCTAGCAAGGACAGATTTTGCCTGAGATGTACTAATTTTATAAATTTACTCAACAATTTTGATATATAACCACTGCAATGAGCAAATGTTTAGTAATACTATTTATGCACATTTCTGTGGGCATATAAACACATTTCTTAATATCCAATGTGATTATAGGGTACCATTTATATCTTCCAGCTACTACATGCCTTGACTGCCCAAATGGGTTTGCATTAAAGACAAAAAAAAAAATCTCACCATTAACTCAGATGATCAACAGAGTGTACTAACTTCCTCGATTGTAGAAGTGCAATCCTGGCACTTAATGGTTTGGGGCACATTCCTAGGACCATTGTTTCCCTGACTTGTTATAGCCTACATACAATTCAGTGTAAACTATTATTATAGTTGGTGTACCTCTGTAATGCATAAAATTCCAATGCTTCCAGGCTTGAATTTCTGGATAGCAGAGAGATGTTGATGGCCTTCAGAACTTTTGTCTTGTGCTCAAGGTCGATGGTATAAAGTTGGGGACCATTCTGCTCTGAATACATGCTAACATACAATTGTCTTGCAATCCAATCCATTGTCATGAATTGACTGGCCAAGAGACGCTCATCTTGTAATAACTAGGGGGGAAATAAAAGCATAGTAAATATGTAATAATGAAGAAGAACTTGAGCAGTATTCTGACTTTGCATAGAGTCTCCAACTGCAGAGATAACTAGCTATTGTATACATTCCCATAAGCCTTAGATATCTGTTCCTTGCCAAGATTTGCAACAGCAGAATACATTCCAGCTACAATATACTGGGCTAGTGCATCCATTACAATACATTTTTTTACTTTAAAAAGTATGCATGATATATACTAAGTGCAATAACAGAAGAAAGAGCTAAAATAAAAAAAATAGAACTTTTTTCATCAGTTTTGAAACATTTTGCCCAACACCGGTTAAATTCAGTTATTATTATATTAGTAGGCCGTAAACAATGAAGCAAAAGACACTTGACATTTTTGTTAAATCCATGAAAATTTGAGTGATGTTTTGGTGTTTAAAGATACTTGTCTCAATGCCTTTGCTTTATTGGCGAGGCCATTAAGCAACATTAATTCTTTTGTAGTGAATTCATAGAGGTCATTATTAATGAATGTTATATGTAACATCAATTGTTAAGTAGCTGATTTGCGTAGAGAGCTGTGGCTTTGAAGTGATGATGTGAATCATTTCTATTATCTCCAATTCATTTGTTAGTGTGCGGAATACTTTGTGGGTTACATTATGAAATCAACTTTAGTGCTAGTTTCATCTACAGAACCCTCGTCCTTCACCTCCTCTCCCACAGAAGTCTGACAAACATTAGTAAAAGACCTAGATACAATAAGTGTCATGTTTACTACAGTTTATACTTATTTATGATTTAAACATTATTCTGAATTGTACCAAAACAGTGGAAAGGTCTTCAATATCTTTGCTGAATATCGAGTCATTTAGTATGTAGTACAGTTTCCCATCGTGGGTTATGTAGGAAATGGCCTTCAACCTCTCAGCTGAAAATCTCCACAGTGCTTCTTTTCTGTACGTGTCAATCAAAGTTACTTCTCTAGAATAGAAATGGATTACAGCAGGTGCAGGCCGAACATCTGGAAAAAAAATATGTTGAAACATGACTGACACAGACTGTATGGTAAATATATTTATATGTAGACAAAAGTATTTTACCGGGAAGAATAAATCAAATATTTTAGAAATGTAATAAGTGTCTGAAAAACATTTACACAAAGATATGCTGAAGAAAATAAAATGAATCTAAATTACAAGTCCTTAAAGCAATTGGATTTTGGTTTAAATTGCGTAGCTACTTGGATTTCAGAGAACTGGTGGACAATTTGTTTTTGTTTTTTTGTTTTTTTTTTCATGTAAGGCCGTTCCATGTTTGAGAAACTAATATGGATTGATTACTTTGATGCTGATGTTAACATAGATGCAGAGTTACCTACACAGGATAGATGTTCTGTATTTGCATTCTATTACAGAACAAATTAATAAAAATATATATTATTTTTTTTAAAATAGATGTGGTGCACTACAGAGAACATGCTGCACAGGAACATTGAACTAACACTGAATTATCATTGAACTTTCCATAGAAGTGGTTATTTACTGTGCCAGATCTATATAGGGTAAATTTGGTTTTCAGTGTTAGCCAGCTCAGAACTTTTAGCATATGATGAAAATGGGTGGTATAATTACATTGGATAGCAATAATTCAATAATGAATTATGAAGAACTGTTTTTTTTCACCAACTTTCATATGTGGCATTGCTAAATGTAGTAAATGTCAATACTCCATGACTGTCAGTTCAATCGTTTTTTACCTGAGGAAAAGTCAGTACTTTCCTAAGGCCTATTTGCACCATACAATGCACAGAGAAACAGTGATCCACAGATAGTCAAGCCACACTTGTGAATTGCTCTTAATAATGTAACTTGCACTTCCTTCACTGTGACTAATTGGTCTTTTCAAGACTCCAGTTTCCAAAGACAAGCCAATAATTAGTTTTTTGTCAGTTTTCCCTCCCAAATACCCAGCTGTTTGCTTAAAAAACCAAATCTGTTCAAGGCGTAAAAACATAAGCCATAGAGGCTAGTTACATAATAGTGAATAATTCACAGTGAAAACATATGATTCTAGTTGAATTATTACACATTTTGTTACACAATATTGTGGTTCTAATTGAGTTATTGCACATTTTAAATGGTTTGCCAAACAAAGTATGGATAATTCTAGTACCTGATAGATTGGCTTTTTTCATTTCCGAGAATGGGCCGGCTCCTGCAGATGTGTAAGCTTTGACCTGCAAAAATAGAGATAATTATAGTGCAATATCTGTCTACCATTTTCTATGCAAACTACAGAAATTAGATTAATGGTGCATGTTTTCCACATGATAAAATTATTTAAAGAACCTTATTTGACTTTTCTTCAGAAGATAATTGGGGGGGGGGGGGTAAATGAGGCTTCAAGCAAAAATCTACTTGGTTATGTGCATAATAATTTCACCAACACAAGTGCTTAAAAAAAAGAAAATTGCTTTCAATTTGATGAATTATTACATTTTTATTGCATATTAAATATGGTGCATGGTTTAATATGTTACAACACTCTTTATATTAAGACAGTGGCTATGTAAGGTAAGATAGAATGTGATATTTTTCCCCTCCCTTGCACTGAGAAAAATAGCATTCTAGATTTATTTACTTTCACCTAATCGCATTCTGTATGAAGAACTATCCTGAAGCCAGTTTCGAAAACTTTAGCAATCGTATTGGAAACTAATAAAATGATCTTGCTGATTTCTCTACTCAACATTGAGAGCTTCGCTCCACAATTGCTATTTATACTTAACACCCAATATATTTACATTACTTGGGTTAATTATATCAGTGGTTTTGTAACAATCAATAAGTTAGCCATGCATTTAGCTATTCTATTAACTTTAAAGAGGGCCGTTTTTCTTTCAGTGAGGTGAAAGGCTACTTATGTTTTATTAAAAGTGTAATTTAAATGACACACTAATTGCGTACTTTTCAAATTCTCCATCATTCATGTGTGCCACCTTAGTTCACTCTGTACATAGCGAATAGCGGGAGAGGAGATGATCATTACTGTCTGTTGTTGAAACACATAAAGTAGGGGAGTCCACATTTTTATAGAGTGGGCTTCATGTTGAGAAATGTATGTGTGTCTTGGGGTGCAATAAATTGTTTATACAGTCAGAGTGAAGAACATATATAAATAAGAGATAAAAAAGAGGTGCAATGTCCTTGTGTAACTAAATTTTTAAAAAAGTTTATTTAAAATAAATAAAATGCCTACAACATGAATATCCCGCATATAGAATTCAATATTGTCTGTAACTCTCATATAATTGCCAGCAAACACTGATGTCCACCCTTTGGAATGTAAAAGAACTGTCCTATACTCCAGAGGTGTGCATCAGATGATACAACACAACCCTCTTGTCACTGTTTGCCAAGATGCAACCATTGACAAGAAGTCAGTATAAAATCATGTATTAATCCAAGTGTTTGGTAGTGGTACATCTAGTAAAGTATCTTGGTTTTGTGCTGCCTAAGGCAGATAAAATTTGGGCACCCCCCCTTCCCATGTTGCGCATCCACAACATGACCCATAACCCACGTTGCACACCCAGGATATGCTCCATCACCCCATTACATTCCCCATCACCCACATGCACAAACATTAAATGCTCCATCACCTCCATTACATGTCCCCATCACCCCATTACATACACATTACATGCCCCTATAACATGCCCCCATCACATGCTCCATTACCCCATCACCCCATTACATTCCTCCATCACTCCATCACATGCCCCCATCACATGCCTCGAGCACCCAATTACATGCACCAATCACCCCCATTACATACCTCCATCACCCCCATTACATGCCCCCATCACATGCCTCCATCACCCCCATTTCATGCCCCACTCAACCCAATACCCTTAATACAATGCCCCATAACCCTTAATACATGCCCCCATTCCCCCAGGACTTACCCTTGTCCCTGGTGGCTGTTGGAAGGCAGTATTGTGTCCTACCATGCTGCTTGTTCGGCTCCCCAACAGTGTGTGCAGAGAGGTCACGTGATCCAGCGTTTATGTGACGTCATAGTGCACGGGGAGTCAAACAGGCAGCAAGGTGTTTTTTTCTTAAAGGGGCCCTTGGCACTTGTCTTGTTTGCCTTTCGCAAATACAGCACTGGGTGCATCACTACTTCCTCTGGGATAAATTGTATATATACCCCACTACTCTGTCTAGTCACTTATTAAGGATTCATGCCAAACAGAATCAATTTTGTATTGGCTGGTCAGTGACAATGGGCAGAGATATAATCTTAGGGAATTTAGCTGAAATTCTTAAATTTTCATACATTTAGCGGGGCTAGGATCGGTCCGAAATTGGCTATTTTAGCCAATCTCGAGCTGACAAATCAGGAGCATTCAGATCGGGGAAACGTCACCTTTTTAAGCACAGAATTTCAGCTATTCTAAAAATGCAGATTAACTCAGAACAAGAGCTGAATTGTAAAAACATTTCCGAAGTTCAGCCATTTCAAACCGTTACATATATTATACCCTAATATAATATTTGATAATAAAATTTGTGATTGGAATATTTTCTCAAAATATGATATTTGGGCACAAATGTTACAGTTATCACTCAAACATCATGTAATAAAGCACATACGTACCCCATACGCCACTTAGTAACCCCAATAGAAGTCAGCCATGTATCTATATGTACATATATTGACATATATAGATTAACATACCATCTATAGCTGGCATCGCGTCAAAGTTATTTTTATACTACAAGAGTGGTTAAGACAGTGTGCTAAATGATAGATGTTAAGTTATGTACATTTAGATACATGGCCATTCCCTAACTTTTATTGGGGTTACTAAGTGGCATATGAGATACGTCTGTTGGTTTTCATGTACATTATTTGTTAAATGATATACCATGGTATGGCATGATATACAAAGTTTATGCATTTACTGCTCATTGGCATGATATATTAAGTTCATGCATTTACTGCAAGTTGGCGTGATAAAGTTTATGCATTTAGTGCTAATTGGCATGCTATACAATGTTGAAACATTTAATGGTCATTGGAATGCTTTATAAAGTTTATGTATTTACTGCTCATTGGCATGATATACAACATGTATGCATTTACAGCTTATTAGCATGACATACAAAGTTTATGTATTTACTGCTTATTAACATGCTATACAAAGTTTATGTATTTACTTCTTATTAACATGCTATACAAAGTTTATGTATTTACTGCTCATTATCATGTTATACAAATGTTATGTATTTATTGCGTATTGGCATGATACATAAAATGAATGTGTTTACTGCTTATTGTCATGATATAGCAGGTTGTTTCATTTACTGCCCATCTGTATAATATACAGTTTATGTACCTACTGGTCATTGGCATGATATATGACGTTTATGAAATTTACTGCTTATTGGCACAATATAGAAAATGTATTAATTTACAACTGTCGACAAAAATAGAATTTATGTTTAAATGAAAGATTGAATCAAGTATAGATGTTTTAATTTAAAATACTTCTATGAAAGAATACAAATTAAATAACACAGTGAAACCTCTTTGCTCCATACAGCCCAATCAGGGGAGACATGTTGTATAGAATCATTTGAAGGAAGATCTGACTCATCTAACCCAAGACTGTGGGCAACATTCTCCCTGTTAGAGCAAAGAGGGCTCAATAAGTGTAACTACTCTAAGGAGGATCAGTGATGCAGAACCTGGTCTCGAAGGAAACTGAGGACTTAAGAGGTAGTCAAGATAGTTTTCACTCTGACCAACATGGACCTTATGGTTGAGTCGCAGATGGAGAAGGCCAGACACTTGTGCGGCACCTAGAACTACCTCCAGAACCTCAGTAAACCTAAGAACACAAACAACTGAAGAAGCAGGTCGAGATAACAGCCGGTCAGAAGGGTAGGACAAGGCAGGATAAACTATGAACAGGTCGAGCTCAAAATCTAGGGAATCAATCATGAACAAATAAGCAACAAGGACAACACACGGGAAGCAGGATAAACAGGAACAAGCCAAGGTCAGGAATATAGAAGTCAGAATGGTCAAAACAAGCAGGAGTCAGAATACCAGAAATAATGAATACGGAATCACAATACCACAAATAGGCACAAGGCACTATCACAGACAAAGGTTCAGTGCAGACTGAGCCTTTAAATATCCTTCCAAAGGATGTCGCCGCCTCTGGGTTGAAAACGAGGCTTGGAAGAAAAATAGGTAAGTTGCCTTTAAAACTAAGATGGCGCCCAGTACGGAGGTCACGCTTCTGTACAGCAATAGCTAAGCCGTCGGAAGCGTGTAGTGTGGAGGAGCATGCAATGAGCTGCGTAAGCTCTCCGAAACAGCAGCAGTGGATCCTCGCGTACGGGACCTCGAGGTTAGTATTACAATAAGGTACTTTATTTCTATATAAGCCATTTACACTTGATGCCATCTTTCAATAAAACAAAAGTAAATTGTTGGCCATTAACATGCAGTAAGAATTTTCCCTTAACATAGGCCCTGCTGACTTGCCAATACAAGTTTGGTGTTTTATGTTTGGTGTGAATCCCTTATAAATGATCAAATGGAGTAGCAGTTTATGCACATCATCCCTGAGGAAGAAATGCCATCCCATTATGAGATGAGTTGATTATATGTTCTCTGGCTTCACCTAGATGAACATTAACTTATTTTAAAGATTATATGGTTAGCATAGAAAAATGTTTTGTTTATTTAACAGGAATACAAAAGCAGTCCAACAACAATTGAAATCAACTTTATTCAAACAAATCTACATATTCATAGGGCTAATGAGTAATGGGTTGTTAAGTTAAGTTGGGATGCACCTTGCTGTCCAATGGGCTGCTTTTGGCCCACGGACCTCACTTTGGATATCGCTAACATAAGGTGCCTATCTGCTTCCCTGATTTCCTCTGTATATCTAGTGAATGGTGAATAAACAGATTTTCAGCACTTCATTTGCCAGTTGAGTATCATAACCACCGACAGATAATGACCTTGAAAATATGTCTAAAAAGTGTCTAACCTCCCAGCAAGTTAAAGTGCTGGTCAAGTTGGACCCCTGTCAAGTTTAGTGAATTCCTGTAGATATAAAGAAGATAACCTCAAATTTTTGGAAAATACAACATGACAGAAAATCAGCACTCTTACCTGAAACTCGAGCAAAAGTCCTGGATTCACGTGAATAAGGTGAAAGAACCTTGTTGACACCGTTATGTTGGCTGTGGTCCACACGTCAGTGGAATTGCTTAACATAGTTTCATTATCTATTCTGTAGTTAATCATAAACGTTGTCAAAACACCATTGGGCATTTTTGGATTATCCCATCTCATTTCCACACCAAGGATCTCATTGTTGAATGCACTGTAGTTATGTAACAGAAATATCCGTGGATTCAGTGGTGGAGAAGGAACTTTGATTACACAAGAAAAATAAAAAAAAATAAGTCAAATCAATGTAGCATTAGATGATCATTTTTTATGTCACAATAAAACTGTATTAAAAAAGTCATATGATGAACTAATGCAAGAATCTCACAGTACTGCTTGATTTTATCTTTCTTGTTTAATTTCTCTTTTTAATACTTCAAAAAGAATAAGTGCACCATATATCAGTGGTTCTATAACAGATGAAAATAATGTAAATTTTTAAGCTGTTGTTCCTTTTCTTTTTTTTTTAAATAGTGCCATCAAAGTAACATGGACATACCCAATCATCTATTGATATATATGGGTCATAGACAAGTATTGTTTCTTGTTATCTAAAATTCCAAACAATAACACTTAGCAAAAAGCAAATTCTAAAGTTCAACAAATGGATGTCTTCTACAAAACATTTGGTGAAAGATGAAACATATAGGATTTGTAGATCCAACAAATTTGTAGAGCAACATTTTATGAGATGTGCTATTGTTTCTCAGAAAGGTTTCCTTTAGGAAGATAATATACTATAAGTACAATACATAGGGCTCCAAAGATTCCCCCTGCTGTGATGGAGCAACAGAGTTATGTATTACAGGTTGAGTATCCTTCATCCAAAATGATCAGTTCTCCAAAAATAAATTTGAAAGTGTTTCGGATTTTGCCACACACAATTGTGAGAATGCACGTTTATTCAGTGTGAAACTGCACTATAGCCTTTCCATGCATGCTCAGATCGCCCCACGCCCCCAAAGGGTAATATAAATGCACATGTGCATGCCTTACATGCCAACAACAGCGTTCCAACGACAGCTTGCCAATGATGATCACATCCCAGTTACAACACAGTAAAAGTGATGTTTGTGCTCTACACAGTATTTGCATTAATATTACTGTATTTCATGAGTGCTGAAAGGCTTTAAGGTGTCTAATTGTTGAAAATGATCCATATTCCAATATTATCCATTATATAAAATACTTCTTGTCCCAGGCATTTAGGATAAGGGATACTCAACCTGTACTCAATAGTGTTTAAATAGTTGTATTCATAAAACCTGTTCCATTGAGGATTGTTTTGAGAACCATTCCTTCTCGTATAAGGAGATGGTAGAATGAAGAGAGCACATTTAGCCCACCCTACAAAATCCAGAACAAATATTGCTAAAGTAACATGAGACAGGCAGGATAGCAACTGGCTTCTACTAAATCACATCCAACTTTACCAATATTTCTATGCGTAAAGAACTGTTTCCATCTTCTGGCACACATATATCATCCACAGCTGTTTCCTGTTGGATACCTCATAGAGAAGATAAAGATATGTAACCATATAAAAGTGACATAACTGAACCAAAGTGCAGCAAAACCTGAAATATACTGGGCTTAGCTATGTTAAACAAACAGTGAAAACACTACTAAGGCATCTCATACAAGGAGATTGGGTTTTGTATATAGTGGTAATTTATGCCCACTATTTCTTATGGTCACAATTTCTATATTTTGGAACTTCTTTCTACTCTTCTACAACTTGGTTTTGTCTATTTATACCTTGGATCTGCTTCTCCAGTTTTTAGATATTGGGGTGGATTATTTTTTTGGGCATAATTCAAGCAAGACTCAATAGAAATGTATTCTGTGGATATTTTCAGGTAGAATTCTCACATTACTTAGAAATAAACTATAGAGCAAGAGACTTTAAAAAGTTTAGCTCCCTATAGTTCATTTAAAATAGCACTAAATGGGGCATTTAAAGCATTTTATTTTTCAAATATGGTTAAACAAATACGTTTGTACATAAAGCAAATGAGTAAATTCAGTATTAATTTATAAGGCATCTTAACTACTGAATTTATGTTTTTATTGCTAAATATCATTTATTTTTTACCTGTATTGTGATAAAAAAATGTGCACAAATCACCATCAAAAAATGATTAAAATAAATTAAATATACTATTTAAAAATGGATGAATGTAATCTTGAGCGTCTGTGGTGCTTTGTCTTTTACTGGAGCATTGTAGTATTAAGTTAGATTTGTCTCTTGAAGAAGAAGGATGTCATTTGTTTATCTATTATTAACGTATTGCAATATCTAATACAGTGTCATTGCTATAATTTGTAGTTGAACCATCTCTGTATGTATATTGCTGCACAGATAACTAAGCTATACAGTATTTATAGACGTTGAAGCCTGTCAATGCACTGTGAATTTTGATGCACATTGCTATTGTTGTAGTGTTTCATTAGGTCAGGATGCCCCCTAGTGGTTTTGAACAAAATATATTGGTTTACATATTAAGGTGATATTTTAGTTAATCTTTTTTATATTTATATCTAGGTGTGTGCGTATATATGATTATTTCTGACTTGTGAATATGTGTTATATTTTTTGCCTGGGAAAGACACAACTATCAGATTTATTTATTTATCAAAAATGATTTATACATTTTTACATTTTTATATGTACAACAGTACATATACTGTTTATGACACCTGTGACTTGATATTCAAATGAACTATGCTAAATTTGGAATTTGCATTTAAATGCAAATGTTGAGATCATTAACATGAGCCACCCCAAACACTTTTAAAATCGTCTTTTCTATTAATGTATGCGTTTGCTTGAAATTCTGCTAACAAAATGTGTATATATATATATATACATATAAATATATATATATATATATATATATATATATATATATATATATATATATATAGTTTCTATATTTACAGTGCAAACAATGTTTATGTGACAGAATCTTTATAACCCCTTTGTGACGTATGGTGACTAAACCAATTATGGTGTCCTAAAAGAACCACATACCAAAACACCGTTTTTTTTGTTCCTTGCCACTATCTCCAACTGATCTTTGAGCAACAGCTTCATTTTCCCTATCAGACTGAGGCCACTCAAAGTGACCTCATCTGACAGGTGGGACCCCACTGCAGATACCTGCAACAGGACCAAAGCACAGCTCATCGCGAGGGACCACAATGAGCTGTTAAGTTAACAACATTCTATGCCATCCTAACATTACAAAGAAGTTACATTTCCATGAACACTCCCTATTTGAATCTGTAAACGTCAATAAAGTCTCAGCTCAGATGTTAAAGGACTGTTCCAAGGTGAAACGTAGAAACATTGAATGTATCGGCAGATAAGAACCATTCGGTCCATCTAGTCTGCCCAGTTTTCAAAATACTTTTATTAGTCCGTGTTCCCTATATTATATGCAGGATAGCCTTGTGCCTATCCCACATATGTTTAAAATCCTTGACTGTGTTTACCTCTACCACTTCCGCTGGAAGGCTATTCCATACATCCACTACCCTCTTAGTAAAGTAATACTTCCTGATATTAGTTTGAATTCGTTGCCCCTCTAATTTAGAAGTTTTTCTCCTTTTAAATATACTCTCCTCCTTTACTGTGTTGATTCCCTTCATGTATTTAAATGTTTCTATCATGTCCTCCCGTTACATCCTCCAAGCTATATATGTTAACATGCTTTAACCTTTCCTGGTAAGTTTTATCCTTCAACCCATGAACCAGTTTAGTAGCCCTTCTCTGAACTCTCTCCAAAGTATCAATATCCTTCTGGAGATACGGTCTCCAGTACTTCATACAATACTCCAAGTGAGGTCTCACCAGTACTCTGTACAATGGCATGAGCAATTCCCTCTTTCTAATGCTAATACTTTTCCCTATGCCAGTCATGTCCAAAGTCCGGCCCGCGGGCCAATTGCAGCCAGTGTCCCAGTTTTATACGGCCCTACAGGTAATTTGGCAACATCTATCTGTTGTGGCCTCCAGTGAATCCCCGAGCACCACTCAGGACCCCTGGGATCTCTTAACACCGCGGGACTGCAAGTCCTTAGTAGGTGTTCTCGTGATTTCTTATACGTTGCTGGATTTGCTGTTCGTAGGTACGCGATGCGGAAGTCACGTGACATAGATGTTTACTATCGGCGCACATAGCGGGTTCTCCCACTTTGCATTGCTGATCGGAGGTCCTTGAGGTAAGAGCCTAAATGGCATTGTAATACTATTGAAATTTAAAAAAATGCTTTTAATTCCGCATTGTGTGTGTGTATGTATAAGGATGGCATTTTCTTATGTGTGTGTTGTATATGAGGATGGCATAGTGTAAGTGTGTTTGTGGCAGAGAGTGTGTATGTGTGTGTGTGTATGAGGGTGGCATAGTGTAAGTGTGTGTGTGTGTATGAGGGTGGCATAGTGTAAGTGTGTGTGTGTGTGTGTATGAGGGTGGCATAGTGTAAGTGTGTGTGTATGAGGATAGCATAGTGTATGTGTGTTTGTGGCAGAGAGTGTGTGTGTGTATGAGGGTGGCATAGTGTAAGTGTGTGTATGAGGGTGGCATAGTGTAATTGTGTGTCTGAGGGTGGCATAGTGTAAATGTGTGTGTATGAGGGTGGCATAGTGTAAGTGTGTGTTAATTAATTTGCATTTAATTTTAATGGTTCAAAGAATGTCAGGCAAAATGGTTGGCCCTCACACATGTTCACTTAATCAAATCTGGCTCTCTTTGAAAAAAGTTAGGACACCACTACCCTATGCAATCAAGCATTCTGCTAGCATTTCCAAAAAAGAGCATCAAGTGGATCTCACTTGACAGTTGTGCAGCATTAAAAAAAAAAAGATATTTAGGAAAGGGTAAAAACACTGGCACAATATAGTAGAGCTTCGTCCACTATTATGCCCTCACTATACAATATGCCAAGACGTTGATACTGATTTTCAAAGCAAAACTAAAGAAATACAATTGGTATAAATGTTCGTTAGGAGATGTATAAATGCTATTGGGAAAATATAAACATTTAATAGTTCGATTTGACCACTGCAGCCTGAAAATACATGAACCAGGTTGTGCATTTAAAGAAATGAAACATATAATTTTTTTTGAAAATTTTAGTTTTTGCAACATTTACCTTTAAAACTTACCTTTCTAAGGCTTTCTAAAAGGAATCAATCCTTCTCCATTGATTCTTCCAGAAATAGGTTCTCCGGGTCAGAATGGGACAGTTATTTTTTAGGGTTTGTATTAGGTGTTAGCATTAGTATTAGCGTATTAGGGTTAGGGGTTAGTTTTAGGATACGTATAAGGATTAGTTTTAGAGTTAGTATTGGGGGTTGGTGTTAGTACTAGGGTTAGTTAGACTTAGGGAAAGAAGGGGTTACTTTATTAGGGGGGTTAGTATTTGGCACTGACAGTTCAGCACTGAAACAGCCGAGCTGAACTGCCATTGCTCTAACTGCCACAGGGAACTCCCCGCAAATAAGTGTTTTAGACTCCTCCAGGTACCTCTCACAGCTGAACAGTGGGACCCCATAGAGATGCTTCGGTACTGCAGCTATATACAAGTGTGACATCAACTGGGTTTACACTTGGTGCTTTCCTTATATTCAGCAAAGGGTGTACAGATGTGAGCAGGAATTGCAAATGTCAGTCAGGGTGGTGGATCCAACGTAAAGGCTACATGCCTTTTTCATGCCACACAAATTGGCGGGTCACGATTGGAAGAGTGTCAGCGTTACCACAAATTCACAGTAGTGTCTGTGACACCAGAGATGAAGATCAGGACTGCAAGATTGTGGTTCCAAATCAGAATTGTCCCTCTTAAAGCCGGTGGGTGGCATTTTTCATAATTTCAGCCATTTGTACAACTGTATAACAACAGTACTAAAAAGTATTTTAGATTTTTGGCTGATAAGTTTAAACCGAGTTAGGTCAGTTATTAACAGCATGGTTTTTATTTTATACTCAACACATTCACCAAGGCAGCAGACAAAAGCCCTGTAATTTCATCGTCTTATCAAGGTTAATTGTCTTTACAACTGTATAAAGCATAAATCTAGAGAAACTAGAGTAGATTGATTCATGGCAAGATAGGAATTCAATTAATCACTGTTCATTCTAAGGTTAAAATACTACAAACCATAAATGCCTAATTACAAGACAAATGAATCCAAAAATAAGAACAGGCTATGAAACAATCGGTCTTTTCAATTACACAGATGTAAATGAAATTACGTTTGATATGGTACCTCCTTCTGGTGCTCGAAGAAGTAATGATGTAGTAGGTCCACAACTCCAGTATGTATAAGGAGTTACAGAGAAGTCAAATTCTGCATATGGTTCAAGTCCACGTACAGTGAAGCTAGGATAGCTAAAATCTTCAGGAGTAAGGCATTGATCATTGTTCATTCCCAACTGAAAGACCAGAGAAAATCTTATTTCATTTATATATTTAAACTTTATTTATGTCAACTTAACATTTACAGGATATAGTATATAGTATATATTCATTAAATATATGCTTTTAACCCCTTAGTGACATGGCTTTTTGACATCGTCTTTCCCTTGGTGACATGGGCTGTTTTGACATTTCTGGGGTGTTTGTGTTTAGCTGTAATTTTCTTCTTTCTCACATACTGTACCCACACAAATTTTATATGGTTTTTATCATCATAAGAAGGTCTTTCGTTAGATATCATTAAATTTATCATATCTTATCATTTACTACAAAAATAAATCATCAAATATGATGAAAAAATAAAAAGAAACTTGTTTCCATGTTTTTCTGCAGCTTTTGCAATTTATAGGGCAAAACCAAAAATAGTGTTATTTTTTTCCTACAGTGACCTTTTGACCCAAACCCAAAATTTAACCGTGGCGCAATCGTGGGTGCCCAGGCCACCAGATTTCTGTAATGCTTCATGTCTCAACCTCGAGGCATTAAAGCATCACCATTTGAGCAGTGTTTGTAATCTTAGATCACAAACACCACTTGTTTAACCACTAGTTACGTCCAGTGTCTGCATTGTTTTGCCAGACTGGATGGACCTAGTCCTTCCTATGTCGGCAAGGGGTTAAGACAAAATAATTGTTATTGCTTCTCTATTTTCTTGGCTTTTGCAGTGTTCCGCATAGGAGACTATGCAACACTTTTAGCTTGAAATTCACCCCATACACTCTGTCACTGTCTATTCTGTATGATATTTCCAAAATCTCACTGTTTCTCCCTCACGTTCCAGCCAGGGAATAAAAAACAGTCGTTTATATGCAAGGATTTATACCAATAAATATATCTAAATTATGTATACAATGCCAACAAGCATCCATAAAGTTTGTATACATATCAATGAGCAATAAATGAATAAACTTGGTATATCATGCCAATAAGCAGTAAAAGCATAAACTTTATATATCATGGCAGTGAGCAGTTAAAAAATTAACTAGGTATATCATGCCAATGAGCAGTATATACATAAATTTGGTATCTCTTTACTCCAGCAACAAGAATCGCACTCAGGATTTACTCCAGCTCCCAGATTTGCACTCAGGTCTTGCCCCAGCACCCAAATTTGCCCGCACAGGACTTATCGCAAAAGTCAGATTTGTACTCAAAGGACTTACACCTGCAGCCAGATTTGCACTCATATGACTTGTACCATTTGTACAATATTTGTACTCCCCACTTACCCTAGCACCCATATTCATACTCAGGATTTACCCCAGCACCTAGATTTTCCCAGATCAGGGATAATAGCCAAATTTCTGAGAAATCCGTAATTCATTGATTGAATATGACTGCAATTGCCCCAAATCTGACAATTTGGGTGAACTTGGCCTGAAGACAAATAGTATTCCCTTTATTCGTGGAGGTCCGAATTTCCCCAAATTTGGAAATAATTTCAAAATTTCAGGCATTTCAAGGATTTGGAGAATTTAACATTTTAGGACCAAAAGTTTCCTGTACTTTTTTGGTGAATAAAATCAGAGCTACCTGAATCAAGCGCATAGTAAACTGTAAATATTTTACCCAAACTTGCTTTCAAATATAGACATATTTATATATTTTTGTTCTCTAAAATGTTTGCAACAACCTGCTGAGTTTCTTAAAAAAAACTGCGTTCAAGTGTACCTAGAAGAATTGATGCAATTTTGAAGGAAAAGGGTGGTTACACCAAATATTGACGTGATTTCGATTTTTCTTCTGTTCAGCATTCTTAATGTACAACATTTTCTCACACCTGCCTAAAACATTTGCACAGTACTGGACATAATGTTATTCTATCATTATTGTTCTATTGAAGAAGCTTTGTCATTTAGTTGGCTCAATCAAGGAAGGAAATAAAAATTGATGGAAATGATACCTGATGTTGCAGTATCTTGGATTCCACACAGTAAAAGATAGTGCCAAATTCTACATTCAGAGGCTCTTTCCAACTGATAAGGAACAGTGAATAGTTTCCTTTAACTTCAAATGAAGAACTGGGAACCATGTCAGGCATGACATCCGGAGTGTACGAAAAATTACCTTAAAAATAACTGTGTAATTAGTGAAGGGTGATTTAGACACATATATCATTGTACATTTAAGGCAGGTTTCCCCTGAAATGTGTTTTGTCCCCCTTTTTTAATACACTAGGAATATAAAAAAGACCTTCTAAATGAAACATCAGGTCATCTCACAAGCATAAGCTGTTGCTCTTATCGCTATTATTTAATGTGTGCTATTTGTTCCTTTTACTAATAAAACTTGTATAGTGAAGTAAATTGTGCTGTAGCTTTATATGTTGGTGTGCAGCTTTGTTTCATAATATATGGTATTTAGCTGTTTGGAAAGCCACATAATAGTTCTATGTAGCTTTTATCAGTTAGTTTTGTGCTTTTTATATTGGTATTTGGTGGTTTGTGTGTTTTGAACATAAAAAAATAGTTGTAAAAATAAATAAACTGTGATAAATTTGTTTCAAGTAGTCAGTAAATTACTTTGTGACATGATTAAACTTGAGCACCATTTATTAAATATTGTTTTTTAAGCTATAATTTGCTAGATTACTGGGTAAAAAATGTATCTTTATCACTTATGCTTTAAAGCTTTTACTATAGACATTTGTAACTCTGAGCAAGATTATTTCTACAAATCTTCAGCTGAGATATCTGAAGATGTCCTGTTGATCAACAGTGTTGCTCTCTCAGTGAACTATGAATGTATCAAAATTCATAACTTTGGCTAGAGATCCAGGAGCATCTCAAAGGATACCGTATTTGCTCGATTATAAGACAAGGTTTTTTTCAGAATTTTTTTTCTGAAAACTACCCCTCGTCTTATAATCGAGGTCTTCTTATAATCTGACCTCAAATTGAGGTCAGATTATAAAACATGGATCCAGGTCCCCAGCAGAGCTGCAGGGGACCTGGATCCCCCTCTCTAACAGCAGGGGAAGTCTGCGCGATGAGCGCAGACTCCCCTGCTTCCGCCCGGCACGACCGCCGGGGCTTCTGTGAAGAAGCCGGGTACTTCCGCTTTCGTCACAGAAGGCTGTCCGTCATAATAGAGTGCCGTGTCGGGCAGCATGGAGGATGTCTGCACGTATCGTGCAGACATCCCCTGGCTGTCCACTAGACACCAGGGATCAACTTTCAGGTGAGGGGGAGGGAGGGGGAAGAGAGACAGGGGAGGGAGGGGGCAGAGACAGGGGGAGGGAGGGGGGCAGAGACAGGGGGGGGGAGGGGGGCAGAGACAGGGGGGGGGAGGGGGGCAGACAGAGCAACAAGGGAAGGGAGGGGGGAAGAGAGCTACAAGGGGGAGAAGAGACAGAGGGAGGGGGGGGAGAGAGAAACAAGGGGGGGAAGAGACAGAGGAGAGGGGGGAATCAAAGGGAGGGGGAAAGAGACAAAGCTAAAAACAAATGCATTTTTTTATATAATTTTTTATTAAAAAAGCAATTTACATGTGAATATATACAAGTTTAACTTTTTTCCTATATGGTAGTCTTATATTCAGGCTTTTAGTTTTTTTCCTAAAGGAATATCCAAAGTTTGGGTCTTATAATCAGGGTCGTCTTATAATCGAGCAAATACGGTAATTCTTTTTTTTTTTTTTAAATGAATTGTATTGAGTTACAAATGTGCCTGTGACCAGAGGTTGAAATATTGCAACATTGTAAATGTTCACTCAGGTTTCATGAAAAAAATGGGAGCTCTGAGAGAAATAAGTGCTTCAATAGACCGCTAAATAGCTTGTGCTAGGTTAATGATAGAGAAGAAATTCACATGACCCCTTATTTAGGTGAAAACATATTTTACATCACTTACATTTTAAAAATGATTTCAATAGAATTACTGCTTTTGATAAATTTCTTTGAATCTGTCAAAAGTGTAAAATAAACGTAGAGCAGCAGAAATAAGTGTGGTCTCAATTTCATGGTGAAAGTGTTAATTTCACTTTATTACCTGGCAGTGGTTTAAGGCTTTTCAGAACCAGACTAAAGGCTGTAAATTCAGCAGGCTCTGAGAAAGGTGTGCATGTGCTTTGACTGACTTCTTGCACTGTAATGTATTTCTGCCCATTTATCCAGAATAGCCTATTACTAGAAAACATTAAAGCATGCTGGGAAATTTGTGAATAACTCCAAGAGGCAAACTCTGTAACACGGTTATCAGGAGACCTATAATAAGAGAAAATACGGAGTTAAACAAATAGGGATAAACAGAGATTTTAATACAAATGTATTACCCTTTGGCTAACTGGAAAGTGTTTAGGACTGGATCCCCATACTTAAAAACAAAAGAATTCTCAATGTATGCTTCTGGTAAAAAAAAAAAATGTTTATGAATATATACTACTGTCATCAAAATGACATCAAATGGATCAGGAATACAGTGTAGACATTTTTAATGCTGTAAAAGACTATTGTAGCTGGAAACAGCTGATATTAATGGAATGTCTATTTAGGGGTACATAGGCCCATTATCAGTAGCCGTCATTCGCATGTTCCAGTGGCATTTTATAATTTATCAGTCCATCATTTTAAAATTCAACATCTGAACTGTGGCTCCTATTGATTTAGCAATTAATTTGATGTATGTTTTCATGGGAAACAAAGTAATTCCTACGAGACCCAAACTGTTATACAGTAGTAGATCTGAGGCAGACCTGGTTGGAGGCTGGCATGCACTGATGGGGGCTTGCCTGGTGCAAAAGGTTACGTGTTAAAAAAAAACTGTTATTTGAAATATTATTTCTAAAAATAAATTGTTGCAATAAATGTACATTTACAGAAAACAACCTTTACTGATATTGTGTCTTACCCATGTTCCCGGAGTTTGGTATTGTACATATTTATATTCAGTCCATCTTTCACAAGCCAATATAGAAGTCCATGTTTAATCTCCAGTGTAAGGGCTACAACCTAGTAGAAAAATCAGTTTTAAATAGAGATATCTTTTAGTAACACACCGTAACAGGAGAGAGCTGGCAAATTCTGGCCCAGGGGGCAAAAATAATTTATTAGCTCCTAGAAAGTGCCATTAGAAATGGAAAGTATTGCAGCCCAGCCCATTAAGTCAGGTTAGAAGGCAGCCCTGGGGGCAATTGCTCTCCTGCCCTTCTTCCAGCACTTCCTTGCACCTTTCCCAACTGTATTTCTTTTTGAACAATCCAATATTAAATCTTATAAACACTTATACTAAATTGAGAAAAGTATTGGTACACACCTCTTAATTATTGAATTCAGGTGTTAAGGTGCAACAAATCAAGCACCAAGCCATGCAGTCTGCATTGAAAAACATTTAGGAAAAAAATGGGTCATTCTGAAGACCTTAGTGAATTCAAGCATGGTACTGTGATAGGATTCCATCTGCAATATGTCAGTTTGTGAAGTTTCATGGTCAACTGTAAGTGGTATTATTAGAAAGTGGAAACATTTAGGAACAGCAACAACTCATCCATGAAGCGGAAGACCATGTAAAGTCACAGACAAGGGTCACCGAGTGCTGAGGAGCAATGGCAATAATATAAGCACATAAACTGTGCAGTGAGAGCTTCATGGAATGCAAGTTTCACACCACCAAATGCCAAGCGTCAGCTGTAGTGGTGTAAAGTATACCACCACTGGACCTTGGAAACTGGAACCATCTTTTGTGGAGTGACGAATCAAGCTTCACTGTTTGGCAATCTAGGTTTTGCAGATGTCAGAAGAACATTATCTGCCTGACTGCACTGTGCCAACTTAAAGGTTTGGTGGAGAAGGGATCATGTTATTGTGAGGTTTTCCAGGAATTGGGATAGGACCCATACTTCCAGTGCAGGGAAATCTTAATGTTTAAGCATTATAAGCCATTTTGGACAATGTTCTGCTTATAACTTTGTGGGAACAGGGAAGACCATTTTTTTACTCCAGCACGACTGTGCCCCATTGCACATAGCAAGGTCCATGGCTGGATGAGTTTGTTGTGAAAGAACTTGACTGGCCTGCACAGAGCCCTGACCTCAACCCCATCAAACATCCTTCGTGATGAACTAGAATGGAGATTGCAAACCAAACCTTATCATTAAAAATCAGTGCTTGATCTCACAAATGCTCTACTGGATATATGGGCAAAATTTCCGACAGTAACACTCAAAAATCTTTGAAAAGCCTTCCCAGAAAAGTGGAAACTGTTATAGCTGCAAAGGAGGACAAACTACATATTAATGTCTATGTATTTAGAATGCAATGGCATAAAAGTCCCTGTTGGTGTAATGGTATGTATATGAATCTGTAGCACCTGGGGTATTATGTACAGGGTGGCAAGTGCATCATTGTCTGTTTAATTGTGGAACCGGCTGCTATAAGGATATTGATGCATTCAGTTTGAGAAATATTCTTGTGGAAATTCTTGATCAGGAACTTATTAGACTGCTTAATAACTATTTACCTGTGTACTTGAAAAGAGTGTTAGATTTTGGATAATCAAGTGCTTCTGTCCATTCAATGAACTGCTCTCAACAGTATAGCTTGTGCTCCAGTAAAGAAAAGCGTTAAGTGAATCCACTGCCAGGTCATTAATAAGATAGTTGACAGACTTGACGGTTTCCAGAGCAGGTGTGTCAATGTGTTTTCTGTAGATCTGTTAATAGAGATAGTCAGTGAAGCTTACAACAACAAATTTTAAATAAAACAACAAGACTTTGTCATGCTTTAATTTAATGTACATGTTTTGCTTAACATTATTTTTGACTTTATTTGGAACTTTGTCCATGCTCTGAAAGAAAGTATTTTTTTTAAGGACTGGTGTTTATACCAATAGAAAGAGTACATGGATTAACCATCCTGACCTCTCTTCACCATTTCTGGGTTCCATTCTCCTGTTATGTATTTTTTTATATCCATTTCAAATCCATTTTTATATCACATATTCTTGAGTGAGCTAACCAGCTGCAGATTTGCTTCAACAACTTAGTGCTTGACTGAATGATCCATTCAGGATCCTCAGGAAGGAGTTGTAATAGGATGAACGTCTTGTTAATGTGTGGAGTATGGGGACACATCAGCGTTGTGTTATTTAACCCCCTGTTATGTATGAAATAAATCCTAGTAAGATTATTAAAGTGCACAGTGACAGTTCTATTTAAGTGTTTGCTTATTCCTGATTTTGGCTACATAGTGATTTTTTTTTAAATCATTTTTATCATGTTTATTTAGCAGTATTTTGCAATACTTGCTGTGCAGAGGGTTAAATAACTTAATAATGAAATCACACCTATTAGGATACTACCTAAAACCCACAGACAACAGGCATCTGGCCAAAGTGCCTGCAATTGGACAGCAATATTCAACAGAAATACTAACCAGAGCCAGTCCTACACTGGTTCCCAGTGGACCCATTGGACCCTGGCAGCACTTTAAGAGAGGCAGCAAATTGCTGCCCTCTCTGCCATCCCAGACTAACAGGTAACACAGCGTGAGGGGATAAAGTCAATGCATGCTTCACTTCCTCACCATCAACACTTGAAAGAGAGTCGGAGTGCTGTGACTACCTAGCGGTCAGAGCGTGGGACTGGAGCTTTGGGGCAGGGGGGAAATGTGAGTGACTGTTTGTATGTAGGTGAGAGTTACTGTGTAAGTGACAGTGTGTGTGACTGTGTGTGTGTATTTATATATATATATATATATATATATATATATATATATATATACCATATTTGCTCCAATATAAGACAAAGTTTTTTTCAGAGCAAATTCTCTCGGAGATAGAGGCAGCATTGGCACATAAAAGGAAATAAAAACAAAAAATGCATTTTTTTATATCATCATTTTTATTAAATATTAAAAAGCAATTCACATGTGAATATATACAAGTTAAACTTCTTTCCTATGGAGTAGTCTTATATTCAGGATTTTAGTTTATTTAAAAAAATTTTTTTACAAAAATGTTCCCCCATCCGCTGGATGTGGCTGCCGAAATAAAGTAAGTAAAAAAAAAAACTCTGACACCAGATATGACGTTGCGTCATGCCCGGTGGCTGTGCTTCCCTCCTCTGTGCAGGAGGGAAGACTGCACGGAGGAGATGAGCATCATCTACACGGAAAGGTAAGTACTGGGGAAGGGGGGAGGAGTGGGCAATATAATGAGCATAACGCTGGCTTATTGAATGGCTAAATCCTGGCATATTGAAAGGCAAAATCCTGGCATATTGAAAGGCAAAATCCTGGCATACTGAATGGCAAAATCCTGGCATATTAAATGGCAAAATCCTGGCATATTGAGTGGCTAAATCCTGGCATATTGAGTGGCAAAATTATACTGGCATATTGAATGGCAAAATTATACTGGCATATTGAATGGCAAAATTATACTGGCATAATAATTGGCTAAATAATACAGGCATATTAATTGGCTAAATCATACTGGCATATTAATGGCAAAATAACACTGGCATATCAAATGTCTAAATAGTACTGGCATATTATTGGGCAAATTGGTTGGGGCTTATTCATGGCAAAATAATAGGGGCATATTATTGGGCAAATTGTCTGTGGCTTATTAATGGAAAAAAAATACTGTCATATTATTGAGAAAAATAATAATGGCATATTATTGGGCAAATTATCTGTGACTTAATAAAACAACACAGGCATATTAATGGCAAAATAATACTGGCATGTGAAAATTGGCTGTGGCATTTTAATGGCAAAATAATCATTTAATGCAGGGCTCGACAAACCACGGGCGCCACGTTTTTTTTTTTATCTGGTGGCATATTTTAATAGGCAAACTGATGCTGAGTCCCCTGGTGTCCCCATTTGGCAGGGCAAGAAGTTGGGAGGTATGTATTTGTATGTAACACAGGTCCCTAAAACAGTGGCTATAGTATGTTGGGCAATTATAGACAACATTGCAACTTACTAAAATGAAGTTTAACTACCAAGTAAACCTGGCAAACACATAAAATTCCAGTCAGTATCTCCAATATTTACCAGTAGATTCCATAAACTAGGACATTGTAATACCGTATTTATCGGCGTATAACACGCACTTTTTCTCACTGAAAATAGGGAGAAAATGGTGTGTGCGTGTTATACGCCGAAAAAAAAAAATCTACAACTTACCTCGTTCCTGCTCTGTCCCCCGGTGCTCTGAAGGTGCGTGGCTGTGAGGGAAGCGTTGTGAGCTTCCCTCCAGCCGCGCGGTCAATAAAGTCTGTTTTTTTTAAACAAACTTTATTGACCGCGCAGCTGAAGGGAAGCTCACAACGCTTCCCTCACAGCCACGCAGCTTCAGAGCACCGGGGGACAGAGCAGCAAAGAGGTAAGTACTGGGGTCTGGGGAAGGGGGGGAGGAGGGTGGCATAACGAGCATACTTAGGGGCAATATCCTGGCATATTGGGGGCAATATCCTGCATAGTAAATGGCATATTGGGGCAATATCTGGCATATTAAAATGGCATATTGGGGGCAATATCCTGCATATTAAATGGCATATTGGGGGCAATATCCTGCATATTAAATGGCATATTGGGGGCAATATCTGGCATATTAAAATGGCATATTAGGGGCAATATCCTGCATATTAAATGGCATATTGGGGGCAATATCCTGCATATTAAATGGCATATTGGGGGCAATATCCTGCATATTAAATGGCATATTGGGGGCAATATCTGGCATATTAAAATGGCATATTGGGGGCAATATCCTGCATATTAAATGGAATATTGGGGGCAATATCCTGCATATTAAATGGCATATTGGGGGCAATATCCTGGCATATTAAAATGGCATATTGGGCTTCAAAGTTCTTAATTTAAGTTCTTAAGTTTTTTTCCCTGAAATTTCCTTCTTAAAATTAGGTGCGTGTTATACGCCGGCGCGTGTTATACGCCGATAAATACGGTAATTAATCTATAATCAGAAATGTCATACCTTAGCATTTACTTTATCAGACCAGTAGATAGACTGACCCAGCCAGTCAAAGCACAGAGGTCCAGCTCGTCTTATCTCTGTTATATGAATGGAACTAAAGAGCGTTGTATTTGCCATGTCCCACATATGCACATGTCCCGTTTCATTGCTCCAGAACAGGGTGTTATTGTACCAATCTAGGTCTTCAAATCAGAAAATGACATTAGTATTACAATACAGTATTAGTATTAAAGCATAGTTTATATTTGCTATTATACAGCACACTTGTTTAACACGTCTCCTACCCAGCAGTATATTCTTTCACAGTAAACAGGGTGTTTTTTTCCATAAATAAAAAGTTGACCGTGCTATAAAGTAAATACACAATTACCGATTAATCAAATGACTCTATATTACAAAAAAAAATTCAATTTATTTTTTAATATAAATAAAGTTAATATGCATAACAAAACAAATAAAAGATAACATCATTTACAAAGTATGCTTCCTGTGCTCTGTTGGTGTTACAAGATTTCCTCATCATAGAGGCAATCTGTAATTGCCAGGTAGAATGTAAGCCAATGGTGTGATTGCTTTAATTCGTCATGACTTTTATACTCAATTCTCCAGCTAAGTCTGGAGAATTGAAATGCCCGAAATTCGCCTACAATAGGTGAATGTGGGGCCATTTTGGGACTTTCCCTTTTTTGAGCAGGAGGGATCCATAGGATTCCACAGGTCCTTTTCCCTGAACTGAATATGATCGAAGATTAGCCAGAAATCAACGGAAATTGCCTATTCCTGGCTGAATTTGGCCATATTGAGTTGCTACAAGTCCTGATCTGGCCCAAGATGCTACCTGAGTAGACCCTCATATCTGAAGCTCTATTATATGGTACTCCAACTCTGTTTGTGTTAATACATGTGAATAATGAGTTGAGCAAATACCTGATACATGTCTCAGCAATCCAGAAATAAGTTCACCTGGTCCAAATTTATCCAAGGGTTGTTTCCATGTTCCATTAGGACCAACAGCTATGAAATAAGGTTCCTCTTCAGCTAAAAGAGTCAATTATATTTTAAAATAAAAGCTTAGTGAACAGATTTAAAGTATGTTGGTTTAAAACATTCCAGTTAGTGCAAGTAACTACCGCACATTATAGCTATAATGAGTAGAAGTCTAATATTCAAAACATTTTAACTGAGTATTTCTATTAATATTGTTTGTCTGCATTGGCCCCATTGTAATGTGTATCTGTCCATTCAACATACTTATATTATGGCTAATACACTTTTTTGAAACTTTTCTTTATGGAAATTGAGCATGAAATGCAGCATTAAATATCTTGGACAGCACTATCTATATTAGTGAGTGAACACTTGTGGGTCTATTCACTAAAAATCAAGAATAGTTCAAGGAAGTCGACTTTTATTTTGAGACTAATTCAAATTCAGCACCCGAGCTTTTCTCATTTCGACTTCCATTACTTTAAATGGGGAAGATACGAAGTTGACCTTCAAAATCAACCTCCCATTGGTTTAGAAACTTAGATATCTGACAAGACGTCCTATAGTTAGGAGTTTGTCAAATGTTATTTTGTTATTTTTTTTATGTTTGAGTTATGATTTGGCACATTTAGAGCCATTTCATTGTTATATTAAATATAAACATAAGGCATATGATTGAAACATTTAAATACATAAAGTAAATCAACACAGTAAAGGAGTACTATATATTTAAAATAAGAAAAACTACCACAACAAGAAAACATTAAATTCAAGGGGCACAGGTTTAAAAGTAATATCAGTAAGTATTACTTTACTAAGAGGGTAGTGGATGCATGGAAAAGCCTTCTAGAGGAAGTGGTAGTGGTTAACACAGTGAAGAAGTTTAAGAAAATTGGGCAGACTAGATGAGCCAAATGGTTCTTTTCTGCAGACACATTCAATGTTTCAACATTACCTTCATTATATCCCATTGCACCTATGTGTTTGCTACAAAACAGTCTCAAAAGCATATAGAATAGTAAATCTATGGGAACCTTAAATGAATTCATGGGTAAATTACCTGGGTACATAGTTGTCCCTGTTAAAGGTGTTGTCCATTGACTTTTCCCTGCAGGTGATAATACTTGTACTGTGACTTCATAAGCTGTACCGACAGTCAGTTCTGTCACAGTTATATTAGTAGAAATTATATTTGAGAAACTCTGTGGTATTTTGGTGTCTTTTGCGGTTATGTTGATTGCATATGTCCAGTCTTGCCAGGCAGCTGAACCTTGGAAAGGAGCAAATCAACATTATCGTGTTGCATAAATTGGGAATAAAAACAAAAATTTCATTTTTCTTAAAAGGCACCTTTAAGATGCATACAATTCTTTCTGACCTGAAATAGAAAAAGGTGATTCTAGCGCATATAATATTAAGTAAGTAGGGAAAACTAAGTTAAAAAAAAATAAACACTGGTGCAGCACACACAATTACACAGTCCAAATTGTGCAAAATAACATAGATATTATCTAGGTGTGAGGATATGTATTGTTCTTCTCACACTGTCTGTTGAAGATCTACCCCTCACAAAGCCTACCTGATCTAAATGGATTAGGTCAGGCAGAGCAGATTGAATTCTATTACCTAGAACACTGGTATAGATTTGTGTGTCTGTGTTAAGTAATGATATCGGATGGTAACTAACTACCTGATCTGATGGTTACTTTATGTAACGAAACACCATGACTCTGGAAGCCAGCTGGGAAAGGTGTGTTAAACTGTGATTGTATGCTTGTGTATCCTCATTGGTCCACCTCCCGGACTGGTGCCACGTTTAATTGTATTATCAATTATGTGAAAGTTAATCCCTTTAAGTGTATTGTTCAATCTCCCCTGTTATCAAGATGTTACTGTATAAATGTGCTGTCCTGTCTACAATAAACTGTTCTTTTTGCTTGTGACAAACATTGGTCTACTTCTGGGGATCGCTATATTTTGGTTGACATCCAGGGGGTTGGCAAGGAAGCTGATACTCTATTCCTAAGGACTTAGGCTGAGGAGATATCGAATCCCTTACAAAACGAGAATTAACATCAGGTGGCCTAGCCTTCTCGTTACACTTTACAATAGGGAACAATATTTGCAGATAACATCTCCCAGGCAAAGTCCCCTGTTTAATATGTATTACTAGAACATAATATATATAACATGTCTGACATCATCTTCCAAGAAGGATCAATCCATTACTTCTACCTGGTCTTTTGTCAATTTTTTCATGTTTTTTTTTTTTTTTCATTTAAAAAAGTCTTCCGGATGACTTGTTTGGTATGGTGCATTTTACAATTCCTGGTAGAGGGCATTAAATGCTTCCTCTATTTTGTTTGTGGTTAATTGGTTCCCCTCTTGCGATTTTATTTTGTGTATAATATAACTTGCTTTTTTTTTTTTTTTTTTTTTTCCTGAGACACTCAGTTCAGTAGTTGTAGGGGATTGTGAGTCCCAAGATAACTGGTTTCGGTTTGAATCATCCTTGTGTCTCGTTTTCTGTTTAGATTCTCCCTTTATCTCTTTGTGGCATATTAGTCATATTTGACCCTCTCCTCCTCTCCCCTGATCTATCACCTCCCCTGGTTCTTTACAAAAAAAAAATAAATAAATAAATAAATAAAATAAACGTGTGATATTCGTAAGGGGGCAAATTTGAAAGCTAAATACCTGTGTAAGTATAGTTCCGCTAGAAAACAACAAAAAACAAAAAAAAAAAAAAAATAGATACTTTTGTTGACTGTAATTCTCCATCTCTCTCGCTCCCCCCCCCCCCCCCCCCCCACTCACGTAGGTAAGGGGAGACTAAGAACGGGAGAGAGAAAAAAAAAAAAAAAGAAAGCGAAGGGAGGGAGGAAGAGGGAGAGTATAAACAGGACAGGGAGAATTATTTACATACATTACATACAATACAGAAAATATAAAACATTTATACTGCATTCTTATCACATTCATACTTCATGGTTGTTTGTTAGCTCACAGATGATTTAGAGACATGGAACATGTGTTTTTATTACCCTGGATGCCCATGTTCCATTCCTCTCCTCATTCTTTAGGCTTGTCTATGAGTAAGAATTTCCCAAGGAGCCCAGATTTTTTCAAATTCAGCAGTCTGGTCTTGTCTCACATATATTCCCTTCTCCATGATATATTGAAAGTTAATCTGATTGGTTATTTCTTCCCAAATTATTGGGCCATTTTTTTTTCCAGTTTCTAGCAATGGAGATTTTTGCTGCAGTAAAAATGTGTATAAGTAGGTTTCTTTTTTGTTCTCCCAAAGTGGAAAGGCTCATGTGGAAAAGGAACATCTGTGGGGTAATTAAAATTATTCCCAAGGAGAGGATACTTACTATATTATATTTGAAGATTTTTTCATATTGTCCAACATTGAACATTCCCACCAAATATGTTTTATTGTACCAGTGGCCGCTAAACAACGCCAACATATATCAGAGTTTTTAATATTTATTAAATATGAGATACCAGCGGAGTTTAATCTTGTGGTAGGTTTCAAGTAAATTGAGAGAGTGTATGCATTTTTTAGTATAACTAAAGGACTGATTCCATTCCTCCAGAGTGCACGTCATGCCCAAGTCATTTTCCCATTTAATCACTGGTAAGTCTTTTTCATTATTTGACAGTTGCGAGATTAATTTGCTAGTTCTAGAAACTTGCTTACTCTTTTTACGCGTGCCTAGCCAATCTTCAATGGGTCTGTTGTCGTGCACCCCAGAAGAACTCACCAGTCCCTTCAATCTCAAATATGTAAAAATTTCTCCTTGTGGGAGGTTATATAATTGTTTTATCTGTTCAAACGAAAATAATCTGTTTTGCTCTAATATATCACTTAAGTTTGTTATCCCTTTCTGTAGCCAATTCTTTAAATTAAAATCTGGAATTAAGAGTTGGAGAATCTCTAAGGGAGTAGATGGTAATAAGACTTCCTTTAGCGCATTTTTATTTTTAAATTTGATTATAGAGACAATAGTGTTCACTATTAGAGGGTTCGAATTAAGTTTGATTAGTTCTTTGAGGCAATTTGTATGGGCCCAAAATAAAGAAAACAATTTGCATTTACTTATTTCTTGTTGTTCGATTCGGAACCACAATGGGGAGTTATTTGTTTGTGTATCCCATGCCATAAAGTGTGACAACATAACCGTTTCATGGAGACCGACGACATCTGGGAAGGAAACTCCGCCCCGCTCTGCTTTTTTAATGAGAATACGTTGACTTATTCTCATTCTTTTACCTTGGCATATATATAGCTTCAAAATTGTTTGGAGTTGAACTAAATGTTTTGTTTGAACTCTTAGAGGGATTGTTCTGAAAAGATACATAATTTTAGGGACTATATATGCATTAGCTACGTTTATCCGGCCTAGCCACGATATTTCCAGCCCCTGCCATTTTTTTGTCAGAGTTTTAAGCTCAGAAATAATATGATTATAATTATAGTCCACTATATTATCTAAATCTTTGGTTATTTTTACCCCCAGGTATTCTATTGCCTCATTTTTCCAATTAAACTTGTGCAGGGATCCAAGCCTCTCGTAGTCCAAATCCTGACAAAACATTGATAATACTTGTGTTTTATTAAGATTTATTTTATAATTTGAAATTTCTCCATATTGTTTTATTATTTTAAATACGGTTGAAATAGAGTCAAGCGGGTTCGTTAGGGACAGGAGAACATCATCCGCGTAAAGAGATATTCTGTGTGATTCCTGAGCTGTTTCCACGCCTGTAATATTAACTTCCTTCCTGATATATTCTGCTAGTGGTTCTATGCTCAGAATGTATAATAATGGCGCTAAAGGGCAGCCCTGGCGGGTGCCGTTTTTAATGTGAAACCATTCTGAGTCTAGCATCGGACCCGTAACCTTAGCAGTTGGGTTAGAATACAAAGACATTGCATAGTTGTGAAAATTCCCTACTATACCAAATTTCTTCAAAGCAGTGTCCAAGAATCTCCAACTGACTCGGTCGAATGCCTTTTCTGCGTCAAGTGCCAAAAAAGCAGTCTTAATTCGGTATTTATTGACCGAGTGAATTAAATTAAATATTCTGCGTTTCATGGAGACTAATGACAATGGGGAGGTCACGGACATTACACTATGGACCACCTTTAAAGCGTATATGAGGGGACTGATTATTAAAATAGCCACACAGGAAAAAAGAAAGAAAGGCCTAACTTTGACAGAATTATATATAAAACTGGCAAAATTGGAACGCATAAATAAATTAGCGATAAATTGTAAAATTATTAAAGAAATAACTGACATTAGAGGAGAAATTAAAATAAAAGAATTAGATAAAATAAACTTTATGCTGCTAAAGTTAAAACAAAAGTGGTATCAGACTGGCAATAAAGTAAATAAAGCTTTAACAAAGAAATTAAAGAATATTAGAAGGACAGAAACAATTAAGAAAATAATAGTAGATGGCAAACAGCTGTTCACCCCTAAAGAGATAGCAAAGGCCTTTTCCACATACTATAAATCACTCTACAATTTACCAACGATGAATTATGAGCAAGATAAACTGAAACAATTTTTTGAAGTAATTAATCTCCCCAAGATCTCCAACGCTCAAAAATATTCTCTCAATAAACCTTTTTCACTACACGAGATTAACGTAGCCATAGGTAACTTAAAAAGCGGTAAGTCACCAGGACCGGGTGGCTTTTCAGCTGCATTCTATAAGAAATTACAGGGAGTAACTGCTCCACTACTGTTGAGATTATTTAAGGAAATACCTAAAACTAATCCCCTTCCAGAAGAACTTTTACAAGCCTCTATCTCCCCTATACCTAAACCCGGCAAGGATCCAACCTCTATTTTAAATTATAGACCCATATCACTTATTAATTTGGACATTAAACTATATTCTAAAATACTGGCAGATAGATTGAAATTAGTAATCCCATCCATAATACATAAGGACCAGACCGGATTCGTTGGGGGCAGGAGCGCTGCTGATAACTTGCTTTTTTAACTTTAACCTTGTGAGTAAGCAGCCTATCAGTTTGATTACCTCTGTAATACAATTTGATTCAAATATATTCTAAATGTTTATTTACTTGTAACAACCATCCATGATTTTATTTTTGATATCTGTAATTTTGTATGATAATTGAGTTGTTGGATTTGCTTTATTTTCTTTAGTAGTTTCATATAATGACAGGTATAAAGATTGAGACTGGAAGTGGTGAAATGCGTAGTGCACATGCGCTGGAGTGTGTCCGTGGAATAGGAAACCTGTATTCAAGGAGAGTGACTTTTGAGTGATTATCGTTAAGGACTACATTAAGCAGTTTTTAGTCATCTTCACCGTGAGTTAATGCCTGCAAGTGTGAATGTAAGCAGGTATTATTTAACTTCATTTTCCCTTCTATGCAACCTTTCAGTGTCTGTAATAGATTTATACTAGTGTGCTATCTTTTATGTTTCTTTTGCATATGCCCAGTGTATACTCAACACTACCAAAAGTAGACAATTAAAGTATTCCTTTGTGTATTTTTGCATGCGCACTACTGGGTGGGGTTGACCATAATTTCTTTCTTAATTTAGTGTATAATTTATGAGTGACGATTTGTTTTACTAAAGAATGCTCTTTTATTTGGAGGGCTTCTTAGACAAATTGGACAGGTGGGCTTTATGGAAAGAGTTTAATTGGGCTGCTCTCCCATTGACCTCTCAATGTTTCAATTTTCAAAATCCGCTGCTTCAGCTGGAGGTACATTTGCATCTCAAAGGAAGTTATTTGTTTTTTCACATGATCCAGTGTATCATCCTTTGAGATACTATTGTGCTTCTAAACTAAAGGCTAAACATTTAGAGGTCACTATGGGATCATCTGCATTTCTTAGCAATACAACATTTTAAACTGTAACATTTCAAAATAAGTGGTTAAAAAAAGTAAATATTTTTATAAATAAAGTGTTTTTCTTCTTTTTTCACAATTTTTTCTTTTTTTTTATGATATTGGTATTCCAAACAAGATAAAAAAATGTAATTTGTATCGTCTTCAATTTGCATCCCATAGAAATATTTTGAATAATGATGTTGGCTTTTAGGTAAGAGCCATGTTACAATAAAGTAAGCCAATCACAATGCAAAAGGCAAGTCTAGTTAGTTAGATATGCAAACATTCTGTATAAAATTATTATTATCAAAGTATTCACATGGACTGAAGGACATCGATTAAGGTCGAGTACTAATATATCTGATCAACAAATGCATGATATAAGGCCCTTCTATCTTATCCTTATATATTTGGTTTAAAAAAATCAAAAAATATACAGTACCAACAGTTTACACAGGACTTTACAGACAGTATATACAGGAGTTACAGATAGAAACAAACTAATAAACAAGCCAAATAAATGTAATTTTCTTAAGCATTTGAACTATAGTAAGGCATATGATACACATTTCTATATGGGCTTGTTTTCAGTTATTTGAGTCTAAAAGACCGAAGCCACTACTTCAAAATGTTATACTCCTGGAACTAAACCAAAGTGAAAACTTACTTGATTCGATAGTGGACTTAGGTGGTCTCCAAACAATTGCCGCAGATTGTGTTCCAAACAAAACCAGTACTTCGTGTGGCTGACCTGGATAAGGAAAGGGCTGAGAGGATTGTCCATACAGGATCATGTTATTGTAGTCTGAAGATGGTATGGCAGCCAAATCACAAGCCACTAATAATTCATTATACCAATAATTATTATTATAGTAGTCTTCATAGAATACTATATTTCCATCTGTGAACATCAAGCTCTCACTATAATAAGCAAAGCTGCTAATGTCCATAATTGACTGATCCTTTATTTGTCTTAGTGTCTGAGCACTTGATCCATCCAGAAAGATGGACACAATCTGAAAGTTTCCCCGATCAATCTTACTGGCATAAACAAGTCTCTTGGATCGGAAAATGACCATGATGTCCAGTATAATGCTGCTATTTACTATATGGTTAGTGAAGACATCCTGAATGGGTGTTTCAGGGAGGATTATCCTGTGAATGCCATCGTCAAGAAGAAGAAAAAGATATCTAGAGGAAAAATGCAAGTTTAATAAATAATACAAAATAAATAGAAATAGAAACAATGAGCAGGTCTCAAATTGCATTACTAAATGTAAATATATTATGATGTACATAATACGAAGCAAATTAATTAAATCTATAAAATCTTACAGTGCCCTAGATGGATTTAAAGCCATTCTTAATGTTAGACTGATAATCCCTCCACAGTGAACATAAATACCTGTGTAAAGATAAGTTATGATGAAGTCTTTAAGGGTATCATAAGGATTTTTGTATAATTTAGGTTCATTAATTTGCAATGCATACCCATTGTATGGATCCACCACAATCTTCCTAAGGGTCAGAGTAGTTACCAGTGGGATGGCTTCTGCAGATGAGCAATTCATTAAGTCACAACTGTATACCTGACAGACAAGGGAAATGGAATTATATATTTACATACATATTAAAGTTCCATATAAATGTAGTTTAAATATTTTTACCAGTAATTGTGTTTTTAAGTTAATTTGTGTAAATTAAATACTCAATTCTTGTTCAAAATTACATCAAAAGTCACTGACAATGTTCCAATAAAGTCCCACCCATAGCCACACCTTCAGCCACTCCCACAAAAATAAGTGTCCCTCTTTGGGCATTAGAGATGTTGAGAGGTATAATAATGCACTGTTTCATTTAGAAATATCCAAGAAATGTTTGTCTTAACTCAACTGAACTGTTCCCTATGGATCAATATAGACTTTGTGCACCATATGCCTCTGGTTTAATAATAAATACCAAGATAGCACCATTCTATTGTCATAAATGGTCATGGATGAAAAAAAACAGTAGGATTCCTACCTGATTGTTCATGACAAAATACATCTTGTTGTATAACCAGTCCACGGATATTGAAGTGATGGCCCCAATGCCATTGTATAAAATCCTAAAATCCGTCGTATCTGTCATGTTGTAAGCTCCTTTAACCCAAATATGATTCTGCTCAGTGAAATAAACTTTCTGTGTATGAATATTTATAGAAACACCTACGGGGAAAAAAGTAAATGCCAAACAGTAATCTCAACAAGATTAACTAGAAACTATATCATGGTCTGGCACCCCACATTATTAACATATAATATATGTAACAGCTGGTCTCACAATCAATTTATTTATTTCCCAGTTCCAGATAAATTTATTGGTCATCTGTGATTTTGACAAGGTCCCCTCTGAGCCTTCAAATAAAATAAATGAAATAGTATTTTTTTTTCTGAAATGGGCCACGTGATCTGAAAAGTATTTCCTTATTGCGCCTCTATATAAATATTTACAGTAATGGTGAAGAATAGCTCAATCAGCCATAGAAAAGTGTTTGGTTATTTAGCAGTAATGCCAAAAATCACTCCAAAAATTGTTTAAATCAACACATTTAAAGGGTTAATAAGAATAAGTAATTTGTCCCGTCACATACCTCCCAACTCTTTCCTCTCTGGTAAATACAATAGTGGTTATTAAAGTACTATACTTACCAGTAATTCTATTTTGCACAGTGAGACACTGGGATTCATATAAAATATCGTTCAATTTCTCTCTCTTTTTAAACGTATCATTTCTTGATAAAAACAGCCAAGAGGGTTTATCTACAACTAAACAAACAGAGATTTCAAAGGCAGCTCTCTAGACAAAATAATTTGTTCAAACAGTTGAACTGAAACATTGTTAAATCAATTCGCCAATTTAAAACAATACAGGCTGTAGTGTTTATATTTCCATAATGTATAAAGAGATTTTTGTATTCTATTAATAGTAAGAAATTCAATTCACATGGTGAAATTAGCACTTCACATGTGATTATGTACATCAGCATATGTAAGCAGATATATATTTTGACACATACATGTATATTCAAATGATCCCATCATATATCCTAAACTGTAATACTTATCCTTTAGAGTGCAGCAAAGAAAGAGGAAGGATGGAATGTTGGATTGGATTTATGTAGGAGATGGGCGCTAATGATTGGACGTTGGATGTTCTGCTACTAAATGGTCAGCTGTGATGTAACAATGATGCATTTTTAAGTCTGCCTGGGTTGTTTTCATTGTTACCATGGAAACAGTGAGTGGAGATAAAACATAATATGAGCCTCTGGTCTTGAAGTAAAATAATATAATTTCAAATGACTAAATATAATAGCAAGAATCTATTTTTCTTTTACATTTGATACAAGTATTAACAGATGTTCGGTCAGGTGAACAAGGAGTTTTTCAAGATAACGATTTGGAGGTTACCTTTAACGTAAACAAAGGAAATGGAAAAATGTTTACATAAAGAAGGCAGTGGGGCCAGGTGCCATACAATATACAGAACCACCACATTTGCCCCAGGATCAACAAATACTCCATGAGTCGTGTCATTCCATAGCAAACAGAAAAAATGTCTAATGATGTTTTCACTGCACAAACAAAACTAAACGATTAATTTTAACATAATTTAAGTGTTTATGGTTCTTTAAGCTAAATACTTCTTTGCTTCACTAGCTCAAAATTAGTGCTGAACCTAAAAATCAAAATATTAACCAACTATGCTTGAACTTGACTAGTTTAGTAGGTCTATCTAAATTTATGTTTTTTTCTTTTAAGTCCATCATATAAGCGTTTGACCTTTCTAATATTTAGTCCAATTAATTACAGATGGGGGCATGTAAATAACGGCTATGTACTTTGTCTTAGTCGCATTTCAAGCATCACAACTAAATGTTTCAATAAAAAGGACTTTGTTCGTTTAATTGTTTTGTGTCTAGTGGTAGTGTGAAATGCTAAGGTGACAAGATACTTTTTCCTCAATATTATTCAGTCATACAACATTTCATTTGTTTTCGTTAGATAAATCTAAAATCTCTGCCAGGCTTCAGGCCTTAAGCAACACAGTTGGCACCCCATGTACAATTTTTTTTTATCCCTCATTACTCCCTGTAAAAATCAAACCCAGTGATGTCACTATTGACTTAAAAACAAAATGTGTCCCTAGAAGCTCTGTGTTGTCTGTATCTTCTACCTGGTGACTTCATTGTAGTTATATTGGCTTCTGCTGCGGGTCCTTCACCTTCTTCATTTACTGCAGTGATGGAAAATCTGTTCAGTATAGAAAAGCAAAGCCTTTAAAATCACATAAACCAGCCTTTTTTCAATATACATTTCTTATGAATACAAGTAGCAGATCAGCACTTAAAATTATCAGCATACTTTTGCTTTACTGTTAAAGGGACTCAACCCAGGGCTGGCCCTTTAATGGGGCAGACTAGGGGCAGCTGCCCCAGGCAGCACCCTGGCAGAGGCAGCACTTTGCTGCTCCATGCAGCGTTTTGTTTTTCTTTTTTTTTCTGTGTCCGGGGGAGCTTGATTGAAGGAGGTTCCAGCCAATCAGGTGAGACCTCTCAACTCTGGCTGAGAGTTCAGAAGCCTCCCGTGATTTGCTCAGTCCCTCTTTCACACGAGGAACTCAAAGCAGGAGATGCCTACTCCAGGTAAGTTAAAAAACTGACAGTGTGTGTCAGTGAGTGTGTCAGTGTAAATGAGAGTGTGTGTCAGTGTGAGTGTGTGTGTAGGGTTGCCACCCGGCACCGCCAATGAAGACTTAGGAGCCAGTGCCGGTATAACTAGCATACTGGCA
Organism: Pelodytes ibericus; assembly: GCA_036172795.1. Taxonomy (NCBI): domain Eukaryota; kingdom Metazoa; phylum Chordata; class Amphibia; order Anura; family Pelodytidae; genus Pelodytes; species Pelodytes ibericus. The sequence goes on from CM069861.1 coordinate 95,740,327, forward strand.
ATGGAAAGACCAGCATATTATGTCATATTATTGCATAGTATGACATAATCCCGAGAGGATTCTGAAACTCAATCTGGAAGCGACATTGAGTTGATCTATTTGTGGCCCACCCTTTTGTGGCTCCGTCCACATCTATGGCAGGTATTTTTTTTAGTAAACGGTGGCAACCCTACGTGTGTGTGTGTGTCAGTGTGAGTGAGATTGTTTGTGTGTCAGTGTGAGTGAGTGTGTGTGTTTGTGTGAGTGACAGACTTGTGTATGTGTGTGAGTGTGTGTGTGATTAAAGGGGTTAACTCCCCTGACACTGTCTATATCTGTCTAGCCACCAAAGAGGTTAACCCCTCTGACACTGCCTTTATCTGTCTAGCCACACAAGGGGTTAACTCCTCTGACACTGCCTATATGTGTCTAGCCACCCATGGGTTAACTCCTCTGACACTGACTATATCTATCTAGATTTTGTTATAGGTCACTGGTCATGTTATGTTGTAGGGAATTGCACAGGGTATGATCATAATAATGTTTTACCATTACTTTCTTTTCACCTTATAGATGAGCTCTTTGAAAAAAAAGTGATGTAAAATTATACATTGTGTTAGAAAAATTGCATGCAAATGCATAAAATAAAAGAAATACATGTTTTAAAGGACAACTAAACTTTTTCACTTGTGCTTCTAACACAAATGCACAAGTGAAAAATTAAATGTCCCTAGTATGAGGACAAACTGGCATGTAGTTTTGATAGTACATGCCAGTTTATCCTCTGACCGGCACCTGCCAGGGTCAGGTTGGCGACTGTTTCTCTCTGCTTAACTGGGTTCCCTCTGCCGATCCCCTTTGAAAACAATGGTCTCTCTCTGCTGTGATTGGCTGTGCACATGTTGACAGCCTCCCCTCCAGCTCTGCCTCAGCTATGAGGCTGAGCCGAAAGTAGACCCACTAGTATCTGTAAAGGAAGTAAGGGTTAATTAAAAAAGTTTAATTGTCCTTTTAACTGTGTCTGACGTGTCTCCGGATCACATGTAGTTATGATGATTATGTGTGACATGCAAATTACTGTTTTTCAATAGGAAATGTGTCATTTGCAAATCAATCCACAAGGTGATGTCATAAGCAGGAGACACCATAGACACATTTTAAAAATATGTTTCTTTTTTATACATTGCATGCAACTTTGCTAACACAATGTATAGATAATTTGACATCACTTTTATTCTCTACAGTCACAGTATAAGCAATGTTTATCTTGACAGAGTTCCTTTAATACTGCAGCTTTTCCATGTGGTGCAGGCTATTTTCTTTGTGTGCCTTCACAATTTACATTTGACACAATTGTTACTTATGAGGTAGATCCCCAGATTAAACCAAAGGCTTTCAGAATCATTTGCATTTTCTTGTTTCTGGATAAACACTAGATGCTGCTAATCATAATTTTTTATTATCTTCCTTTTTATGAAAAGCCATTGCATTCTGCGTCAATAAACAATGGGCACATGATACGTACAAAGGCTGACTGAGAATCATGGGATATGTAGTTCTGCACAACCAAGGTTAGCCATCATTGGTTTAATGTAAGAAACTAAGATTAGAGGGTAAATATGATGAATGAAAGTTCAGTCCTAATGTTATTATAATCTATGCCATTTTAATACAATTTAACAATACTGATATAATATAGTTATGCTGGTCATTGATGGATCTGTGCATTGTTGGAATTGGATACATTGCAGTTCTGCAGCTATATGTCCTATAATATAATAATGATAACAAATGTATGCAGGTGCTTTCAAAATAGATTACCCCCTTTCTTCTGAACAGTTATTTCTATGTTGATTTTACTGAAGTCCACATATGAGCATTATTGCTTCTGAAATCCCTGAGCTATGCGTGCACTGGCATTCAGCAGTTTTACTAAATCACCAATAATCATAATATTTGGATAATTTACTGTTGTTTTTTTAAATATAAATATGTTGTGCACATATACTGGCGGAACCAGTGGTGGATTTAAGTTTTGTACTGCCCAAGTCTTGAGTATACTCATGCTCCCCTAATCTTCACTTGTTAAACCCCTTCCTGGTTGTACCCCTTCCTCATAAAACCTTTGTACTACACTAGATTGCACCCACATATCTTACAACAGTGCAAAATTGCCTCTACATCACTCTCCACAAAACCAGATTGCCCCTACATCCCTTCCCATTGCATCGTTTTGCTCCCTGGTGATCTAGTGGGGGCCACTCCGATGTTTACACCCTTTAGTCTGCTGCCACCTGTGCTTTGTTGTCCTATGCAGAAACACTGGGTAGAATCCACTATAAAACAGGATATTTTGTAGAACTTATTTTAAAGTGTTCATTTATAAACATTACTTAAAGTTTTCAAATGTCATGTATTTGTCTTGGTTCTTGGTGATCATTTTAACAGCAACTAGTCATACAAGGTTATCTTGGCATATTGTAAAAGGTAAATAGATCTAAATACAAGTAGTTTGTAATAAATAAACACCAATTGTATGGAATTCAGATTGTCTAAACACAACTTTGCAGTAATTTAAACTTGAAAGCATTGCAGAGCACAAATAATTATATAGTGGGTAGAAAATGATTTATAGATTTTGAAAGCAGAATTGTTAACATATGGGTAGATCAAGAAAAATTGAAACTTTGATTTACTTATTCATTCTCTTTTTTTACATCATTATGAAATAAAATATGCTGTTAACTATCTTCTATTAAAGCTGTTCATTTGTGTATGATACTGAAGCACAACAAAGGGGGGCAGGAGCAATGTAACAGCGTTTTACACATAAAGTACATGCATTTGCTTCCAATGTTATAAGTGCAATCTATAAATGTTTGTTTATGATGTACATGCACAATAAGCACAGTAAAATTACATGTGAAGCGGTGTCTCTCTGCCTAGTAGAAACATCTTCTCTATCACTGCTTCTATGTTGATTATTGGTTCATAATAACAAAATTACAACTCTGTTTAAAGGGACACCCCAAAAAGCAAACTAACTTTGTCAGTTCTTCAACCATACATTGTACAAAGATTTTTTTGCATTCAAATGTACGCAGAAATCTCTAGCAAATGTCCCTGCTTTACCCTTAAATCTGCTTCTTCTTACTTGCAAGAGTATCAGTGCACATGCACTGGGTCATCCGTTCATGCGAATGTGCAGCAATAACGTAAATTAAGAAGCTATAAACTGTTTGATTTCTGTTTTTGACAGCAGTGATTGGAGGAGCAGAACAGTTGTATTATGCCCCTGCACACAAATTTACTATGAGAGACTGGGGATTCTGGGAACTCTTATGTCATGGTGTATTGGATCAATTTCCTGGGGAAAGCTTGCAAAAAGGTAGGTTTTCAAGTTAAAGGAACTTCATCACCTAAACACTGTTTAATCATTGTTTTAACAAAATTACAAACAAAATCATAGAAAAGTGTATTTTAAATTTGTTTGTGACATCACCTAAATAACTGTGTGGTATGTGATGCAAATTGGATAATTCCCTTTAAAAGCAGTTTATTTTTTGTATAAAATAAAAAAAAAAATCACAGTTAATTACCATATATTGTGATGACAAAATTGCAAGTGAGTGCCAAAAATAGAAGAAAATATGTTTTCAAAATGTCTGTAATGTCTCCTGTTTATGACTGTGGCTTGGTATGCAAATGAACAGCTTTTCAATGGGATATTGGTAATTTGCATTTCCAGCTGATTTCCAGGTGATGTCATAAGCAGGAGACTCCACATACACATTTAAAACATTTTGGTGTCCATTCAATGACCGGAGTTAGTTTATCTCATGTCACTGAATCCCATAGACTGCAATAGAAGATTTTGTGTTAAAACCAGTAAAAAGTTATATTTTGTGTCATTAAATCGGACCCATTTTCTCTTAATCTATGCACTTGCTTGCTAACACAATATACAGATTTTTTTTTTATTCTACTTGAAATTATTGCAAAAATTAGAATGCTAAAAAGATAACAGATAAAAGAATATTTATTTGTATTTTTTCAGAAATCAGATTTTATTTGTTTTTTTTATGGATATAGTACAGTGGAGGAGGGGAACAAAAGACAAATAGGGTAAAGTCTGGAGCAACTGACTAGTAATAAAAAAGTGTACAAAAATTATGCAGTAAATAAGAAAGTAAGTCAACATCAGAATAAGGTATAGCATAAGCAACAGCATATTTAATTTTTTTAACTGGAGTGATCCTTTAAAGAATCACACACATAACTCCTGGTTACATTACCTGTAGGTGATGCCTGGCTTTGTGGCATAAAACTGAAAGATCTGTTTCCCATAAACTGAATAGGATCGGGAATCTTCATCGTCAGTGGAAAGCTTCAAATTATAACCTATAACAGGTCCATTTGGGAAGACTGGAGGATGCCAGCTGACTTCAATTGATTCAGGACTGGAACTGACAAGATTTTCAATGATGGGAGCACCTGTAGGAACTTTCAAATATATACATATCTATGTTAAGACTTACTCACTGCATCATTAGAGAGTACAAACAAGTTAAAATATAACATAGTTCTAAAAATATTGTGGCAACTATTTGATACACAAAATATCAATTTACAATTTTGCCTTCAATGTATTAAAGTAAGCCATTTTATCATACTAACAGAGTTACTTTATGCATTCCAGCTTTTCAAGTAGTTCCTTTTGTATCATATAGAGACATCACAATAGTTTATAGCGAACTATATATTTGAGGAAGTTGAAAACGAATAGTTAAAAGGTAGTACCATGTTAGCTGTAGAAAAACAGGAAACAAGTAGAGTTGAAATTATACCATTTGTTGGCTAACTGAGAGACAGAGTTGGATTTATATGTAATAATAGGAGAACACATTTACTCGAAATGGAAAAACATTTGTAAGTTGGTTTTTGATTTGTCATACACTGATAAACAACATTCTGAGCTCCTAGGAAAAAATACAAAACAAAGTATCACAACAGTAAACAGGGATTTACATCATCTTTGTTCAGCTGACAGACAGGCTGACATACTGTACGTACACAAAGATGGTTTAATTGCATCTTGTCTATACAGCTCACAGACAGGCTGACACACAAATCACACAACCTGTATAATATTCCTTTCCAACTGTATTTATGGCAAAAGCAGCTGGCAGACAGGCAGACATAGACACATAGATAGTTAAATTGGATCTTGTATATACAGATAACAGACAGGCAGCCATATATAAACATAGATTGGTTCATAGGAAATTCACTCTTACCTCCAAATGCAAGAGTCCGGTAAGGGGGAGAGGATAGTGAATAGAACTGTAGCTGGCAAAAAATCCATATAACTCTGAACCAATATTCGGTGTAGGGTTGCAGGTTGTTCACCGTGTAAGATGGTTCTGTGACTATCTGCATTAATGATACAGAAATTTTAAGTAATTAACTATATATCTTTTATAGAGCTGGGAGGGTAACATTTTAGGGCCTGTTTGAACTCTTACTGTTTGATCATGGGGTCAAAGGATGTCCCTTGTTTTGCATGCTTAAATATTCTCAAACATGCAAAAAAAACCAGGAGTGGTAAGATCAAGTCCACCATCTGCGCAGTTCCTTCAAATTATGAGAGTACAGCTGAATGTTTGAAATTGCACATGCTCAGCGCCTGCCTCATTGAAACTGGAATTGTGGTAGACCTAGGCATATGGATAGGTTGTGCCACAGGTATGCACTGTGCATGACATCCACATGATACTCCACACAAGGGCATAAACATTGCATATGCAAGTGTCTATGATACTATTAGTAACATACACACATTAAGTTATTTTATATCTGCATGGGAGCCCTGTGATTGGCCCTGAAAAGATTAAGGGGCAGAAACAGAGGAGGAGAAGGATCTTACGCTAAAAGGCATTGTATATTTATTCAAGGATGTGAACTTGTGAAAGGCATTAGTTGAGTCCAAACTCACCTCTTAACCTCAACTCTTAATTTTTAAAATAAAAAAAGTAACAATATAGATTGGGGTAGGTTCAATGCTAGCTGTTAAGGCTGGCAAAATGTAACTTATTATACAGATGGAATAACATGCAATTCAACTGCAATGGGGACCAAAGAAATATTGTGAGTTAAAGCACTGATATTGAGGTAAGGGAATAACCCATTAATATAATGCAAGGTAAGTGGGGGTGCTATGCGCACTACATTATCTGCTGAGCTAACCAAGACTACCACCCAGAGGGGATAGCTCTATGGGGCATGACTAATCTGCAAAGTGGCAGCATGCATATTCAATATACCTTATTTTTCCTTTAGCAAGTGGGTGGATAACAAAGACACCTAGTTCATCAATGATGACAACAAGCCAGTAGGACTCGAAACGCAAAAGGGGCATTCCAGTTTGATGAATACTAGAAGGGAAGGTGTGATCTTAAAAGGTTGGGAATCCCTGCTGCAAAGGAATTCCAGAATGGGGAGAAAGGCTAGCTGATTCGTACCCAGTGTCACAATTTAGGTTTTTATGGATAATGCATGCCAACTATTTTCCCATTTGCTATTTTTTTTATTATTCTCTCGGTCTGCATACAATAGTGGAAACATGATTATACTTGATCACCTGTTGTCTATGCTAAAGTAATTGGTCTTTGTGACATGTTTTACATCCTGGTCAAGAAACAACTGGTTTCTGATGAATTAAACAACAGCCAAGTTAGCATTTGTTATTGAAAGCAGTCTTTAAAATCTCTTACCTGGGTGTATTCCCAATCACTTGTGATGTGCACATATTTCCATTGAATTATGTAGGCTACTCCTGAGATATTAGCAGCATTCCATACCAATGTAACGTTATATGGCCCAATGAAGGAGGCAAACGGGGGAGTTGGTTCAGCTGTAAAGTTGAAGTAAGGAATTTAAATCTAAGATACATTTAATGACAATGCTGGCAAGGCTTTAAAACAAAATCTCATCAAGTATAATTTCCTTATATTTCCTTCTAGAAGAAAAAAAAAATTGGCCATATTAAATCTTTATTTCTATTGACCTATGCTTTCAAACCCTGGGTTCCATTCAAAAAAATTCAGTTATCTTGACCTAGGTTTTTCAAGCTTGCTGTCTATTCACCAAAATTTACTGTTTAGTCAGAAAACTCCAGTGTATGTGCAGGTGCAGAAACGTCAATTTACATTTAAGATGTAGTTTTCTTATATCTACTGGCTAGTCCCACCTCAAGAAAACATCATGGAGACCACATAATTAAATGTGTGAAAACGTGGCGGGTCCCATAAACGAACCACATAGAGCGCTAAGTTTATTTGGTGGTCCTTGACAACTTGGTGGCAACATTGATAAATATGTAAGGGTCTACCCAGTAAAGAGGGAACTGCAGGGGATTGAGATGGCAATTTCAAACTTAAGGCCAAAGTAGCTGAGTTGGAATCATTCTCCCATTCAGCTGCATTGGAGATTTTTTTCCAACTAGGCTACATTGGCCTAAAGCTTGAAATTCTCATCTCAATTCTCTGCAATTATCTCTTTATCGATTAGACCCAGGGCCGCCACCAGGAATTTCAGGGCCCCATACTGAATACATTTTCTGTGCCCCCTACCATGCCCCCCCCCCCCCCCCCGACAATATCTCCCACTCGCACTACCTACTCTCACAAGCATGTTATCACAAGCATGCTGGAGGGAAGCATTCTGCGCTCCCCTCCAGCCGCGCAGCTTCAATAAACTTTGTTTAAAAAAAATGCGACCGGAAAATCGCATTTTTTTTTTAACAAACTTTATTGAAGATGTGTGGAGGGGAGAGCAGAATGCTTCCCTCACAGCCGCGGACCAGCTTAACAGAGGGGACTTTTTTTTTTTCCTCGCGTGACCTGGGCCCACCGGGCCCCCTGGACCTGCCGGGCCCGGGACGCCGGTATCACCCTTCACCCCGTGATGGCGGGCCTGATTAGACCCTTTGGTGAAACCCAGTGAGTTCTTAGCTGTGCACGAGTAACACTATTTTTAAACAACAAATCTCCCTCTTGGCTTGCTGTTTGGTTCCACTTTCTAGATAAATATCTTAAATGAAAGAAAATGCAAAGATTGAGAGAATGTTTTAACTGTTTGGTGCGGTCTCCTGCTTGTGACACCATCTTGTGGCTTGATATGCAAATTAGGTACTTTCAATGGGCAATTTGTAATTTGCATATCAAGCCACAAGATTTAAAAAAAACAAGAGACTTCACAGACACATTTCAATTATGTTTTTTTATTCTTGATACATAAAGTGCATTTCAAAGTCTCATTTTATAAAGTTCAGTTTGCTATGAATACATAACCCATAGGTTAATCACACAAAAGACATATAATTAGCAATGCCGTACCTTGTGTTTCATTGTAGGAATCATTATCTCTGTTCATACATTGGAAGTCATATGATGTTATCTATATCGGTAAACAAGCAAAATAATAAAACTTTTATGGTTTGCAGTCTTTAAATACTTAAAGCAACACTATCCTGATTTTTATTTTCTCAATATTATTCTCTGTGCACAAATTAAATATTTATTTCTATGGTAGATATCCTTTATGTTTGAGCACATGTTTCTAAATCACACAATTTTTATATATGATGCTTAGTTTCTTACAAATTACATTTCATTGACTCTCTACAGCATCCTTAAAGTTGGCATTGCACATCTTTTGACAGATAGTTTAGCACAAATGTAACATGTTGAGATGAACTCAACACATGAGTGGAAGAGTAAAGTATGATATTTTGCTTATAAGATTGTAATAAATTATCTTCTATGTATTGAGTTTTCATAAAGTAATTGTGTTTCAAGGTTTTAAAGAGTGATCAAGATTGTACAATAATACAACTTCTCTTCAGCTCCAATTTTGAACCTGTTTGAATGCATCTAAACAGAGCCTGCAATAACTTAATTATGACTCTATAGAGGTAACCAGTGCTATTAAACACAGACAACTAACTGGAAATAGACACCATCAGCTAAAGACAAAGAAATATGTAAAAAAACAAACAAAAAAAAAGAGACAAATCAGTAGACACCATTTACAGAGAAAGAATAATAAATGAGAGGTGATTTAAAAAGGAATCATAATATGCATGCATTGACTAAAAGACAAATGAAATCTTTCATTCCCCTAAAAAAAGTTCAAGTCATCAGAGATCATTTTTTCACAATAATAAAGTATTTTTAAGTATGACCTGGAAATGTTATTAACCATAATCCATGGGGATTGACAGAATTAAAAAATAAACTGGAAAAATCTTCTAAATACACAGTCGAATACTGGGAGCTTAACAGCTTACAGAACCCCATGCCTACTTATTTGACTACTTAGTTATCCTTTAATTTATATAAGTTACTGTTTCAATATTTAAAAAAAACAGTGGTTACCTCCACTCTGGGATGCTTTCAGTGCTATTCAAGAAACTCTAGACAGTACTTTTCCCTTGTGCTTCTAATATAGGTTAGAAGTACTTCTGATAGTACATGCCAGTTTATCCTCTGACAGGCAGCTGCCATGCCTCCATAGGAAACAGGCAGCCGTGTGGTCAGCGACTGGTTCAGACCCTCGTTTTTGCATGGGATCAGGGGGGGAGGGGAGGTCTAGGTCCCTCCTGCTGATCCCATGCAAAAACTAGGGTTGCTTTCTTTACTAACAGCGAGAGACCCCGCATTCAGAAGGAGTGGGATGTGACTGCCTGGAGAGTAAACCCGAGTGTATCTATCAAGCCTTCAAGGAAACAAGTGTTAAAAAAAACAGTTTAGTTATATTTTAAGTATTAACCTTCTTTTTTAACTCAAGAAAAAAAAATGTATTTTGTTAAAAAAAAAAACTTTTTATACTGATCTAAACTTACATAAGTAAACACATTTTCAGGTAAGAGAGTTGCTTTGGAAAAATAAAAATAAATGACATTGGAACTATATATAGGAAACTTTATGGTACAGCATGGGTTAAAAGTGAGAATGAGTATTTAATGATGACGTTTCCTTGACCTTGGCAGTTGGATTATATTGATCTATGGTGACCTTCCCAGCTGCACTGAGTGCTGGCTGCATTCCATTAATAATAACTAGTGTACATGAGTCTGCCTGTTGGAAATGCCCGTGTGCATGTCTTGAGACAGGACAGGAAATCTATTTAACATGACAAATATGTTGTGTCATATTTTTGAAAACAACTATTCTTCATGACTAATTTTATTTCAGGTTTTTCTTCTGCATGTCCTCAGCTGTATCAAAGAATGAAACCAAAGAAACACCAACCTAAAATCATCTTGGGCAGGAAGGTATGATAAGTATATTGTCTAAAATATCTGGTCAGTGTGGGGCTGACCAATACCAATGGTTTAACATTCATGCAATCAGTTTGAGACTCTTGCTTCAGTGCTAAATAAGTACTATTCATAAACAGGTGGGAGCTCATTAGTCTTAAATAGCCACATTTGTATAATCTCCAGAGAACAACCTACTGGGGAGGAAAATCATAATCTTTGAGACTAAGCCTATTTCACATGAAGAACTTTACCCAGTATGAACATAGCTGCCATGCACAATTTGCAGTATGGACATTTGTCCATGGCACATTGTCACAGCGAGGCCAGAAACCAAGTACTCTTTACCCATTCAGAAAGCTAAATTGAGTTTTAAAAAGTTATAGAAGTAACAGAGGGGAAGAAACACTTCAGGAAATGTAAGGGGCACAACTATTTCTTAAAATGGGCCCCTTCATCCCAACATACATACAAAGTAGAATTACACATGGTTCCATTTAGAGTAAAATAGGGGACTGCGTGTCAGGGGTTCTCTGTTTTTTAAAACAGAAACCATTTTCCTGCACTGTATGTTTATCAGCTGCTGTTAACAACCAGTCCCCTTTAGCTACTGTTTTCATGGTTACTCACCTGGTTGCTATTAGCCAGCCATTTTGCTCAATAGTGCAGACTATTTAAGAAGCAAGTCTCAGTTGCTCCTTGCCCTTGCATTGTTTCCAGTTCCTAAGTTCTATTTCTGCAATTCCTGCGTTTCACCTGATTGGGCTGATTTCCCTTCTGGTTCCTGACTTCTGGCTTTGTTTCTGACTTTGCTGATCTCTGTTCTCCTGATTATTGCATATCTGCAAGAATCAGCATTTTTACAATTTTGCTATTTATTCTTAATAAAGGTGTTTTGTGACTTACTTTCTGTCTCTTTCTGGTTTTTGGTCCCTAACAATGAGGTGACAATAATGCAGGATTTTATCTGATCACTTATAACCATTTGGGATTTTGGGATCAAACCTGCAAATCTCTCATTAGAATGGTCTCTGCTTGGCTTTATTCATTAGCATGTACCTGCACTTTCAATTTTATTCAAAACATTTAAAAAAGGAGGACATGTGGTAAACTAAAATACTGATATCGATTAACCTATGTGCTCCAAAATCAATCAATTCTGTCCTGGTTCCCACAGTTTGTAGCCTCTGCTTGCAGTTTTCTCCTGTCCTGTCTCAATCAGCAGTTTGATTCATTGCCTGCTGACTTTCTAAGCACCTTTTATCTTTATAATAATCCCCCAGGGCTCACATGCTTCAAGCTGTTGAGCAATAGGCATTGTTCAGTGCTGTTTGGCTTGGTTATGCAAACATAACAAATATTTCATCAATCCCATTTTGTTGACCTTGTGTGAAAAGAAACCAGGATGTCAAAACCCGATAGAAAAATGATAAATGCTATTGCTATCATTAAAAATTATATTTTTAAAGTTGGCACCGACCATTAGTGTTCATGGTGGACATTTACTAGATTTTGTTACAAACAGTTTCAATGGACCTTCAGAGACATTACCATGGACACTGATGTCCTTATACGACCCCCAAAACTTTGGATCTTCCTTTGGGAAAAAAATGAAAAGCCTGAATGTATTTACATGTGAATATAAAGTTAAACTTTTTTCCTATTGGGTAAATAGGAAAAAAGTTTAACTTTATATTCACATGTAAATTGATTTTTCCTATTTAATAAAAATTATGATAGAAAAAAAATGCATTTCTTGTTTTTATTTCCTTTTATTTGCCCATCTTCCCACCAGACTTAGGCAATGCTGCCCCTGCCTCCTCCAGACTTAACCAGTGCTCCCTCTCCCCCCTCCCTCCCCAGGCTTGTTGTGCCCCTCTCCCCTTCCCTCCCCCAGACTTGCTTGTACTCCCTCTCCGCCCTCCTTCCCCAGACTTGCTCGTGCTCCCTCTTCCCCCTCCCTCCCCCAGACTTGCTTGTGCTCCCTCTCTCCCCTCCCTCCTCCAGACTTGCTGTGCTCCCCCTCTTCCATCCCCCAAACTTGCTCTGCTCCCTCTCCCCCCTCCCTCCCCCAGACTTGCATGTGCTCCTGCAGGGCCGGTGCAAGGATTTTCGTCTACACAGGCGAAGGTGCATTTTGGTGCCCCCCTGCTCTGATCCGCCACGCCTCCCACACCATTAAGCCTCCTTACATTATATATATATATATATATATATATATATATATGAATAATGTATAGTGTAGAAAATAAATACATCGAAATATTTAACTTGCATGCTCTAAATGTGTCACACATTGAAACCCTTAAACACAAAGACACCCTTGCAGTCACACACACAGACACCCTTACCACTTACACACACACAGTTACACCAATTCACACATAACCTGAGACACACTATTTTGCCACTCAATATGCCAGTATTTAGCCCAGGGGTCCTCAAACTTTTTAAACAGGGGACCAGTTCACTGTCCCTCAGACCGTTGGAGGGCCGGACTATAGTAAAAACAAAAACTATGAACAAATTCCTATGCACACAGCATATATCTTATTTTGAAGTGAAGAAACAAAATGGGAACAAATACAATATTTAAAATGAAGTAAAGTTAAATCAACAAACTTACCAGTATTTCAATAGGAATATTATGCCAGTCAGAGCCCAGTAATATTATGCCAGTCAGATGCCCAGGAACATTATGCCAGTCAGAGCCCAGTAATATTATGCCAGTCAGAGCCCAGGAATATTATGCCAGTCAGAGCCCAAGAATATTATGCCAGTCAGATGCCCAGGAAAATTATGCCATTCAGATGCCCAGGAATATTATGCCAGTGAGATGCCCAGTAATATTATGCCATTCAGATGCCCAGGAATATTATGCCATTCAGAGCCCAGTAATATTGTGCCATTCAGATGCCCAGGAATATTATGCCATTCAGAGCCCAGTAATATTATGCCATTCAGATGCCCAGGAATATTATGCCATTCAGTGCCCAGTAATATTATGCCAGTCAGAGCCCAGGAATAGTGTGCCAGTCAGATTCCCAGGAATATTATGCCATTCAGATGCCCAGGAATATTATGCCAGTCAGATGCCCAGGAATATTATGCCAGTCAGAGCCCAGGAATAGTGTGACAGTCAAATGTCCAGGAACATTATGCCAGTCAGAGCCCAGTAATATTATGCCAGTCAGAGCCCAGGAATATTATGCCATTCAGATGCCCAGGAATATTATGCCAGTCAGATGCCAGGAATATTATGCCATTCAGACGCCCAGGAATATTATGCCAGTCAGATGCCCAGGAACATTATGCCAGTCAGAGCCCAGTAATATTATGCCAGTCAGAGCCCAGTAATATTATGCCATTCAGATGCCCAGGAATATTATGCCAGTCAGATGCCCAGGAATATTATGCCAGTCAGATGCCCAGGAATATTATGCCATTCAGATGCCCAGGAACATTATGCCAGTCAGAGCCCAGTAATATTATGCCATTCAGATGCCCAGGAATATTATGCCAGTCAGATGCCCAGGAATATTATGCCATTCAGATGCCCAGGAACATTATGCCAGTCAGAGCCCAGTAATATTATGCCATTCAGATGCCCAGGAATATTATGCCAGTCAGATGCCCAGGAATATTATGCCAGTCAGATGCCCAGGAATATTATGCCATTCAGATGCCCAGGAACATTATGCCAGTCAGAGCCCAGGAATATTATGCCAGTCAGAGCCCAGTAATATTATGCCATTGAGATGCCCAGGAACATTATGCCAATCAGAGCCCAGTAATATTATGCCAGTCAGAGCCCAGTAATATTATGCCAGTCAGAGCCCAGGAATAGTGTGCCAGGCAGATGCCTAGATATATTATGCCAGTCAGAGCCAGGTAATATTATGTCAGTCAGATGCCCAGGAATATTATGCCATTCAGATGCCCAGGAATATTATGCCAGTCAGAGCCCAGGAATATTATGCCAGTCAGAGCCCAGTAATATTATGCCATTCAGATGCCCAGGAACATTATGCCAGTCAGAGCCCAGTAATATTATGCCAGTCAGAGCCCAGTAATATTATGCCAGTCAGAGCCCAGGAATAGTGTGCCAGTCAGATGCCTAGGAATATTATGCCAGTCAGAGCCAGGTAATATTATGTCAGTCAGATGCCCAGGAATATTATGCCATTCAGATGCCCAGGAATATTATGCCAGTCAGATGCTCAGGAATATTATGCCAGTCAGATGCCTAGGAATATTATGCCACTCAGAGCCCAGGAATATTATGCCAGTCAGAGCCCAGGAATATTATGCCAGTCAGAGCCCAGGAATATTATGCCATTCAGATGCCCAGGAATATTATGCCAGTCAGATGCCTAGGAATATTATGCCAGTCAGAGCCCAGGAATATTATGCCATTCAGATGCCCAGGAATATTATGCCAGTCAGATGCCTAGGAATATTATGCCAGTCAGATGCCTAGGAATATTATGCCAGTCAGAGCCCAGTAATATTATGCCATTCAGATGCCCAGGAATATTATGCCACTCGGAGCCCAGGAATATTATGCCAGTCAGATGCTCGTTATACCTCCCTCCTCCCCCCTTCCCCAGACCCCAGTACTTACCTCCATGCCGCTGTTCATGTCCGTGGCTGAGAGGGAAGCGTTGTGAGCTCCCCACAGGCCGTGCGCATTCAATAAAGTGTGTTGAAAAAAAAAGTTTCAACACACTTTATTGAATGCGCACGGCCTGAGGGGAGCGCACAGCGCTTCCCTCTCAGCCACGGACATGAACAGCAGCATGGAGGTAAGTAAACGGGCCTGGGGGAGCGGGCGATTTTCCCGCCCCCGCATTGGTGCGCCGAAGGCAGCCGCCTGTGCTGCCTTACGGTAGCGCCGGCCCTGTGCTCCTGTCTCCCTGGTGGCTAGTGGGGGCAGCCGGTGGATGTCTGCACAATATGCACAAACATCCTCCAATGTCTAACAGAAAAATGTAGTCCCCATGTGTTGCATAGTCATATAGGTTACAGAAAGGCCATTAACCGGCTATCTGTCAATTATTAACTTTAAAGAAAATCAGCACACAAGAAAACATTTCTAAAGTTGTTTCCTGGTAATAACATTTAGTAATGAAATTAAAGTTTAGTTAGATGTCCTATGATCAGGGCCGCTTTAAGACTAGGGTTGCCACCTTTTCTTCAAAAAAATACCGGCCTTGGTACTGTCCCCATAGACTTAACATTGGCCTGATGCCAATATTTTACCGGCCTGCCAGTAAAATACCGGCCAGGTGGCAACCCTATTTAAGACCCTAGTGGGCCCTGGGCAAAGTCTTAAGAAGTGCCTCCCCCCCCCCCCCTGCCCCCTCCCATTTTTTCTAAAGTAGCATTGTAAAAAAAAAACTGTATGTAAATGTAAACTTTTCAATATTATATGTGACTATTTTCATATTACATTCAATTATCTGTCTATGTAATAAAAAAATTTATTGAAAAATTGAATTTCTTGTTTTTATTCCCTTTTTCTGCACCCACATTGCACTTAAAGGACTTAACACAGCACCATACAGTACTTGGCTTGCACTCATATTGGACCCACACAATTTGGCATGCCACAGTGTCAATTTGTCCCACAGAACATACCACAGTGTCACTTTGTCCCACAGAACTGCCCTTGCAGAACAAGACCACAGTGTCACTTTCCCCCATAGTACAGGTTATTTTGCCCCACAGAACATGCCACAGCATCACTTTAGCAATTTGGCAATTAAAATAAGCCACTGTCAGGTACCAATTAATATGCCACCATTTGTCCATTAAATATGCCACAGCTTGCCCATTAATATGCCAGCGTTATAGTTCAGCAGCTCGATTCGCTGCGAGGTGGATGGGGGTGACACCAATGGCCAGCAGGGGCCCCCTTAACCAGGGGGCCCTGGGCAAGTGCCCAGTTTGCCCATTGGTTAAAGTGTCCCTGCCTATGATAGTCTTGCCCTAAATGTTCCAGACCGGGTTGCCAGCCATGCTACTTCCACCATAGACTTGGCATCAAGCAAAATGTTTACCACATAGCCGGTATAACACCAGCTGGGTAGCAACCCTCTTTTCAGACTGCACCAAACAATAATGAGAATAATAAAAAATAATAATGTGTGTCTGATTGTTGCAGCAGTTTTGAGGTACAAAGCATTATATAAATAAGATACATTTTAATTTGTAGACACGTTATAAGGGCAACTATGTTGAGACATTAAGCTACACCGAAATTTGGTGCTCAACTGACCCGGGACCATTACACAGAGTGACAGCGGGTGCCATAAAAAATAAAAAAAAACGAAAAAACTATTCCAACACTGCTATTAATCTTCCAGTATCTGGTATCAGTACTTCTTAACTGATATTGTGTCTGGATACAGTAGAATAAACAGATGTAATATATCCTTTATAAAAAAAAAATATAAATTATTTTAAGTTATTAATGCTAGTAAAGAGAAGGAGCATCACAAAATAGTAAATAATATGCACTAATAATACTCCTAAAGAAGACATCAGTTCTGACTGCTACTATCTCTAGTACCAGACAACAGTCAGGATGAACCCAGGGGCGGATCCAGAGTCTGATCTCGGGAGGGGCACATGTCCGTCTGTCTTTTCCTCTCTCTCATGCCCGTCTGTCTTTTCCTCTCTCCCATGTCCGTCTGTCTTATCCTCTCTCCCATGTCCGTCTGTCTTATCCTCTCTCCCATGTCCGTCTGTCTTTTCCTCTCTCTCATGTCCTTCTGTCACGCTCCTCTCCTTTCCCATGTCTGTCGCACTCCTCTCACTCCCATCTCTCTGTCTCTCCTCTCCCATCCCATGTCTGTCTGTCTCTTCTCTACCATCCCATTTATGTCTCTCTCTTCTCCCTTCCTATTTATGTCTCTCTCCTCTCCCTTCCCATGTCTGTTTGTCTCCTCTCCCCTTCCCATATCTGTCTGTCTCTCCTCTGCCATCCCATATCTGTCTGTCTCTCCTCTGCCATCCCATGTTTGTCTGTCTCTCCTCTGCCATCCCATATTTGTCTGTCTCTCCTCTGCGAACCCATGTCTGTCTGTCTCTCCTCTACCATCCCATTTATGTCTCTCTCTTCTCCCTTCCCATGTATGGCTCTCTCAGCCAATTTGCCCAATAATATGCCAGTGTTAGTTGCCATTTAATATGCCCCAGCCAATTTGCCCAATAATATTCCAGTGTTATTTGCCATTTAATATGCCCCAGCAAATTTGCCCAATAATATTCCAGTGTTATTTGCCATTTAATATGCCCCTGCCAATTTGCTCAATAATATGCCAGTGTTAGTTGCCATTTAATATGCCCCAGCCAATTTGCCCAGTAATATGCCAGTGTTATTTGCCATTTAATATGCCCCTTCCAATTTTCCCAATAATATGCCAATGTTATTTGCCATTTAATATGCCCCAGCCAATTTGCCCAGTAATATGCCAGTGTTATTTGCCATTTGATATGCCCCTGCCAATTTGCCCAATAATATGCCAGTGTTATTTGCCATTTAATATGCCCCAGCCAATTTGCCCAGTAATATGCCAGTGTTATTTGCCATTTAATATCCCCTGCCAATTTGCCCAGTAATATGCCAGTGTTAGTTGCCATTAATATTCCCCAGCTAATTTGCCCAATAATATGTCAGTGTTACCTATCATTAATAAGCCCCTGACACTTTCCCCAGTACATTCCCCCCATCTCCCCACTCCCCAGCACTTACCTTTCCCTGGTGGTTAGTGGCAGGCAGCATGGTCTTCTCTTGACCTGTCGGCACTTCTGTGTCAGACTGCACGGGGAGCCGAACAGGCAGCACGGAGGTTTCTCTGTGCTGCCTGTTCGGCTCCCCGTGCAGCCTGGCAGGCAGGCAGAGAAGGTGAGGGGGATCTTCCGATCCCTTCTCACCTCCGTCTCTGCCTGCAAGCGTGTTGGTTTTTTTTAAAGTGTCGTTTTTTGTTTATTTTTTAAATAGGTTTTTTTGGGGTTTTTTCTCTTCTCGGGGGGGGGGGGGGGCAATTGCCCCGTTGCCCCCCCCCTGGATCCGCCACTGGATGAGACACACCTGATTGTTAAAGGCTTATGGTTAAGCGCCTGGGGTGTGAAATGCGTATACACGCAGTGGTGTATCTTGGTTTTGTGCTGTCCTAGGCAACTGCCTTGTTTGCCTTGTGGAAGATACACTACTGTATACACGTGCAACTCCTAGACTTATTTAAAAACCGAACTCACCTTCTGCTTCTAATTTCTATTATGTTTTTCAGCCTTTATTCTGTAAATGCAAAGGGGCTAAATATACCTGAAAACGTCAAGATTTCTGAAAGACCTTTGGATCTCACACATGGCTTTTGTACGAGAAACCCAGTTTAAAGAAGGTCAGAACCCATTTTACAAGATAAGAATTCACAATGTCCTACTTCACTAATTGGTCAGAATCTAAATTTAAGGGAGTAGTGATACTACTTTCCTCACTTTTTTCTCACAGACAATCAGGGTAGATTTTGTTTTGTAAAGGGACGTATTGCTACCTCTCAATTTACATTTGATAATTTGCAGGGCCGCCACCAGGAATTCCAGGGCGCCTTACTGAACAAATTTTCTGGGCCCCATACCCCCCCCCCCCCCCCGACAATATCTGCCACTCGCCCAACCTACCCTCACAAGCATATATGGAGGTGGTTGGGAGCAGTTGGTCAATATGCCAGTATTTAGCTACTCAATATGCCAGTATTTTGCCACTCAATATTCCAGTACTTTTTCACTCAATATGCCAGTATTTAGCCACTCAATATGCCAGGATTTAGCAACTCATTATGCCAGTATTTAGCCATTCAGTATGCCAGGATTTAGCCATTCAATATGCCAGGATTTAGCCACTCAGTATGCCAGGATTTTGCCATTCAATATGCCAGGATTTTGCCATTCAGTATGCCAGGATTTAGCTATTCAAAATGCCATTATTTAGCCACTCAATATGCCAGTATTTTGTTTGTTTTACACCACCCTCCTCCCCCTTCCCCAATACTTACCTCCTTGTTGCTCTCCGGTTGTATCCTCTGTGCAGTCTTCCCTCCTGCACAGAGGAGGGAACTCCGGTCGCATTTTTTTTTTTTTACTATATTTAAGCCGCGTGGCTTCAATAAAGTTTTTTTTTTTTAAAAAGCGACCACAGTTTCCCTCCTCCGTGCAGGAAGGAAGAAATGTTTTTATTCTTCTGGCGTGACCTGGGCCCGCTGGGCATGGGACGCCAGTACTGCCCGTCACCCCCTGATGGCAGGCCTGCTAATATGCACTATATGGATAAATTAATTTGCAGCTTTACCAGCTTCCACTCTTTTGGGAAGGCTTTTCCACAAGATTTTGGAGTGTTTCTGTGGTAATGTTTGCCCAATCATCTAGTGCAGGGGTCCTCAAACTATGGCCACATAGGACATTGGCCGAGGACATTTATCTAGCCCGCGGTGGTGCTGCCGGCACAACCACACACCCCCCCCCCCCCCCCTCACTGTTTACCTTTTTTTTTTTTTTTTCTGGCAGCCGCAGAGGATGCGGCTGCAGGAAAACGAAAAAAAAAAATCCGGATCCGGTAACTGTTTCCCTCCTCCGCAGGAGGACACTGCCCGAGACGTCCGGGGACACAGCTGGAGGTAAGTGATGGGGAAGTGGGGGAGGAGGGAGGTATAACGAGCACTGGTATGGCACACTATTCCTGGGCCTCTGACTGGCACAATATTCCTGGGCATCTGACTGGCACAATATTCCTGGGCATCTGACTGGCATAATATTACTGGGCATCTGAATGGCACACTATTCCTGGGCATCTGACTGGCACAATATACCTGGGCTCTGACTGGCATAATATTACTGGGCATCTCAATGGCAAAATATTCCAGGGCTCTGACTGGCATAATATTCCTGGGCTCTGACTGGCATAATATTCCTTGGCATCTGACTGGCATAATATTACTGGGCATCTGACTGGCATAATATTACTGGGCATCTGAATGGCAAAATATTCCTGGGCTCTGACTGGCATAATATTACAGGGCATCTGAATGGCACACTATTCCTGGGCATCTGACTGGCACAATATTCCTGGGCTATGACTGGCATAATATTCCTGGGCATCTGACTGGCATAATATTCCTGGGCTCTGACTGGCACAATATTCCTGGGAAGCTGACTGGCATAATATTACTGGGCATCTGAATGGCAAAATATTCCTGGGCTCTGACTGGCATAATATTCCTGGGCTCTGACTGGCACAATATTCCTGGGAAGCTGACTGGCATAATATTACTGGGCATCTGAATGGCAAAATATTCCTGGGCTCTGACTGGCATAATATTCCTGGGCATCTGACTGGCACAATATTCCTGGGCATCTGACTGGCATAATATTACTGGGCATCTGAATGGCACACTATTCCTGGGCATCTGACTAGCACAATATTCCTGGGCTCTGACTGGCATAATATTCCTGGGCTCTGACTGGCATAATATTCCAGGGCATCTGACTGGCATAATATTCCTGGGCTCTGACTGGCATAATATTACTGGGCATCTGAATGGCATAATATTCCTGGGCTCTGACTGGCATAATATTCCTGGGCATCTGACTGTCATATTACTGGGCATCTGAATGGCAAAATATTCCTGGGCTCTGACTGGCATAATATTCCTGGGCATCTGACTGGCACAATATTCCTGGGCATCTGACTGGTATAATATTCCTGGGCATCTGACTGGCATAATATTCCTGGGCATCTAACTGGCATAATATTCCTGGGCTCTGACTGGCATAATTTTCCTGGGCATCTGACTGGCAAAATATTCCTGGGCATCTATCTGGCAAAATATTCCTGGGCTCTGACTGGCATCATATTCCTGGGCTCTGACTGGCATAATATTCCTGGGCATCTGACTGGCATAATATTCCTAGGCATCTGACTGGCATAATATTCCTGGGCTCTGACTGGCATAATTTTCCTGGGCATCTGACTGGCAAAATATTCCTGGGCATCTATCTGGCAAAATATTCCTGGGCTCTGACTGGCATCATATTCCTGGGCTCTGACTGGCATAATATTCCTGGGCATCTGACTGGCATAATATTCCTAGGCATCTGACTGGCATAATATTCCTGGGCTCTGACTGGCATAATATTCCTGGGCATCTGACTGGCATAATATTACTGGGCTCTGACTGGCATAATATTCCCGGGCATCGGACTGGCATAATATTACTGGGCTCTGACTGGCACACTATTCCCATTGAAATACTGGTAAGTTTGTTGATTTAACTTTACTTCATTTTAAATATTGTATTTGTTCCCGTTTTGTTCAAAATAAGATATATGCAGTGTGCATAGGAATTTGTTCATAGTTTTTATTTTTTCTATAGTCCTGCCCTTCAACAGTCTGAGGGACAGTGAACTGGCCCCCTGTTTAAAAAGTTTGAGGACCCCTGATCTAGTGGAGCATTTGTGAAGTCAGGCACTGACGTTGGACAAGAAGACCTGGCTCGCAATCTATATTCCAGTTCATCCCATAGGTATGAGGCAACCCTGACTTTATTATGGGGAACCCACCACTGAAAACAAACCTCCTTTTTTAAGGCTTTTGCAAGTCCTTTCCAACACACACTCAGGGCAGGACTGGCCTACCGGGATATCGGGAAATTTCCCGGTAGGCTGCTAGCCCTGGGGCCGCTTTCAGCGGTGACTGGCTGGCCGCAACGGAACACATATTTTTGTCTCCTCCTAAGCGATCAGCCGCAAGGGAGGAAAGATTTCTTTCATGCATAAGACATGATTATATTTATGTGACTTTTATATGCATGTGGCCAGGGCTGACCTACCCAGGAAAAATCCCTGGTGCTGATGCAGACTTTAAGAACACGGCTGTGGTGGCCGTTTTAAGAACACGGCCGTTGGAGCCGCTTTAAGAGTGCTCCCCCCCCCCCCCCCCCCCAATTTCAGGGGCAGGCACAGTTTTATACCTACAGCATTTTTTAATGTGTGTATATGTAAGCTTGTCTGCGTGTGTGACAGTGTGCATTTGTTACTGTGTAAGTGTATCTGTAAATGTGAATGTGTAACTTTTTGTCTGTAAGTGGGACTGTAAGCGTGACTGTATAAGTGTGTGTATTTCTGCATGTGTGTACATCCACCTCCCTGTAAACAGCATTTAAAAAAAAATGTGTGTGTCTGCATGTGTATCTGTAAGTGTGAATGTGTAACTTTTTGTGTGTAAGTGTGTGTATTTTTGCATGTGTGTTCACCACCTGTTCGGAACCAGCCACCGCCCTACAAACAGAATTTAAAAAAAAAAAATTGTGTGTCTGCGTGTGTGACAGTGTACATGTTACTGTGTGTAAGTATGACTGTGTGTCTGCAATTGTGACAGTGTGTATGTCTGTAAGTGTGACTGTAGGTGTGTCTGTAACTGTAAGTGTATCTAAGTGTGCGTGTAAGTGTGTGTGTGTATTTCTGTATGTATGTGTGACTGTAATGGTTTATGTCTGTGTGTATCAAATAGCAAACAATATCAGAAAACGTAGCAGTGCAGTGTCTGCTGTGTGCCAGACTACTCTCGTGGCTAATGCGATATGGCCGCCTTTTCCTTCCTACACGATGCTGGAGCCTTCTTCTGTGCTGGGGCAAGTCCTGTGAGTGCAATCTAGGTGATGGGGTAAGTCCTGTCAGTGCATTCTAAATACTGGAGCATGTCATGTAACTGCAATTGGTTTTCTGAGGTGCTGGGGCAAGTTTTGTGAGTGCAGACTGTGAGCTGGGGTAAGTCCTAGGTGCTGGGGCAAGTCCTGTGAGTGCAATATGAGTTCTGGGATAAATCCTGTGAGTGCAATCTATGTTCTGGAGTAAGTCCTGGCTAGGGCAAGTCCTGTGAGTGCTATCTATGTGCTAGGGTAAGTCCTGTCTGGGGCAAGTCCTGTGAGTGCAATATGAGAGCTGGGATAAGCCATGGTTTGGGCACGTTCTGTGGGGGCAGTCTGGGTGCTGGGGTAAATCAACATATCCACCCAGTATATTCACAAGTTTAAATCTCACACACTGCCCTGATATATACCCCATGCACAGGACAATTCCTATAACCGTGTGTACATACTGGGGTACTTATATATGGCAATGTGCATGATGATTATATTAGGGCACTGTGTTTGATACAGGCCGGTAAAACTATGGCTTGCTGCCAATGTTAAGTCTATGGAGGCAGTAGCAAGGCCGGTATTTTTTGTAAAAAAGTGGCAACCCTAGGCTGGTATAATAATGTCATGCTATGGGGCTGGTATAATGATATTATGCTATGTGGCTAGCATAATGATGTCATGCTATGGAGCTGGTATAATCATGTCATGCTATGGGGCTGGTTTAATGATGTTATGCTATGGGGCTGATATACAATTATTTCCAGGGCTGGTTTTTATCCCCAGTCCGGCCCTGCACACACTACCTTATCTCCAACTAAAACATTTTGTCGCCTCACTTCAAAATCGCAAGTTACACTCAGACCTCTTACCCAGTTTGAAGAACTATGCTCAAACTCTTCTTCCATGCATAGGAAGGTGTCTCTGCTGTACTCAATTAGCAATCAAATAAAAAAGAAGTGGGTTATAAATTACTCTCCCACTGGTACTGTAATACTCTGTGCCGAACTCTTCTCATCTTTGTTGGAAATGCAGACAAGCACCTGGAACTTTTCTACACATTTGTTGGGACTGCTCCAAGCTTAAAAACATTAGTGCCCTCCTGCATCACACCTTAACTTCTTGCAGTAAATCCAAGAAATGTCACACCAACCAAACCTGCTCAGTTCTGCTAAAGTCACCATCTGGAAGCAACAGAACCCACTTTGGAAGCACTATAACCCACCATCAGCTGCCTCTTGGACCTCCGAGTAGAAAACACAAGACAAATGGAAGAACTGATTATAGGGTCCAAAAATCAATTTAATAGATATATGACAACATGGTACAGATGGGTCAAGTAGATGATACCAGAAAAGATATCCCTTTTTACAGATTGTTTTAAAGACCTAACAAAATTGGGTTATGAATTTGAATTTATTCTAGTAGACATTTAAATTATTATGAGTTCCCAGAACTCTGCACTGTCCGGGACACTTTATCACCAAACATAAGAGTATATGCACTATGTTTAAAGTATATTTGGATATGATTAATGTAAGGATATAATGAACTTGCTTTGTAGCTCAGGGAAATTGAAAATAGTTTTATTTACAAAGCTCTCAAAAAGGTACAGAAGATGGTCATGTGTCAGAGACCAGCACCTAGGTCTTCACACTGAGATCAATTTAAAAACAAATCTGATTTTTGCTATATATTTTTCAATAGCTCCCACTATGTCAAAAAAATTAAAAAGATATCAGCAAAAATATGAATTTTACTTACTGTAAATTTCTTTTTTCTTAGTATATTGGCAGTACTCACATGTGGGATTTTCTCCCTCTTGGACAAGGTACCTATAGGACTTAAGAAAGATAGTTAACTCCTCCCCATGTCTCCTATAAGAGCCCCTGTTACCTGGTATTCCACAGTTCCATAACAAGACACCAGTTTACTGCAAAAATCTTAATTTATTCATATCAAAATAAGGGGGAAAACCAGTACTGACAATATACTAAGAAAAAAGGAATTTACGGTAAGTAAAATTCATATTTTTTCTAACGTATATTGGCAGTACTCACCTGTGGGACATATCAACATAGACCAAGGGTGGGAATGAGGAGCCAACAACTTGTAGTACCTTGCGCTCAAATGCTGCTTCCGAGGAGGAAAAGACATCTAGCCTGTAATGACGTATGAAGGTGTTGCCAGATGACCAGGTAGCTGCTCTGCAAATTTCCTCTGGGGAAGCTGAAGCCCTTTCCGCCAAGGAAACTTCCATAGCCCGTGTGGAGTGAGCTTTCATTGGGAATGTCAGCGGCATTTTTTTGATATTATAAGCTGTTTTGATTGTTTCAGTGAGCCACCTGGCTATTGTCGATTTGGAGGCTGCTGATCACAGGATACTACACAGGTACACAGGTACTACACTGCCCTTGGAAATTCACAAAGAGTCGGTCAGATTTCTGGTATTCCTTGGATCTCTGTAGATAGATTTTAAGGGTTCTTCTTACATCCAGGCAGTGCCACTTCTGTTCCAGTCGGGAGGATGGATTTGGACAGAATGAAGGAAGAACAATTGGTTTGTTCAAAAAACCTTTAGCCAAAACTTTTGGAAGAACTGAAGGTTTGGTGTACAAGACTGCTTTATCTTGGTGAAAACATTAAAACTCTTCAACTGAAGAGAGAGCCTGGAGTTCCCCAATACGCTTAGCGGCGGTAATGGCCACAAGAAAAACTGTTTTTAAAGAGAGAAGTTTGATGGATATCTCTTCCATTGGTTCAAATGGAGGGGAGCAAAGTACATCCAGAACCAACGTCAGGTCCCAAGTAGGAAAAGGGTTCTTGCATGGTGGTAGCTTCAGAAGTGTAGTTTTAAAGAAACGTTTAATGAGGACATGCAAGGCCAGATCTTGTAACAACGCTGATACCTGGCCTTTGAGTGTAGACACACTACATCCGGACTGGAAACCCTCATGTAGGAAGTCTAGGACAGGGGAGATGTCTGGGTTCCGACCAGAAATACCCCTGACCTTGGACCATTCCAAAAACTCCAATATCTAAGATAAATTCTCAAAGAAGATGGTCTGACCGAATTTAGGATGACGTTGAACAAATCTGGTTTTAACCCGTTATCTGCCAGAATTAGCCTTGCAGCAACCAGGCTGCACCCCCACCCTTTCCCAGATGAGTCTGTGGTGAGAATCGTCCAATGAATTGGTTGAAACAACAGCCCTTGTGCTAGGATGTGAGGCAGTTTCCACCATGACAGCTGGTTTCCTACTTCCTTAGATAGGCTGAATTCTGAATCCATATTGTCTTCTTTGTGAGACCTATTTCTCAAAATTGTTTGCTGGAGGGGTCTCATCTGAGCCTTTGCCCACTGGATTGCAGGTATAGCTAATGTTAATAGGCCCAGGATGCTCATGGCCCTTCTGACGGAGCATGATGGACTCACCTGGAGGGCTGAGATCCCCTTCCTGATCTTTTCCTTTTGGCTGGCCGATAGAAAAATAGAAAGGGAATTGGAATTGACAAAGAAACCCAGAAAATGGATGCTCGCTGCTGGAGACAGACTGTAATTTTTCCAATTGATAATCCAGCCCAAGCCTTGTAATGCTGAAATGGCCATGTGAATGTTGGAGAGGAATAGAGCTGGAGAGGTTGCTTTCAGGAGCCAGTTGTCTAAGTAGGTGATCACGTACAGACCTGCTTCTCTGAGAAAGGCCGTGACTGGAGCCAGAAGTTCTGTGAATAAACAGGGGGCCCAAGCTAGACCAAAAGGTAAAGCCTGGAACTGAAAATGAAGGATTCTTGAACCTGATTTGACCGCAAACCTGAGAAATTTCCGACTTGAGACAGCCATGGGGACATGGAGATACGCATCCTTAAGATCGAGGGTTGCCATGACGTCTCCCTGGTGAAGGATCTGGGTGACTGATAGGATAGTTTCCATTCAGAATATCACATATAGTATGAATCTATTTACCTTTTTTAGCTCTAGAATTGGGCGGTAAGATCCAACTGGTTTCGGGACTAGGAACAACCGGAAGTAAGTGCCCCTGTAATGTTGTGATGGCGTGACTGGTTCTATGACGTCTTTTTGAAGCAGTTGCATAGTCTCTGCCAGAAGTGAAGAATTTTTGACCTCTGCTGGATAAAAGGAAAGGAGGAAGTGAGGAGGAGGCAGACTGAGACATTTTATTACGTATCCAGTCTTGACAGTGTTTAGAACCTATGGGTTGGTGGTGATCCTCTCCCAAGCTTCCCCAAATGCTAGGAGTCTGCCTCCTACTTTGTCAGAATTTTCTTATTTTTTCACCCTTGTTGATTTTTATGTCATTAAACGTTTGAGGTGCACTTTGGGGTTTGAAAGGATATCTCCTCTGCCACTGCATTCTCCTACTTTGGGGAAGTGCTTTTTGCGTGTCTGACATTTTTTTCATAATTTCTTCTAATGAGGAACCAAATAACCTTGCCTTTTCAAGTGGTAAATCGCACAGTGATGATTTAGAGGCTGTGTCGCTGACCATGTTCTTAACCATAAGGCTCTTCTGGCAACAGATGATAATCCCATTGTTCTGGTAGCCAGTTTTAGCACTTGGTCTGTCATGTCAAGTAGAAACTCATTAGAGAGTCTGAGGTTTCGGATTAGCTGACTTATTTCATCATCAGTTTCTCCCATGATGCTTTCCAGGGAATGAAGCCATATGTTCTGAGCTCTTGCCACAGCTGTTCCGGTTAAACTTGCTCAGCATTGGAAACCCATCGCTTGGTAAATTCTCCTGCAGGATGTTTCCGACCTATTCATAGGATCTTTCAGCCCAGACACTTCGCCTATGGGGAGATTTGTTTTATTAGCCAGTTGTGCAATCTGCACATCTACCTCTGGGATTTATTCCCATTGTTCGTCAGCTTGGGTTTTAAAGAGCTGTTTGGCTTTCCTAGAAATGAATGCCCTCTTGGCGGGATTTTTCCACTCTCTATTAATCAGCTCCACATTTTTAGGTATAACTGGAAACCCTTTAACTTTCACAGGAATGTCTGGCGTATCCTGAACTGATGAGGTAACTTCTTTAACAAATTTTTTTAAATTCGGTTTGTGGGGAAGCTTCTTCCATATCCGAGTCTTCCTCTTCAGACTCATAGGATTCTGCCTCAACTGATGACTCCTCAGACGAGGATGGTGATCTTTGTCTCTTATGCCGGCCAGTGGTCTTAGAGCCAGTTTTAAGGATAGGCTTGGAGGGTGTTTCTGCCACAGATTTATTAAAGGCAACAAAAGTTTGTGCCAGGTTCTCCTGGAACCAACCAAGGTAGAATTTAATTTCTTTCTGTTTTTAACGCTCTAATTGGTCAGCCGAGCATGTAGCACAAAACTTCCGTCTCCATCCATCCGGTAAGGGTACCACACAGGCAGTACAAGATACGTGTTTGGTTTTATACTTAGCCTTTTTGGCATGGGAGCAGCTGATTTTTCTTTTTCTGGAGAAGCAGGGGTAGACATCTGCATAACCCCCAAAAAATTAATTTTTGTTTTAAAGAAGAAATAAAAATAAAAATAAAAAATTAACCTGCATAAAAATAGAGGTAAGCTAAGGATAAAAATACATAATTCTTACCTTAACTAAACCTCTCAGTCGTGTGGGGGCTCAGTGACACGATTTTCTCCTTCCTGACAAGCATCCAATGCTGTCAGAAGGAGTTGCATAGCTTTAAAGGGTTTAAATTTGGCGCCTTTGGTGAGATCCACTGTACGCATGCACAGTAGCGCGAGCAGATCTCAGGTGGAACGCAACACCACCCGGGCGTACGTTCCACCGCTGTGCGCAGGCTCCAGCCTGCTGAATACTTCCGGCATCACCCGGATGCCTCTAAAACCAGCAAAAGAGACTAGCTCTGTAACCCTGAAGAGAGTAATAGCTGGATCTCTCTGCTTACCTCCCGGGCAGCGATCAGATCCTGATGGAGCTACCCCCGGCAACAGCACGTGTGCCGCACCTGCAGGAAAAAAAGGCAAGAAAGAAAAAAAAATGTCCAGTAACCCGTCCCTCTCTGTGAACAGACAAGAAGGAACTGTGGAATACCAGGTAACAGGGGCTCTTATAGGAGACCATAGTTGCCACCATTGGCCATGTTTCCAGGGACGTATATTTGTTCCACATGCTGCAGACAGAGCATGCAACGTGCAGCCCGGCAGTATGTAGGATGGATATACGCACAGACAGAATCCAATTAATGAATCAGGGTGGAGATCTCAAAGAACTTACCATGATTAATTAATTGGATTCTGTCTGTGTGTATATGCATCCTACATGCTGCCGGGCTGCACTGTGCATGCTCTGTCTGCAGCATGTGGAACACATATGTGTCTCTGGAAACATGACCGATGTTGGCAACTATGGGAGACATGGGGAAGAGCTAACTATCTTTCTTAAGTCCTATAGGTACCTTGTCCAAGAGGGAGTAAACCCACAGGTGGCTACTGCCAATATACGTTAGAACAGGGCTCGTCAAACCTCGGGCGCCAGGGCGCCATGGCGACCAGGAAATCAGATCTGGCAACCGGGTATCGTGAGCCCCGCGTGGTGCCCTCGGCAATAGGATCGTTTTTTTTTTTCTTTTCTTTATTCCAGCAGCAGCGGTGCGCGAGGAAGCAGAGTGAGTGCACCGGCTGCACAGACTTCCTGCTCCACCCCCTCACGCACCGCGTTCTAGCGCTGATCACCGGGGAGCATAGCAGGGAAGCTGCTCTGTGCCACCAGGCTGCAACGGAAACCCCCCCCCCCCCCTCTCTGCATTGAGGTGTAATAGCAGGGAGGGGGGGACATTGATAGGTGAACTTGCTAAAAAAACCTGCTGTCTTGTGTATGTCTGCCTGTATGTGTTTGTGTGTGTGTGTATATGTGTATGTCTGCCTGGATGTGTTTGTGTGTGTATATGTGTGCCTGGATGTGTTTGTGTGTATATATGTGTGTGCCTGGATGTGTTTGTGTGTATATATGTGTGTGCCTGGATGTGTTTGTGTGTATATATGTGACTAACTGGATGTGTGTGTGTGTATGTATATGACTGGATGTGTGTGTGTGTATGTATGTGACTGACCGGATGTGTTTGTGTGTATGTATGGGACTGACTGGATGTGTGTGTGTGTGTGTGTATGTATGTGACTGACCGGATGTGTGTGTGTGGGGGTGTTTTGTATGTATATGTAGAAAAACAAGGTGTAACAGGTTTTGCGTTCAGAAGTAGAGGGTGCACGGAGAGGACTTTCACCCTAGTCCTCCAAATCAGAATAAAGGATCCTTTATTCTGTATGTATATGTGACAGACTATGTGTCTGTGTGTGACTGCGTGTGTTTGTGTTTATGTGCCGTTGTCTGGCTCCTAGATTTTTTAGCTGGCTCCTAAAACTCAGATAAATTTGTCAAGCCCTGCGTTAGAAACAAATTAGCACATAAAACTTACCAAGAATCGACTCCAGGACTTTAACCCCTTGACGACAAAGGACGTGCCAGGCACGTCCTGGGAGAAACTCCCTTAACGACAAAGGCCTGGCACGTCCTGCATTGAATGAAGCGGTTTTCGCGATCAACGATCGCGAAAACCGCTTTAACAGTGCTGGTCTATTGCCTCGACATCGAGGCAATAGCCAGCACCGAAATTTCTATTTCGGGACCCACACGATCGCCCCACGGAGCGATCGTGGGGAGCCATATTGACGGAGCATGCTGCTCCGTCAATATGGCTAAGTCCTCTGCCGGTCTGAGCTTCGGAAGTGAAAGTAACTTCACTTCCGTCGCTCTGAATATGCTACTTGACTACCCCTAGTGGTAGTTTAGTAGCATTGCAATGGGAAATATTTAAAATAAATATTTAATTAATTAAAAACAGGTTATTTAGCTATATTAGCCTATAGGGTTAAAATTAAATATTTTTTAGCATAAGGGATAGGGTTAAAATTAAATTAAAGTTAAAAAAATATTAAGGGATATAATAAGGATTAGAGTTGGGGTTAAAATTAGTGTTAGGGTTAAATTTTGGGTTCGGGTTGGGGTCAAAAGATCAATATAGGAAAAAAACAAAAAACACTATTTTTGGTTTTTGCCCCATATCTCGCAAAAAAATACCAAAAAATATGGAAACATGCATATTTTTGAACTCGGGAGAACATTTAGAAACTATTTAGACGGGGTCTTTTTTAATGATTTTATTTGTGTAAATTATATTTTAGGTCAAAGTTAGAAAAAGTGGTTTTTTTTTACATTTTTCATCATATTTTATGATTTTTTTTGTAGTAAATTATAAGATATGATGAACATAATGGTATCTAATGAAAGCCCTTCTTATGACAATAAAAACAACATATAATTTGTGTGGGTACTGTATGTGAGAAAGAAGAAAATTACAGCTAAACACAAACACCCTAGAATTGTCAAAACAGCCATTGTCACCAAGGGAAAGTCAAGGTGAAAATGTCTTGTCACTAAGGGGTTAAACATGTGATATTTAGTAATACACAAAAACATCAGGAGAGTATTTACATTTCCATTGACTGCATTGGAAGAATAGAAGCATAATGCCCTATTTAACTAAAAAGTAAAGGAAATTGCCCCTACTAACATGGTAGAATGTTTATAAATACTACTGCACTGACCACATCGTCTCAGCCATGATTTACATATTTTCTACAAATATTCAGATGAATGTATAACCATATCATAGAGTCGGAAAAAAAAAGTTATGGGATGAAAACAGCTGTTCGCAACAAAGCTAAGAATAAATCTACAGGTTATAGGAAAAAAATGCATTAGGTGTTTAACCCACATTAAGCGGTTTTAAAGAATAATAGCTAAAAGTTAAAATTGCTTTTAACCCCTTAAGGACACATATATGTCATGAATGTAAACAAAGCTCTTGGCCAATTTAAAAATCATATTCAGTTCTGCGTTATAAGAATACATTTGGCATAAGAATAAAAGTCATATGTTTCCTTAAAAAATCAGTGTATAGTTTGTATGAGTATACTAAATTAGAAAGAGTGAAATTACAGGAAAACACGCATAACAAAAATCCCCAAAAGGACAAGTGTCAGCAAAAATGAGGTTCTATTTAAAACTGAAAGATCGTTTCCAGTGTAGGTGTTCTCAATAGAAATGCTTTAATGAAAGACTATAAATAAAGCACTTTGCTTGTATAGCTCTATCAGGGAGCAAACATGTTGTTTCGAATCTTGATTCAGATGAAGGAAGATCTGACCCATCTGATACAAAATGGATGTCCCCTGATAGTTCTATGCAAGCAGAGAGGGCTCAATAAGTTTATGTATTTATATTTTTTCATTAAAGCATTTATTTTTAAAATGCCTATATTTGATGTAACTTTCAATTAAACATAATTAATTTTTTCCCCGACAGTTGTCCTTTAATGAATGTCTGGAGAGGATTCTGTACCCCCTGAGCACTTTTATTACAAACTTGTATACAGATTGATATTTATACGTGTTAAAACTACAAGAACCTGTGCTGTAAGACATATATAAACTTGCTGAAGCTGTATCTTTCACATTTCCAGCTTTGTAACCTTACTGCTGAATACATAACATGGATATAATATTATTACTTACCAGATCAGTAGTGCCCAAACCGAGATAGCCTCCGAGTAACAAAGCAGAGGCCCAGAAAACCCCAAAATATTTTCTTTGTTCAATGCATGAAGAAAGAAAAGACATAGCTATAGGTCGGTTATTCTCCTGTTTTTATACTTCAAATTATAAAACATATTGGTTCCAAATTATTTAAAAAAAACTTAACTTGCAGCAGCGTTGGTCCTTTTTCTTTCTTTATGAGAATAAGGAAGTTTCCTCCTTGCGTGTGCATGCCATCACTTAAACTTTTTCAAACAACAGGTTAAAAGTACTTGCAGACACTCATAAAGTTTATATATCCATGTAAAAAAAAAGATATTAGTTTGAAACGTGTATGCTGAATGTTAACACAAAAGTGTGTACATTCATAGAATCATTTGACCCAACCAATGTCAGCTAGCTGTGTAAAATCCTAAGAACACAATGAATTAATTTGCTTCATACCTGAATTGTTTCTGTGTCTTCTAATCTTCTTGTACATAGCCACTCCTCTTTATGGTTTTAGTACCATAGGTTGTATGATGCAACATTACATATTAGCTTTTCCAGTTACTCATAAAACCAGCAGCTGTAAATCATATTTGGTCCTGATAAAGTACTCGTTTTTCTATTACAGAAATCATATATTAATGCAAACTCTCAAACTACTCACTAACTGTAGGATAATACAGAAGTTATATATTAATGCATAATCTCCAACTACTGACTAACTGTAGGATAATACAGAAATCATATATTGAAGCATACTCTCAAACTACTCACTAGCTGTAGGATAATACAGAAGTTGTATATTAAAGCATACTCTCAAACTACTCACTAGCTGTAGGATAATACAGAAGTCATATAGTAAAGCATACTCTCAAACTGCTCACTAGCTATAGGATAATACAGAAGTCATATATTAAAGCATACTCTCAAACTACTCACTAACTGTAGGATAATACAGAAGTTATATATTAATGCATACTCTCAACCTACTGACTAAATGTTGGATAATAAAGAAGTCGTATATTAAAGCATACTCTCAAACTACTCACTAACTGTAGGATAATACAGAAATCATATATTAATGCATACTCTCAAACTACTCACTAACTATAGAATAAAACAGAAGTCGTATATTAAAGCATACTCTCAAACTACTCACTAACTGCAGGATAATACAGAAGTCATATATTAATGCATACTCTCAAACTACTCACTATCTGTAGGATAATACAGAAGTCGTATATTAAAGCATACTCTCAAACTACTCTCTAACTGTAGGATAATACAGAAATCATATATTAAAGCATATTCTCACACTACTCACTAACTGTAGGATAATACAGAAGTCATATATTAATGCATACTCTCAAACTACTCACTATCTGTAGGATAATACAGAAGTCTTATATTAATGCATACTCTCAAACTACTACTAACTGTAGGATAATACAGAAGTCGTATATTAAAGCATACTCTCAAACTACTTAATAATTGTAGGATAATACAGAAGTCACATATTAAAGCATACTCTCAAACTACTCACTAACAGTAGGATAATCGGGTGGAGCGATCGAGGGGTGCCCTAGGCACCGGATTTCGGTGATGCTTAATACCTCAACCTCAAGACATTAAAGCATCACCGTTTGCTTAAAATATAAGATGCTTACAACTAGATGAAATTGTGAAATCACAGCAGTTTGCAAGAAAATAGGACTGCCCACACTAGCTGAGTAAAAGTAAATTTCCTTTTTTTTTTACTGCAGGAACCAATGAGAACAATGCCATTCAAATTAATAGGATGTCCTGTCTTTCTAATGCTGTCATTAGGCAATGTGTTGTACTGTTACGAGATCCTACTGTGTACAAGAGCAACGTCCACACAATGTATTCTATTTCAGGAACACAGGAAGTGACTAAATGAAACAAAACTTCATATCCTCAGTGTCTATGTAATCAGTGTTGACGCACCTGCAGTAAACATGCAGAGTTTTCACTGGAGGAGGGGCCCTAGCTGCTGCTTAATTTACTTATATAGTAGCACCATCCTGATTCCTTCTCCCCTTGCATAGATGTTTATAAGTGATAATGAGGACATAATAGCATTGATCAGCATAACTATAATAAAAGTATGTCTTTAAAAACAATAATAAAATACCTTTTCACGTACTTCAATATGTAAAAAAAAAAAAGAATGTGAATTTATAATGAAGTCCTCCTTTAGCGAATGTGTATAGGAAATCAAATATGAACACAGCCCAAGAATTAGTTTTGATACAGTGGTCCATGCATTGATGTCTAACACCTGTATCAATAACTTTTGACAGTATTACCAACAAACTACGGTATACTATACAATAAAAGACCTTTGTAGCCAGGCTCTGTACATTTCTTTCGAATATGCGCTACATATGTTTACCACAAGATGGCACTGCATAGTGAGAAACGTTTGTGTGACATAAAATCAAACACCTATTAAACAATTATTTATGCAATACGGATTCTTGAGAAACAATAATTATTGTAGTAAATATTCATATATTTTATAGTACAACATGCTGCTACTGGGGAATAGGAGCTAAATACATTTACAAATGTACAGGTTACATATAAAGTGGTTTCCTGGCTATGATTCTGAATTAGTTTTTTTGTTTTATTGAGTTTTATCAGAATATTTGGCATCGAAGACAGGCTGGTACTAAGCTATGTATCAGTGGTATTAAATATTGTGCATAAGGACTTGCTAGAGTGTGCTAAAAACACATGGCCCAAAGGACACAACATCAATGCATTCATCTTTTCATTTTAGGCAGAGTACAGATAATTAATAACTTCCTTTCAATACAGTGATAGATTTTGATTAGGTTATTAACATTAAGAAGTTTGGTATTATTGATAACACTTTAGGGTCTACTCTTTAAAGGAATTTTAAACTTGAGGCCAAAGCTGAATTGGAAAAAATTCTGCCATTCAGCTGCATTGGAGAATTTTTCCAACTTGGGTTGTGTTTATTTGACATGAATGATTGACCAGCTATTGTTTCATATGCAAACAACTTCTATCTCCTTGCATATGCAAGATCCCTGCTGCCATCTTTTCAAACCCAGCCACACCTCTGCTCTCCAGATTTTACCCCCTACAAACAATCATTGTTCTTTTCTGCTGTCATTAGGAAATATATGCTTGGGTTTGCCCACAGTAATTGACGCTCTCACGGTCTGGAGGCCTTACAGCTCATTATTATGCGTTACTTGTGTCTGGCAACTTGTGACAGCAATGTAAGCTGGAAATCAATACCATTGTAATTAGGTTACACTCACTAATTTCAGAGTGATTGTGCATTAGCTACCACTGAAACACATGTACAATATCTAGCTGTGAACTTGTAGTATGAGCAGCATTTATGACTGTGAGTTCAGGAAGGCTGTATGACGCATATAACCCTGTTAGCCAGCATTCCATGTCACACCTCACATTGCTACAATACTGAATGAGAAAAGGAAATGATCTCCTTTAAAAGGACTTTGACTTGTGACTTTTTATAGGCAGCAGTGATAGAAAACTGTCAAACCACTGTTACCAAAAAAGTAAATTCAGTGACAAATACAAACACCAGCCACTCCACAATAGTGTGCTCCTTCTCCTGCACACATGAAAAACAGTGTACAAGAATCAATAAACAGTGTATCAATCTTAAACAGCATACAGTCGTAATGCATTAATTGCCTGTATATCCAAAACATGGATGGAACATATAGGGGACAGAACACAAATATATCAATTTATAAATCTATTTGTGTCTGTCTGATGATAACAGGTGATCTGATGAAAATGCAAATTTGCCACCCCCGGGCCAAATGTTGTCACTCCTGGCCATGATAGCATTCCCTCTTTCTATATCTACTGTTTTAACTACTAAAACCGGCTGCACATGAAAAACTTGTCTCTAGTTTTAACAACATATACTTTGTCAGCACATATGTCCCTATTTTAAATTTAGTATACATGGAACTCAATTTTACATGGACTCCTGGCACGTAACTCACTCAGGATTAAAGCTGTAGAAGTGAGTAGGGGGCACAGTCACATTAAAGGAGTAGAGTATATCAGAAAGTATTACTTTACTGAGAGGGTAGTGGAAACTTTGAATATCCTTCAAGCAGAAGTGGTAGAGTTTAATACAGTGAGGCATGCGTGTGATATTCATCAGCCTATCCTAGAGGGTCTATGACAGTTCCTCACTGCCATTTCACCGCTGACAGTCCTAACCGCTAATAAAGTAACCCCCTCTAACATTAATACTAACCCCTAATACTAACCCCAAAATCCTAATCCTAATATTAACACTAATACTAACCCAAATACTAATCGCAAACACTAATACTGACCCTAATACTAACCCTAATACTGTCCCTAAACCCTAATACTAACCCTAATATTAACACTAATACTAAACCCAAACCCTAATACTAACACTCATACTCACCCTAATACTAAACCCAAACCCTAATACTAACACTAATACTAACCCTAAAACTAAACCCAAACCCTAATACTAACACTAATACTAACACTAATACTAAACCCAAACCCTAATACTAACCCTAATACTAAACCCAAACCCTAAGACTAACACTAATACTATTTAGATAGTAACCTTTTTCCATCAAAGATTGATGGTCGAGTTGTTCTACTAATTTAGATATATCTAGATGTTCTGTCGTTTTCCAAGATCTGGTGATAATGTTTTTGGCAGCAAATAGGATTTGTACTAACAATATTCTTTTTTCTGCCTGCCAGCTTTCCAGTTCTAGGTGGAATAGCATTAAGGATGGTTTACATGGTATCTCCGTACCAAGAATATCAGAGGCAAGTAGGGAAACTAAGTTCCAGAAATTATTTACAAAATGACATTCCCACCACTGGTGTGCTAATGTTCCCCTTTTATTAAGACATCTCCAACAATTCTCATCATAATCCGAGTACATTTTTTTTCAATCTAACCGGGGGCAAGTGCCATCTATACATTGTTTTATAGAATGTCTCCAGAAGATTCAATAAATGTGTAGATCTTCTAGTTATCTGTATTGCTTTATACCATTCTTTATCTTCGTAGGTTTTATTTAATTCTTTCTCCCATTTTTTTATTATCAGGAGGGTGGTGAATTCCTCCGCACTGTCTAAGGCTTTAAATGCTCTTTTGCCCCACTTCCTTTTCCATGCTGCCTTTAAAAAATTGTCTATATCCAGGTTGATTTTATGTGGTAGGGGTGCTATTTCTTTCTCAAATTTTTTTTTTTATCTCAGGTACGGGTATATTTCTCCTGGTCGTAAAGCAAATCTACTGGTTATGTCTGCGAAGTGTTGGATTTTGCCATCTCCGGATAGCTGGCTGATCAATTTTATTCCCGCCTTCTTCCAAGATTTTAGGTCTAGATCCTCAATTTTGCGTTCTATTTCATCTAATGAGAGGAATCTATTTATGGCATATGTGGGGATGTATTTCTTTCTTTTTTTGTTCCACATAGAACACAGGTCATTTACTATTGGGCTGTCTATCTGTTTAATGTTTTTGTTTGTGATAAATAGGTTATCTACCAGTATTGGTCCAAGTTGTTCCATTAGCATCCAAGGGTGTTTTTTTGTGTCTACATGGGTCCATTTTGCGAGGTGTGTAAGCATGACAGTATCATGTATTTTAGTTATGTTTGGCATCCTAATTCCCCCCTGGTTTTGTAATCTGGATATTATCTTAAAAGCGACTCTCGGTGTTCTACCACTCCAAACGTATTCATTAAATTTTGTTTGGTATTGTTTCAGAATGTTTGGTTCTACCTTTAGAGGGATTGAACGAAATAAAAAGTATACTCGCGGGAGAACATAATAGTTTATATTGTTAGATCCGCTCATCAGGGCTTGACATTTTGCTTGCAAACTGATCAATCTCCTTCATTATGGGCTCGATCGACTCTTTAGGATTTTCGAATGTCAACATAATATCGTCTGCAAAAAGTGAGATTTTAAATTCTTGTCCTTGGAGTTTGACCCCCTGGATCTCTAGATTGTCCCTAATACTTTGTGCCAGTGGTTCTAACTACATTACGTAAAGTAGGGGGGCCAATGGACAACCCTGTCGGGTGCCATTATGAATATCAAACCACGAGGAGGTTATACCCGATCCCATAATCCTTGCACATTGGTTTCTATAAGGCCCAAACTGCATCAAGGAAAGGTCCGTCGAACACAAATGATCTCAGATCGAGCTCGAGGTAGGTCCAACTGACCCTGTCAAAGGCTTTCTCCGCGTCCAACGACAGGGCCAGCACCCGCCCACCCCGGGCCCGCTCTAGGAACAAAGCATCCAGATTACGTCTAATATAATCAGTTGCTGATCTTGTTGGTAAAAAACCCGACTGATCTTCATGGATCAATCGGTGGATTACTTTTTTTAACCTGCCCGCCAGAACTGCTCAGTAAATTTTTACGTCTGTATTAATTAGTAAGATTGGTCTATAGTTTTTTATTTCTGTTTTATTTTTCCCTTCCTTTAATATGGTGCTAATATTTTCACTAATCATCTCTCTAGGCATCTCTTTGTTGCTTTTTATCTCCTCGAATAGTTCTAAGAGGCAGGGCAGGACTTCTTCCTCAAAGGACCTATAGAATAAATTTGAGAATCCGTCCGGACCCGGGGCCTTGTTCCTCTCTAGGTTTCTTATCTCTTATTTCCATCTCAGTGAATGGAGCATCCAATATCTTGTGTTCTTCTGATGTTAATTTTGGGAGTTTTAGTTTGCCTAGGTAGTTTAGTACCTTGCCACTTTCCTCCTCTTTTGAGATGTTTACGTTATTTTTGTTTAGATGGTAGAGTTCCTGATCTATAAAGGCTTCGCCTATTTTTCCGGGTCAAACAATGTTTCACCCTTATATATGATTTTATTTATTATGTGCCTTGACCTGTTTTTTTAGAAGATTTGAGAGAAGTTTGTCTGCTTTATTCCCTCTTATATACCACTTCTGTTTTAATAATAGTAGATTTTTATTTGTTCTTTCAATGGCTCTTTGTTTGATTTTAGCTTTTACTTCTTGTATCTTCTCTAAAATGTCTCCCTGTAAGTTTTGTTTATGTATGTTCTCTAAGTTATACAGTTCTACTTGGAGCTGTTTATGTGTCATACCTTGCTTTCTCTTTTCTATAGCTCCTATTTTGATTAGGCTTCCCCTAATTACTGCCTTTAATGAACACCAGAGGGTCGATCTTGAAATTGCCTCACTTTTATTTTCCGCAAAGAAGTTTTTTAGATCTGTTTGTATCTGTCTTTTAACCTGTTCCTGCATCAATAAACACTCATTCACTTTCCAGTTAAAGATTTTTTTATCTGGTCCTTCTTCTTTAATCATGGTAACAGGAGAGTGGTCAGACCAGGTGGCCGAACCAATGTCACATTTTATTTCACGTCTGAATGAGTTTCTACTGACCAGGAACAGGTCAATGCAGGAGTAAGAGTTATGGGGTATTGAAAAGTGCGTATAATCCTTAGACGTAGGGTTTAGTGCTCTCCACACTTCTATTAAGTTGTTTTTGGTGATGAACTCTCCAAACTTTCCAGCTGAGTGTATTTGTTTATGACTTGGTTTTTTCCCCAATTGGAACTTCCTATCCATATCCACGTCTGAAACCATGTTAAAATCTCCACCTAAGATAAGTTGTCCTGTATTACTTTCTCCACCTGTGCCCATAGTTTTTCCAAAAATATCAAAGAATTTTCATTCGAAGCATAAATATTTACAAGTGTGTATAAAATATTATTTCATTTACAAACTAATATAATGTATCCAGGGGCGTCACTAGGGTTGGTGTCACACGGTGCGGAAACTCATGGTGTCACCCCCCTGGATTTCCTCCATACAATGCCAAACAGATTCCTTAGTAATGCCAGTTAGATGGTCTATTAACTATGCCACACACAGGAGCACATAACTATGCCACACACAGGAGCCCCG
Source organism: Pelodytes ibericus (assembly GCA_036172795.1). Lineage (NCBI taxonomy): Eukaryota > Metazoa > Chordata > Amphibia > Anura > Pelodytidae > Pelodytes > Pelodytes ibericus. The sequence goes on from CM069861.1 coordinate 95,780,939, forward strand.
TAACTTATGCTACACCAGGGCCCCATGACTTATGCAGCACCAGAGCTCCATAACTTATGCAGCACCAGAGCCCAATAAATTATGCCACACCAGAGCCCCATAAATTATGCCACACCAGAGCCCCACTATTTATGCCTCACCTCTGCCCAATTAATTATGCCACACACACAGGTGCCCCATAATTATGCCACACACACACAGGTGCCCCATAATTATGCCACACAAAAGAGTCCCTTAATTACGCCACACAAAAGAGTCCCTTAATTATGCCACATATGGGGCCCAATAAATATGCCACACACAAGTGCCCCATAATTATGCACACATGAAACCGCCATTAATTATGCAACACACAGGAGCCCCACGAGGTGACACTCTTACAATTATAGATACCAGTAATATTGTGCCATTCAGTTCCCAGTAGTATTGTCCCACTCAGAGCCCAGTAATATTGGGCCACTCAGAGCCCAGTAATAGTGTGCCAGTCAGATACCAGGAATATTGTGCCATTCAGAGCCCAATAGTATTGTCCCACTCAGAGCCCAGTAATATTGTGCCAGTCAGAGCCCAAAAATATTGTGCCACTCAGAGCCCAGTAATTTTGTGCCAGTCAGATACCAGGAATATAGTGCCAGTCAGAGCCCAGTAATAGTGTGCCAGTCAGAACCCAGTAATATTGTGCCAGTCAGAGCCCAGTAATATTGTACCAGTAAGAGCCCAGGACTATTGTGCCAGTCAGACACCAGTAATATAGTGCCAGTCAGATACCAGGAATATTGTGCCAGTCAGATACCAGTAATATAGTGCCAGTCAGATACCAGTAATATTATGCCAGTCAGAGCCCAGTAATAAAGTGCCAGTCAGAGCCCAGGAATATTGTGCCAGTCAGAGCCCAGGAATATTGTGCCAGTCAGAGCCCAGGAATAGTGTGCCAGTCAGAGCCCAGGAATATTATGCCAGTCAGATACCAGGAATAGTGTGCCAGTCAGAGCCCAGGCATATTATGCCAGTCAGAGCCCAGTAATATACTGCCAGCCAGATGCCCAGTAATATAGTGCCAGCCAGAGCCCAGTAATATAGTGCCACTCAGAGCCCAGGAATATTATGCCAGCCAGAGCCCAGTAATATAGTGCCAGCCAGATGCCCAGTAATATTGTGTCAGTCAGATGCCTGTAATATTGTGCCAGCCAGATGCCCAGTAATATTGTGCCAGACAGATGCCTGTAATATTGTGCCAGCCAGATGCCCAGTAATATAGTGCCAGCCCGAGCCCAGTAATATAGTGCCAGCCAGAGCCCAGTAATATAGTGCCAGCCAGATGCCCAGTAATATAGTGCCAGCCAGAGCCCAGGAATATTGTGCCACTCAGAGCCCAGGAATATTATGCCAGCCATAATATGCCCAGTAATAAAGTGCCAGCCAGATGCCCAGTAATATAGTGCCAGTCAGATGCCCAGTAATATAGTGCCAGCCAGATGCCCAGTAATATAGTGCCAGCCAGAGCCCGGTAATATAGTGCCTGCCAGATGCCCAGTAATATAGTGCCAGTCAGAGCCCAGTAATATATTGCCAGCCAGATGCCCAGTAATATAGTGCCAGTCAGAGCCCAGTAATATAGTGCCAGCCAGATGCCCAGTAATATAGTGCCAGTCAGAGCCCAGTAATATAGTGCCAGCCAGATGCCCAGTAATATAGTGAAAGTCAGAGCCCAGTAATATAGTGCCAGCCAGATGCCCAGTAATATAGTGCCAACCAGAGCCCAGTAATATTGTGTAACTCAGAGCCCAGGAATATTATGCCAGCCAGAGCCCAGTAATATAGTGCCAGCCAGAGCCCAGTAATATAGTGCCAGCCAGATGCCCAGTAATATAGTGCCAGCCAGATGCCCAGTAATAAAGTGCCAGCCAGATGCCCAGTAATATAGTGCCATCCAGAGCCCAGTAATATAGTACCAGCCAGATGCCCAGTAATATTGTGCCAGTCAGATGCCTGTAATATTGTGCAGCCAGAGCCCAGTAATATAGTGCCAGCCAGAGCTCAGTAATATAGTGCCAGCCAGATGCCCAGTTATATAGTGCCAGCCAGATGCCCAGTAATATAGTGCCAGCCAGATGCCGGTAATATTGTGCCAGCCAGAGCCCAGTAATATAGTGCCAGCCAGATGTCCAGTAATATTGTGCCAGTCAGATGCCTGTAATATTGTGCCAGCCAGAGCCCAGTAATATAGTGCCAGCCAGATGCCCAGTAATATAGTGCCAGCCAGAGCCCAGTAAAATAATGCCAGTCACTGAATGTATCTACCGTGTTTATCTATGCTTTTGTGTATTAATTCTGGTGACTTTTATTATTTTTTTTTTTTTTTTTTTTTTTTTTATTACAAAAATACAAAAGATACATACAGTGCATTAAAAAAGAGATTCATACAAAAATTCAAATATAAGTCTGTTGGCAGGATATGCTATACAGTAACAATCTAATAATTGCCTATATAGAACAGGGGTGTCTGAATTTATCTTGTTCTCATTTTTGTTTCCTATTTGCACCTCTTCCCTTCTAATATAACACCTCTACTGTAGTTCCTGGCTTCACTTCTTAAATAAATATACAAATTTTACCCTCATTCCTCTGTCTTTAACCAGACATGTATTGCTCTATCTTTCTATTTTTAATCGAAGAGAAAAGGAGTAAACTTGCATTCTCCCGCCAAATTATCTTCTTATAGTGTTGACATTCACATACAAAGTGTTGTGTGTTTTGTGGTGTCAGAGGCTCCCTCCCGCACATCTCCTTTAAACTGAGTTCTTCTACATCTTTTTCTTTTTACTTTACTCTCAGAACGTAGGTTGCTTCTCATCTATTCTATTTGCCAGTTATCTATTTGTTTTATCCAAGTCTCCCAACTTTGTCTTTTCCTATTTGTCTCTCTAGTGATATTGAGCCCTCTTTCCATCTGAAGTTGATACATGATTTGGTGTTTAAGGAGTAGGAGGTTAAATGTATGGGAACTCTTCCAGTTCCTGGCTATTATAATTTTTGCTGCTACTGTACAATGTATAATAAGGTCGGATTGTTCTTTCTTGACCTTTGGCCAGTCTAAATGGAGTAACATGACCTCTGGCCTTAGTGGCAACTTTATCCTACAGGTTACCTCTACTATTTTTACTACTGTTTCCCACAATTGGGCTACCTCCTTACATTCCCACCAAATGTGAAGGTATGTACCTATTTGCTTGCATCTCCAACAAGTATCGTCATTCTGATGGGAGATTTTCCTCATTCTAGTTGGAACTAAGTACCATTTATTGGCTACTTTATAGTGTGTTTCTACAAGTTGTACGGAATGAATTGCTCTATTTACATCAGCTAATGCGGTACACCAGTGTTTCTCATCTATGGATATTTTTAAATCTTTTTGCCAGCCTTCAATCGCGGGAATAGTTATTTTTACTTCCTCTTGATTTGCTAGCTCCAAGCATTTGGTAAACAGTTTTTTAGAGCAGTCATTTTTTAAGATATTATCCAGGATAGAGTAAAGTGCCCTTTCTTGCATTATTATTTTAGTTTGTGTATAATTTTTTACCCGTAAATATGTAAATATTTCGCGGCTCCGGATGTTATATTTCTCTCTTAGTTCCTCGAAGGTCATCACTCTATTGTTCTTTAATAAATGAGCTATTTTAGTAATATTATTGTCCCTCCAGTACTTAAGAGATAAATTCTCTACTTCTTGTTCTATTATATCAATTTTTTAAAAATCCAAGAGCTTATTATCTAATTTTAATCTTTTTTTTATTTTTTCCCAGCTAGGAACAATTTGGTTGAGTATATAAGATGAAGTTGGCATTATTTCTCTTGAACTCCATACTAAGTTGTCTACCCCTCTTAACCCGGTGTTTTGTTCTTCGATTTTATACCACCATGTAAATTTACTTGATATTTTACTCATCCATGCTATATGTAATATTATTCCGGCCTCATATATTTTTTCTATATTAGGTATTGCTACTCCACCTTTATCAATATCTCTGGTTAGTAGGCCCAATTTGATTCTTGGCTTTTTACCTCGCCATATAAAATTTGCCATAGCTGCCTGGATCATTGTTAGCCACGCTTTGGGGATTGTCAATGGCAGCATCCGGAATAGGTAACTCCACTTTGGGACTATATATGATTTTACTACATTAACTCTGCCCCACCAAGATACTTCATATGACCGCCACTCTCTAAAATTTCTGTTCATGGATTGTAGTTGGTGGTAAAAATTTATCTCCATTATCTTATCTAACTTTTTACAAATTTTTATTCCCAAATAGGTAAACTCACTCGGATTGTTAAAGGCGTATCTATTTTGTATCTCCTCCTGCTCCTCTTGATTTGTATTGAAATACATTGCTATTGATTTAGCCACATTTAATTTATAATTTGACGCCAAACCATATTGAGCTACTTCAGACATCACTTTTTGTATGTTGTCAATTGGATCTAATACATATAGAATGGTGTCGTCTGCATACATTGAGATTTTAACTTCCCCCTGTGCTGTTGGATATCCCTTTATTAGTTGATTTTGTCTTATTTTTGTCGCTAATATCTCCATTGTCATTATATATAGGAGTGGTGAGAGCGGGCACCCGTTTCTTATCTCAAACCACTCAGAACACAAATTAGGTCCGACTATTCTAGCCGATGGGTATGAGTATAGTGCCACTATTGCCTTGTGTATCCAACCACAAAGGCCAAAGGCCGCGATCACCTCGCTCATAAAGTCCCAATTGACCCTGTCGAAGGCTTTCTCCACGTCCAACGACAGGGTCAAGAGGGACCTACCTTCTCTTGTAGCCTCATCAATCAGGTCTAGCAACACTCTAATATTATTACTTACTGCCCGGCCAGGCACGAACCCGATCTGGTCCGACTGTATCATGTGCGGCAGGACAGTTTTCACTCTTTCGGAGATAACGGAGGCATACAATTTAACATCTACATTGATTAATGATATTGGCCTGTAATTTTTTATGTCTGTTGGTTCTTTCCCAGGTTTCAATATCGGTAAGATGTTAGCCTTTAACATTTCTCGAGGGAATTGACCCGTTTCTGCTATTTTATTGAAGGTTTCTGTTAGGTGGTCTATAATTTGGGGCCTCATAACTTTAAAGAATTCATTGTTAAAGCCATCTGGGCCAGGTGTCTTATATTTGGCTAATTTGTCAATGGCTCTGTTTATTTCCTCTCTAGTGAATTCCCCGTTTATCGGAGCTAGGGTCTCTGGTGATAAGGCTGGTATATTTATTTCAGATAAATAGTCCTGTAAATCCATTTTTTCATTGTCTTCAGGGAGATTGTATAGTCTTTGATAGTAGTTTCCAAATATTCTACCGATTTCCTCTGGTGTTCTATTTATATTTCCCTCCTCTATTATTTTTTCTATACGGTTATCGCCCCTTTGTTTTTTTAGTTTGTTCGTTAACATTTTGTCTGCTCTGTTTTGTTGATGGTAGAATTTCATTTTGAGAGTAATCATGTTTTTATTTATTCTATCTATTGTTTTTTCTTTAATTAGTTTTTTTATATCCCCTATTTTATTTTGCCTTTCTATTGTTGGATTTTCCTTATTTTCTCTAAGTGTGCTATAAAGTTGTATATACAGCTCTGATAGCTGTGGGCCTGATTTTTGTATCATTCTCTTCTTTATTTTTATGCAATGGCCTCTTATCACTGCTTTATAAGCACACCAGATCATGGCTTTACTGACTTCGATAATATTATTCTCTTTAAAATAGCATTCTGTCATTTTTTTTAAGTATTCACAGTTTTCTTTATCTTTTAAGATTGCATCGTTTAATTTCCATGTTGTCATAGGGTGTCTTACTTTAGCATCTGACAATTCCATACAAATTATGTCATGATCAGACCATATGAAAGGTTTAATCTCTATTTTTTTTACTCTTTTTATCAGTGCTAAATCACCTATTACCATATCGATTCGGGATTTAGACTTGTGGGGACATGAATAAAAAGTATACTCTCTCTCTGTCGGATTTTTTACTCTCCAGACATCAAACAAATCATTCCTCTTTAGGCATGTATTGAGGGATTTGGAACATTTGGCACTCCTCTTGTCTTTTTCCTTATTCATAAGGCTCATTTTATCTATTGTAATGTCGGCTACACAATTAAAGTCTCCCGCTATCAACTGTGTTCCCATTCTGACTTTCTCTACCCTCTCCATAATATGGTTCAGGAGGCCCACTGGATTGACATTGGGCAGATATACATTTATCAAAGTGAAAAGTTCTTCATTAATCGTACACACTAAGATTATAAATCTTCCTTCTGGATCCAATTCTTGATGTTTAATCTCTATACGAATTGATTTGTGGAAGTATATTGCCACTCCACATTTCTTTTCTGTAATCCTTGAAGCTCTTATTATCTGGGAATATTGTCTACTTGTCCATCTGACTTCATCCATTTGTCGCCAGTGGGTCTCCTGCACCATTACCACCTGAATCCTCTCTTTCTCCAAATATCTATCGAGTGCCATTCTTTTTTGTGGGATATTTAAACCTTGGATATTTATAGATGCGAATCTAACCATCGTCTATCCCTCTATTTCTTTGTGTCGGGGGGAGTCTCTGAGCCACCACAACAGACATACACAAGTGAAAACATTTACAAGACATAAAAACATCTAGAGTACCTTTCTTTGTACTCTCTTCATTCATACTTGGTCTCTTATTCGACCTTTCTAAGTTCTATTCAGAACCTATGTTGGAGTGTCCTGAGAGTGGATACTGGGGGGTTCTCTCTCATTTGATTTCCTGAATTATGACCTAGATAGATCCCAATCGCTTGGGGCCGCACATATGGTAATACTCCTGACTGTATGGGCGTGTGGGGATGACAACAATGGGGGGGAGGAAGTTGTAAGAGATAGGGATTGAGAGGGGTACTTTCCTGCTCTTTCATTCTCTTAATTGATATATTCTCTCAAAAAAAAAAAAAAAAAAAAAACATATTTAATATTCTGAGCTCTTAAGATGTTGGTAATTGATGCATAATTTTTTCTCTGTGCTCTGGTATGGAAAGATAGATCTTGCAGGGCTACTATATTTCTAAAGTCTTCCTCTTTCGCAGGTTTTATCCTGCTGGCTTTATATATTACTTCTTTAAATTGGAAAGACTGGAAATTGACGATAACATCCCTACTGTTCTTCTCTGGGATATTTTTCGGTTTGAACACTCTGTGGAATCTTTCCATTCCACAGCAGTACTTGTCTGTTTCTATCTCCCAGGCTTGCCAAAGTTTTTTCAGGAATTCAGGGATTTCTTCTTGAGATATTTTTTCGGGGATATTCCTAAATCTTATATTATTTCTCCTTGAGCGGTTCTCAAGCTCGCTCATTTTTACTTCTATGTCCTCTATTTTTTTTTCCAAATTTTTATTTTGTGTCCTTAATAAGTTTCCGTCGTATTCCAGTGTCTCAGTCTTTTGTTCTACTTTATGAATTTTTTCTACCATTTCTTCTATCTGTGTCTTTATTTCTATGAAGTTATTGTTAATTTGAGAAGTAATAGCCTTAAGTTGATCGTCCAGACATTTTTTAAGAAATTCCCCCGTAATTAGTGGGGTTTCTCCCCCTGCTGAGCTCCCTAGGGAGTCCTCCATTCGTGATTCATTAGAGGACTGATCTAACCCCTTTTTCCCTTTATTCATTCTGCCGGTAGGTGAGAAAAAGTCTGCAGATGTTTTTTCAATTTTTTGCTCCTTTTTCTTATCTTTCCTTAGACTAGTTTTTTCGTTAATTCTGCTTGTGGCCATACTTTTTTTTTTTTATATATATTTTTTTTTTTTTTTATTTGAGTCTGTTCAATATCTCTCAAAATATGCTTTGTCTCATGGGTTAGTCTTATTGTCTTGTGCTGTGTTTTTTTGTCCTCTGCCTTCACTGACTCTTCATCTCACCCCCTTTTTGCTTGACTCTCCAGTACTTTTCAGCTCAAACCCCCAGCACCCTGTACCTCTATTCACGTGTTGCTCTTTCCTCCTCCACCGACCGCTGCTTTCAGCCTTCCGCTCTTCAGCCGTCAGCGTCCTGCAGCTTTGTCTTGGTATTTTTAAGGATGAGCCTCTTAGGTGTTGCGCTGGGGGGAGCGGGGGGGACGGATGGGACAACAAAGCCGATTCTCTGCAGGCAGTGTGCACCGTGCTGACTGTGTCTTTCCGTGAGGTCTTTTCAGGCTCTGTTAAAGCCAGGTCTCTATCGGTCGCTTCCTCGTCTCGCCAAGTTGCCTCCAGCTCCAACTCTCGGACACTCCTCCTCCGACGTCAGCGTGCTTCACGTCATGACGACCTCCCTGGTGACTTTTATTATCGTCATAACTCCTCGACTTTTTTTTTTATGTGATAATTGGATGTAAAAATATGTGAATATTTTCTATTAAATATCATTTTTTTTTTATAGATTTCACCCAGTGTGTTTCCTGTACAAAGGCAACATCAATTTTATTATGGTTCAGCGTTTCGGTAAAAATGTTCCTTTTGTATGGAGAGTTCATCCCCTGTGCATTTATAGTGCAAAACTTAATTACCATAAGTAGGGCTAATTGTAGGGTCTATCACCGGCACTAATACTAACCTTAATACTAAACCCAAACCCTAATACTAAACCCAGACCCTAATACTAAACCAAAACCCTAATACTAACACTAATACTAACCTTAATACTAAACCCAAACCCTAATACTAAAACCAAAACCTAATACTAACCTTAATACTAAACCCAAACCCTAATACTAACCCTAATACCGAACCCAAAGCCTAATACTAACCTTAATATTAAACCCAAAACCTAATACTAACCCTTAAACTAATACTAACCCTAATACTAAACCAAAACCCTAATACTTGCTCCTTATTGTCAATTAAATAGAAAAAAATGAATGTATTGTAACCTTTCATAAATCAGACAGACAAAGCTATTTATTTTAATTTTAAAATATACAAAAAGCTTGTGTTTCACGTTCATGCTATAATTCAGTTCCAGCCATGTTTACAAATTGATAAAAAAAAATGCACTGTTGTGGCTGTGTTTTGATGTTTCTCATCAGAGCTCTTATTATCACTGAAAGTTTTATTTTTTAAAAATGCCCCCCCCCCCCCCAACCCCACCCCCACGTGACTGCATGCTTGTTGCAACTGAGCAAGAAGACAATTAGAACAACAAATCACTTGAACATGTATTAGTGTATAATACAATGACCACACTTGGCAGCAGATCATCACACAGCGCCTTAGTTTATCTGAGCAGTTGGATAAAATGGTTCATTTGGTCTTTTAGTTCATGTAGTTATGTAGTAGGTGAAAGATTTATACACTCACAGCATGGAGTTGGTTTCATGGTACTGGCCTGCAAAATGTAAAGTGAACAATCTGCTGTGTCTTTGTCATTCTTTGATTCTTCAATCTGAATATTCGGAGGACAAACAAGGTGAGCAACGCTTGGTTTCTAGAGAAACTGGTGGCTATTTATCTCAGCAAAAAATTACAATCTCTGCCCTCAGCAGTGTTTTAGAGGAGAATTGATGGCTAATAAATAAACTGAAAGGTTTTTCTTTTTTAAATCACAGTATGAACAGCTGAAAACCTATCTAACTAAGAAAAATGGCCTAATTGTTTTTGCCAAGATTAGAGTATGAAAATGTACTGCACAGAAAAAAAATGTCTCCATTATTTACAATAAGATCTTAATATAGGATTGGGAGTGCATGTTTTGGGTGTTTAAGGTCAAACTGTAGAAGATGACACCTTTTTCTTGGCCTTCATTTGTTCTTGTGGAATGTGCTGTGTGTGTTATTGCAGCATAAGTGTCCCATATTTCTGAACATACTTGAAATGTTTTGTGACAGTGGATGTGTGGGCGGCATGGATATTGTACTTTTTGTTCATACACTTCTGTCATCTCCACCTTCAACAAAGAAACCGGTTAGAGGACAATTAGACTTTTTTTTTTAACCCTTGCTTCTTCTGAGGAAGCAAGGGTTAAAGAATATGTTCTGAGCCTCCCAAGTAAACCCGACATGTATCTTAATCCATATTTACTTTCTTAGAACTGCAATACAGCCGCTGTGGGTGCTGGTACACGCTGACACCTGCTCTGATTGGGGTCTGCTAGTGCAGAGAGACCATGGTTCTGCTGATCCCTTGTAAAAACAAGGGTCACTCTTCGCTACCGACCAGACTACCTGTATCCCATGGAAACATGGCAACTGCCGGTTTTCTGACAAAATCCTTGAGCGAATTCTACTGCACAGGCGCAGTAGAATTCACTCACCGCACATGCTACAAAGTTACAGCTGATCACTCAGCTGTAACTTTGGCAGAACAGCGCATGCCCGAGGGGGACACACCACCTCCCCCCCCTTCATGCCCCCTTCGGATCAGCTGCGTTTACAGGTGAAGTAGGAGAGCATACACACTTCGCTAGAGATATTTCTCCAGACCTTTTTAACAGCACAGCGCATGCGTGAAGCATGTCACTTACAAAGGGTAGCAATCACTGTATACTTGGTAAAACTCCTATCGGTGGCAGCAGGCGAATTTCTTAAAGCGGCGACGGCCGCCGAATTGCTTAAATGGGTGGGCCACTTTAAGCAATTCGGCGGCCGTCGCCGCTTTAAGAAGTTCGCCTGCTGCGGCCGGATGTTGCAGCAGCAGTTCCGGCGGCGGGATGGGGAGCAGAGAAAGCAAGGTGAGTGAGACATAAAGGGTAGGGGGTGAAAGACACTACAGGGGGAAGGGAGTGAAAGACTACAGGGGGAACGGAGTGAAAGACTACAGGGGGAAGGGAGTGAAAGACTACAGGGGGAAGGGGGTGAAAGACTACAGGGGGAATGGGGTGAAAGACACTACACGGGGGAGGGGGTGAAAGACACTACAGGGGGGAGGGGGTGAAAGACACTACAGGGGGGGTGAAAGACACTAAGGGGGAAGGAGGGAAGAGAGACGCCACAGAAAGGACAGAGAGAGAGAGAGAGATGCCACAGAAAGGACAGAGAGAGAGAGAGATGCCACAGAAAGGACAGAGAGAGAGACGCCACAGAAAGGACAGAGAGAGAGACGCCACAGAAAGGACAGAGAGAGAGACGCCACAGAAAGGACAGAGAGAGACAGGCTACAGATATGCGAGAGACATGCTACAGGATATGTCTCACACACTGCCCTGATATTTACTTCTGCACAGGGCAATTCATATAACTCTGTGTACATACTGGAGGTATATATATTGCCCTAGGCAGGCTTATATATCAGTCTTATCTATAAATAATACACTGTTCAGATGTGCTTTTTAAAATGTATGATTTTCCCTTCTATGAACAAAAAAATAATATTATGCTATGGGCTGGTTTAAAAATGTTATGCGATGGGGCTGGTATACAAATTTTTTCCAGGGCTGGTTTTTGTTCCCAGTCCGGCCCTGACTCCAGGGCATTAAGAAGTGAATACTAGTCAAGCTCTAGTCCATTTAGCCATGTTAGAGGGCAGCATACGGTAATCAGAGAAGGGAAAGTAGCCACATCAAATAGACTGCCAAGCAGCCCGCTGTGCAACAAGCATGGGTCTCTTAGCCCATCCACATAGGAAACAAAGAAATAAAAAAAACTGGTTCTGGCAATCCTCCTTGCAGTAAAAAAAAGGCAATGGACCTCTTAATAAAACTTAGTAAAACTAAAAATTAAAATCCAGAGGCAAGCTTATGTGTTTCCTTATGTGGGGGAGTGGATGTATAGCATTTATTGACCTCCTTGCAATTTCTAGAGAAGCATCTATCCATAGTTTTAATGATAGTAAATAGCATAATTGTGTTTCGGAGGGACCCCAATTTGGAAGGACAGTTCCACTTTTGGACAGAAATCTGTACCTCTTTTGTACCCTGGGGGTACTTAGTGTATTTAAGTGTAATCACAGTAAGAATCTTGTAAGGGTTTAACTTTCTTTTTTTTTTTAAACTTATACAGGTAATTTTTTTTTTTTTTTTTTTACTTGTCTGTCACCCTCTGACCTTTACAATCAGGATGTGACGTACAGGGATTGAACTGGAGTATATAAAATTTGCTGATGTTCTGACATTTCCTCCGGAAATTCAGATTTTAACCATTCAGTGAACTGCGCATGCTCTTTACACTCAAATCATTTTGACAGCTTGGAGGAAATGCAGACAACCTGCCACCACGCTAATTCTCATCACTATTTTAATCTAAGAGTCAACACTAACTCTTACCCTTGCTCTTACCTAACCCTCTTAGATTTAACCCTAATACTTACCCTTATTCTAACCCTAATTGCCAGTCTAAACACTCATTTATCTTACAGTTGGAGGCAGGAGGCATCATGTTCACATTTCCTCCAAGCTGTCTAATCAGGGATTTGAGTGATCACACTCATGCGCGGTTCAGTCCTTGGTAAGATCTGAATTACCGGAGGAAATGTCAGAACACCCGCTACTACTGCATGAGTTAACTCGCCATTCATAATGTCGCAGTGGGTTTAAATTAGTTTGTCTACATAGTTTGCTTTGTTCATTTTGTAACTAACTTCATTAATTACATAAGTCACCAGAAAATGTGTGGCATTGCACCTCTGCTGGTCACCCGTCAGTCATGTCCATAAAGCCACTCGCATGAAACCAAAGTGTCTGTCTTTTGCCATTTGAAGTATTGGGATCAATAGTTTTTACTGCATGTTAAAGATGGAGTAAACCCTATTTTTTCTTTTAATCAGGCAGAACACCACTTCAGACAAAAGATAGTTAATGTCTGATTAAAAGATCATCATAATCACAAAACTGACAATTTCAATCTCTTGCTAATTTATTAAAGGGACTGAGATATTGACTAAAGCTGCCAGGGTTTTATTGAGTGTTATTTGTAGTTTCGCTTTTGCACTCACTCTTGCCTCACTCTTGCCTTTAAATAAAACTGAAAAGCCCATTGTACACAAAATTGGTTTCTGTCCTGATTCACAATGCTTAGACCTCCTGATGGGAGGTACGTGTGCTATCAGTCTGTTTGTCTGCAGTAGAAGTTTCCACTTTAAGAACTCTTTGGAAATTTTATAACCTATAGTTAGTATGTCTTCTTACCATCCTGGACCCAGCAGAACAGTTAAATTTGGGAACAGAGTTGCCACATCATCCCTCTAGGTTGTAAGCTTGTGGGCAAGCCTCTTTGCCTTATGTATTGTTCTTGTTCATCTAACTTGGTATTTAGTCGCCTGTTATATAAGTGCTACAGATATTGCTGCCGCAATATAAATACGTTTATGTAATCCCTGTTATTTTTCTCCGATGTCCTGCTTCTCTCGAATATTGGAAACAAGGAAGGGAAATGCTTTAAATGCACATGCATGAGTGCAGAATGGCTTCTAGAAAATCCTGGAGTAGTTTGGAAGTAAGGGCAGAGGTCTTGTTTCATCACTTAGCTTTCTACAACATAAATAGCTAGACAGGGGTCTATTCACTAAAACAGAACTGCAACCTTGGGCATCGGAACGGGAGAAAGTCTCTGTTGCCTGATCTTTATGTTTACTTGTCAGTACATTTGTGAATAGACAGCACAGAGATATTAGCTAGATCAGTGTTTCTCAACTGGTGGGTTCTGACCCAAAAGTGTTGAAAAGTCTCACTTTTGATTAGAGGGAATGGATGGGATTGTTTCCATAGTGATGCTGATAACTCTTCCAGTAACCCCTGTAATATTAGGAAAATAGCCGAGGTTTCACCATTTACTTTCGGGGTTACAATTTCAAAATTCACCTGAGATGGGTCAAGTGAAGTTGGAGCTTGGTGTGTCAATGAGTGTTTAGTGTACCTATCTTTGTGAGAGTGGCACAAGAATGCACATTGAACATGACCTCAGAATTGCTTTGTCTACCATAACCCCAGACTTTGAGATACTGATCAGGAGCATCCCCAGCGTTTTCATTAGTTCTAATTAGTCTCATGTATTAAAATGGTGTTTTAATTAAATTCAATTTATTTATTTATTTTTTTAGCTTCATAGCACTTTTATTTACACTTGCACTGCTCTATTCATTTTGGGTAGAAGCCCTGTTTTTTTTTTTTAAATTTGTTTATGTTTTGAACAGTGCATATATACATTATGGAATAAATTACAAGGTTTTGGAAATTAATACATTTTTGAGCCGTGACTTAATGACCAAGGCCAAATGTCATTCCTGAGATAAGACAGGTTGAGAACTGCTGAGCTAGATTATTACATATATAATGTTTATATATATATATATATATATATATATATATATATATATATATATATATATATATATATATATATATATATATAAATATATATATATATATATATATATATATATATATATATATATTCTCTTTATTATGGCACAATATTGTTTTCATTTTTAGAATTTTACACATTTCTTACCATAGGTATATCATGTTCCTGCAATACTTGTATTGTTTCATGGGGTATTTTTATTTCATTTCAAAGGGTACCTGGATAAAAAAAAACTAAAACAATGAACTGGTGAGTGTAAAGGTACTTCAGGTGGCCACTAGGGGTCGCTGGGATGTTCGGGACTAAAGGTTGTATTGAGTCCTCCCCCTGGTTTAGGAGGAGCACAAGGATGTGTGTCAGCCAGTTTCGGAGTAAAGATCATTTTCATGAGCTACAGAGCAGTGTGACTGGAAGGTCCAGTCTTTGGATACAGTAAGACCTACGGGAGAAGGTCTCACTCTGAAAAGCAGCTTTTTGCTGTTCACTGCAGCTTTGATCAAAGCTTCCCAGGAGGCTGGAGAGTGAAACAGGTTCCTGGATTTTACACTGAGGACATGTGTTGGATTAGAGGTCTGAACTGGACTGACCCAATGCCTGGATTACTGGTCCTGTTTGGGGTCTTCCTATCTGCCCCTGCCCTGCTGTTGGCGGAAACGCTTGGTGAGTACAGGTCACCTTAAATCACTCTTATTAACCCTTTAGTTTACTTTACTAAGTGATCTTCATTGTAAGTGTGGTATAGAAGTAGGGAATGAATTGAGGGACTGATATACATGGAGAATCTTGGTCAGAGTTGCTGGTCTGGTAATACCGGTAAATTGTGCTCCTGTATTTGGGAGTTCATGGAACTGTAGGGGGGGTGTGAACATTGGGAATCCGAGTCCAAATTGGTCTGGCCAGTAGGTTTAGTGTGCTGAGGGTCATGGGATTTGGAGGAGCAGTTTGAGAAGTCAGGGAATTGAACATGGCAAAACGTGTTAAATCAATTGTGATACTATTAAGTTTGAATTTTGGCATAATTTTAATAAACTATTACAGGGACAGAGAGTAAGAAAGTTTAAACCATTAAAATGGAATACCCCTTTTAAATACTGTATTTATACCTATATAATTTAAATGGGGTAATTATGCTAAAATACTTAATTGCACCAAGGTAGGTGATTTTAGCACTGAAATCCACATCTACAGAAATCCGGTTTTTGAGAAAGTTTTCTGAAAAGCCAATTGTAAAATGTTAATTTTCTCTGCAATTCAAGTTCCTATTATTTTGTGTTTTGCAGTTAAAAGGTTGGTAAACATCCTTAAATTATTTTACAGGTTGTAAGTTAATTAACAGCCTGTTATGTCTCTCTAGACCCTGGTAATCCTGTACAAAGTTAGATGTAAATTAGTTTGTCTTGCAGCAATGAAAGTGTTAAGTCAAGCACGCCTGCATGTGCTTTTTTGTTTAATTCCAGCACCAACTGAGTTAATTATTTTGAGGAATATTTGTGTTTTAACAGTGATGGTTAAAGGGACTCCATCCATCACCTAAACATTGCTTTTTACTTTCGTACCCCAGTTTTCTTCCACTCAACCTGCTAACTCTGTTCCACCCATATCATCACCTACTTTCCATGGCCCCAAAATGACCTCTAATATAGTTAGTTCACTGTTCAGCGCTTGGCCCCTGATAGCCCTAAAAGGGTGGATAGGAACTAGTCCTAACCTAAAAGGAGTGCCACCGCAGAAGTCTTGGGGTGTCAGTTGTGGTGCCTATGCCATCAGAGTGCTATAGTCTCTTCCAATGTATAGGTTACTATGGTTTTTTTTTTCTGAATGGACATGTTTTATAGGTAGAACAGATAATGCATACATATACTGTCTTTCTGTTTTAATTAAGGTTACCAAGTATATCTCATGTCAAGTGGAATAACCTATTCACTTTATGTTCAGAAATGTAATGGATTGACTATTTTTGTTTGGCTGGAGATGACTAAAATATATTCTGCAACGATTTCTAATGATACCTAAAGGACTGTGTCACCTAAATATTGTTTTTACTGTTAATGTAGAGAATAAAAAATGATTGATCTATACATTGTATTGGTAAAATTGCAAGCATATGACTAAATTAGGAGAAAATGTGCTTGTCAGTGGAGTCTCCTGTTTATGACATCATCTATGGCTTCATATGCAAATTCCACATTTCCCATTGAAAAGCAGTTAATTTGCATATCAAAACAAAGGTGATGTCACAAGCAGGAGCCTCCATTGACAGATTTAAAGCACATTTTCTACTAATTTAGTCATATGTTTGCAATTTTACCAAAACAATGCATAGATCATTTTCAATTCTTCCCTCTCTACATTCACAGTAAAAACAATGTTTAGGTGATACAGTCCCCTTTTAAGCTCCTATATTTGCTACTTCTGTATCATATTCAAAGTCAACCTGTCCATCCACTGTGTATGGCAGATTCAGACTCGGGTATGTATATGCTCTTAACGTCACATGCATGTAATTACCCAGATATTAGAAGGTGTATCTGTCGTATATGTAGATTAAGATTATTTCTAAATTAAAAGGAAAAAAAATGGACTAATCAATGCTTATCGAGATGCCACTTAAAAATGCATTTAATACTTTTTTTTTTTTGCGATGTTAAAATAGTAACTTTTTCCTGGCTGACTTTTGGGAACCCTTTTCTCCTGCCAAAAACGATGTCCCAGCATTCCTGGGGTTCACTAAAAGGGATTTATATGCTAGGGGATGCTTGGTGTAAATGTGTGTGCCAACCAGGGATTATTTGGTACCTTTTTCCTTCAAATATGGCTTAATATGCATATGAACTACTTTTCAATGGGAAATGTGTTATTTTCATATCAAGCCACAGGTGACACCACAGACATACACAATTTATAGTTCATTTTTTATTCTTTACATTTACAGTATAAAAAGTGTTTAGGTTGACAGTTCCTTTAAGGATAAGTCTTGACAAGTTTAAAAATGATGACCTGTTAGAACCATTTGTCCATCTCACTTGACCATTTTGTTTGTGATGTGCTGCTAATGGGTTATTATAATGAAGTGTCCTGTTTAGCATGTATATAAAACGTTCAAAGCTATACTATTTTATAGAGACTTTTTTCTAGCCTGATTACTGATATGTCGGACATTAATGAGTGCATTGGGAACAGTCTGACTGAGGTATCAACATTTTCCTTCTGTTATTCTATACATGAAAGTCTCTAACTCTTAATAGTAATCTCTTAAAACTGTTGCATATGTTTTTATATATACACTAACAAAATGTTTATTTTTTATTTGCTGACATAGACCTGTATTTGTAAATTGTGAATCAGAAATTGACATGTTTCTTTAACCTCCTGGGGACCACCTTCTTGACTTAGATGCTCAGACAGCATGGAATGCCCTGGTCATTTTGCACTAAAGGGTTAAGTACGTTTCTTCATTGGTCATTGTTACTGTTTTTAGATCTTCTACTCTCATATTAGAAAGAAAATGAGGGTTCCTTAATTCAGTATTGGTAATTATAACAAGATTTCTTTTGATATCATAGTCATTGTCTGACACCAATTATAAACTGGTCTTGTGGCAAGAATCAAAAGCATGTATTCAACATCAACTAATAGTGCACTGTTCAACTGTGAAATACTAGCCTCATTAACACTAATTATCCGTTTTATTTTTAAACAACAGAACTCTTTTTTTCTGAATGTCACCGTGTTCCTTTGTCACTCTACGAGTTGGTGTGATTTAGGTAATCAGGCCACAAATGTAGTTTATCCTCGCAGAACCTCTCTCTACTTCAATGCTTTTGCAAACGGCACAACACAAAACATCTGTGGCAGTAAAATATACATGAATATCCTGGACTCTAGCTTATAACTAACCAGCATACCATGCTCCTTATTAAAAGGACTCTGTAATTCTAAATAATGCTTATAACGTGATTTATAAAAATGTAAACACATCATGTTATCAGAATTGCAAATAAATGCCCAAATTAGGAGAAAATGTGTTTAAAATGTGTCTCCTGTTTGACATAACCTGTGCCTTGATATGCAAATGAACTCATTTTCAATGGGAAGTATGTAATTTGCACAGATGATGTCATAAGCAGGATACAACACACACATTTAAAACACATTTCTCTTATGTTATGCATATCAGTTCCACCTAGCTTATTTTCTGTATGTTGTGTACATGTGTTTAATATATATAATATAAAACTTTTTTTGTTTTTATTTATTTTTTTATTTAAAAACTATTTACAGTTCTCTTTTAGTTTTACACTGCTCTCTAATGGATGTAGTGACATCCAAAAAGAATGGTTTTTGGAGAGACACAGGACTGATGCTATATATAATAAAAGACCGATATTTATTTATTTATTTTTGTTTCCTTTCCATGTTGAAACACTGTAATACACAAACTACCTCAAGGAATATGGAAACTGTTGACAGGTCTGCCCCAGTGTTGTTCCAGTTGTGTACTTACTCAGTTTTGCATCATTGTCTATATGTGGCCACACCATTAAGGTTGATATTTCACACATTTTTAAAACTATTTATATATATATTTTTTTTTTTTTTTAAATGTCTCATCCTTAAGGATGTGGCAGGTGTGGAGACTCAATTTAAAGATCTTAATCTTCAATATATACCTACTTCCTAGGTAGAATTAGCAGATGCTTATGGCATTATCCATTCAGCTAATTAAATTGCTTTGAATAACAGACGTCTTTATCAAATGTGCAACAAGTTGTATTCACAGGAAAACGACTGATGACATTAATATCTCTACTTTTGTGATAACATGAATTGCATAGGAAAAAGTCCTAAATATATAGACATTTTTGTTTGTTTTGCGTCTTGTCTTCACAAGTATTATTTGTATCTCTGCTGTTTGTTCTCGTTTCCACTAGAATTGTCAAGGGGAAGATTTGTTTCAGATGAGCTGATTACTGTCTGAGAAATAAAATCCCACTCAGCATGATCACATCACAGTGTCTGCTAAACATGTCCATAGGATTTCCTGGCTGGTCTGTTTATGTATATTAAATGTGCCTCTACACTACAAAGCATTTTATTCTTCAAACAGCTTTATTATGCTTCCCTTTCTTTGCTATTGTTAGGTTATTTTTATAACAACATTTTTAAATAATATGCTAAATAACTTATTTATTTTTGTAAATTAAAATATAAGTGTAATATCCAATCAGTATATTTAGTGCATAAATCACCTAGGGCCCCATTCAATGGCATGCATCATCACTTGCGTTTTTAACATAACATTTTCTATTGCAGTCTATGGTATTCCATGATCTAAGATAAATTTCTTCAGGCCATTACAGATAGAGCATGATAAACCATATCTTTAAATTCCTCTTTAGGCATTGTTGCCTATAAATATTACAAACCAATCATTTCAACAGTTACATTATATAATTGTACTCAAAGAACATGGTAGTAAAACATAATTAAAGCAATGCACATTTTATTTAGATTGTTGGTTTACCTGGAATTATAGAGGCCTAGGCTATACATTTATCTTTTGGATGTAGACATGCCCAATCAAATGCTCACCCTTTAGGGTCAAAATTACTAGGAAGATGAACTTTCTTGTCATTTACATTTTATATATTTGTCTGACAAATATTTGGTTTTCAACAAATAGATCAAATGGTATCTGTTGTGGAATGATTAATACAGAGAGTGTATGTACATGCAAACTGTTTGATTAACAATTTCTCTTACTGTGAACTGTTAGGTAAACAATTGTATGACCACTGAAGACATTTATCATCATTACATATTTAAAGTGAAATGAGCAAATCTAAACATAGTATTGTCCCGTAAATAGCAGTTGTTGGATTTAGATGGTTATTTATTTTGTACAAAACATGAGTAAAACAAATTGAAGCAAAATGGAGCACATTGCTGCTGTGTGCTATTGTTGCTGGATCACCATAGGGAAGGCCCTGGGGTGAGAAATTCACTAGCCCTCCTTGACCTCCTGCAGGAACATTTTCCAAGTTTTCCTTTGAAAAGGGAGATAGGAAATGATTCCTGGGGTTTTGATTGGTGAAGGGAGAACACTTCTTTTTTTCCAACATCGCAGGTAAAAATAGGACATGCTGAAGGCATGCTGAAGGCTACGTCCACCACATACATAAAATAAAATTTTATGGGGGCCTTTAATAAGTTTATTCCCCACAAAAGTCATTGCTTGAACCATACAAGGAGACAGAGGCGTAATCTTTTGAGTGCCAGTAGTAAAGCATTTATATGATTTGCTTAGATGTTTTAGCTTGTATTACATCAATTATAATTGACTGTAAATGTCTCTTTGTGGATTTTTGCTTCATCTTAGTTGGCAATGTTCCTTTTTCTTTACAGCAGTGATGTATTTGGGTGGCCGACTGGGCTGAAGCCATGGCTGTGGACCTAAAAAGCTCTGCATGTAACGGCATTGTTATACAGGAGACGCTGGATAAGGGAGATCTCCCCTAACCCGCCCCACATGGTGTCTTGCAATTCTCCAATCAGCCCCTACTGTACTCCTTGACACACACATACTAGGCATCCCCATACATCTTCACGGCTCTTGAGAACTTGGGATCTATATTTGTAGTGGCCCATTTGTGGGAAATTTTAAATTTAGAGCCACATAAAAGGAGTTGGGACATCTGTCTTTGTTATTTAAATCTCATCATGAGAATATCAAACCCTAGGAGAAAGTATGCAAAATTTAAATATTTTACAAACTAATATTTATTTTTAAATGTCTTTTAATATGCATTTTATTTTATATGCTCAACTTGGAATACAGTACTTTTTGAAGTGACACTTTTAAAATGAAAAACAACATTTTGTGTAGGTAAAATGGCATCCAAAGTTCTGCACTTTTCACTCAATGCCAACATATGTCAAGCAGTCTGTTGGTTGGTAATTGTGGTTTTATGGAGTTTAGACTTATCTGACCAAGTACTTTTTTCTGGTTTAAACATACAGCCCCCTGAGATGTACAGCATTTGACCAGTACAAAACGTAAATCTACTAAGAGCAAATATTTGACTTTGAGTCCACAGAACAGGTTAAGTTGCCTCTATGCAAACAGACCTTTCTTTGCACCTACAACTTTACTCAAGATTATTATGAGCTAATTTATATCAGAGCAGCTTTGGAGAGAAGCCAGCTGGCCAGCATGCAGCTGACATCAGCATTTTTCTAGGTTTTAAATGCTGTTTTAGTTTGCTGATCTGGTTCAAAACATAACACGCTCTGCTGGGTTTTGAGCTGACTTTGTTTCTCATGTAAATTTTAGAAGGGCTTATGAACAGGGACCCTTATTACAAAAACCTGCAGTGTGGCAGGTCTTTCCCCATTGCAGAGGGGGCTGTGATGACGAACATCAAGAGTCTGGTACAATACATGAGACATGCAAACATGATACTTTGAAAACCTAATAACCTCATTGGTCTCCTCCTAAACAAAATATTATACAATGTAATTTGCAGGAATATGTAAGAAAAAGGAATAGTCTCCTGTATTAGCAAATGCTAAAGTGTTTAAAGAGAAACTACCACTTTCATAAGATGTAACTAGATAACCTGGCCATTTAAAACAAACACATATATATAAATCATATGCCACTGTTTTTTATTTTATTTTATATGATTGAATTAATTCCATTTAAAAGGAAAACCAAAATTAGGTGTTTACCTCCTGGCTCCATTTTGGGAATATTTACCATGATGCAACATCATCCAAAATCTTCCAGCCAGTCTCAATTTACAACTGTTGCAAAGCCTGCATGATGATGTCATAAGATACACAGGAGCCAGTAAGAGAACAGGGGAGTATCATAGTGGGCAGGACTATATGGCTTAGTACAACTATTTTTTACCTGCCTTCCAACACAAAGTGGAGAGTAACGTGATCAAACAAGATCAACACTCCGCCCCCTTGTGATGTAATAGTTACATTACCCTCCCATTCAATGCAAGTCTATGATCAGAATTCTGACTTATAGACTGCATTCTGTGTCCCAAGCCGCAAAGTGAGAAATTTGTGCTGTAAAGTCTCTGGGGGGTGGCACCCAAAAACACTATATTTCACAAAAGTCACACTTGTTTAGTTACATATTTTATTAAATACAGTGACATAAGAAAAACATATCTGAAATTAGCAATATAATATAAAAAAAAAAATCAAACCTTTTTTATTTTTTTTCATTTAAAAATGAGATACTGTCCCTAAAATAAAATTGGAACATATGGTCACATAACAATAGCCACTAATATAGGGAACGAGATAGTACAATGGCTGAACCATTATCAATCTGTCAAACACAAGCACAACAATTAGAATTTAGGTTTCTTTTGCTGTGCCGACTGTTCGTTCCACCAGTGAATATTAACTGAATATGTTAACAAAGAACCTGATCAATTAGTGCTGAAGTGGAACTTTTGTATGTTCTTTCTAGCAACTAATTACTTGTTAATTAATTTGCTAGGCCATTATGGCTCTATTTGTACTGATTGTAAATAACAGATTTGAATTTTGTTTATCTGTCCATATTTATTTTTTTCTAGCTTAATTAATTTCCCAGTGAATGAGCAATATTTGGCTCTCTATGGTAAACATGTACAAATCTGGCTTTCCTGCTTTAGGAAGCCACATCAACACAGATGACTTAAACACAAAAAGTGGTTTCTTAATTGATAGTTTGGGAGAAAAGCAACGTTTATACTATTTTCATCCGGATGTCTCCCGAAACATTTATGTGAATCTTTGACAGACTAAACATATGATGCCAGGAAATCATTGTTTTCAAAAAGGTTAACGCTGGTACATCACTCTTTTTTTGTGGCGTATTTTATAATGCTGAATGTACTTGGTTCCAAAGAACTCTTTCAAATATTTGTCAACTCTTATTTTTTTGCTGCATGAACCAGTGAGAATAATGCCAGTGAATGGTATATCGTGTTTTTCTAGTGATGTCCGCAGACAAATGTCTGTGTACAGGAGCAAGGTCACTTAGGTTCCACACAGTGCATTATATTCCACCAGCAGAGCAGCAGAGAAAGTGACTAAATGAAACAAAACTGATACATGCTCAATGCCTACACACAGAGCAGCAGTATCTGTAGGAGAGGATGCAGGGGAGGGCTTGAGTAGAATATAAAAAACGTGGTTTATGCAGAATACCTGCATCAAATTACACAGGAAAAAAAAACTGTGCACTATTCAGACAGTCTCTCACTTGCACCAAATTGAGTTTTGGGGACCAGACTGTGCCTTTAAAGGTGATGGAAAATCCCCTCCACTTTGGGATGTAGCGGGGGCACTACTGCAAGGGATTGTGGATAGGCATATGCAAATAAAGATAACAATAATTTACCTTTTTGCCACCATATACACTTCATACATGGATCATTTGGAGTAAATGCATGCTGTACTGGACAGCCTTTAAACATAGCCCGGGACAGAGGTGCAGCTCCAAGTCTTAACCAGAATCCAGTAACAACAACAACAACCCTCTTGTTGTGGAGTGCTATTAAGGACGAAACCGCTGTCCATAAGTGGTTATCTGGTTTGTGCACCTCTGTCGCGGACTATGTTTAAAAGGCTCTCTAGTACAGCATGCATTTGCTCCATGGGGGCCATGTATAAAGTGGATATAGAAGCAAAAAGGTGATCATTGTTAACCTTACTTTGCATATGCCTACCCAGAATCCTATACAAGGGCACTGTAAGTTTAAAATTTCTTTGGAAAAGCAAATCTTCTGGTTTGTCTGGCGTGTGTGTACATTTTTTGTTTAATAATGCCTCTGCTACCCTAAGGGCATCATCACTTACTTACTGTTTGTCTGTTGGCTATGTCTAAAACAACCATGAGTAAAGAGGAGACAATTAGACTTGAAGTTCTGAAGCTACTTTAACATCTGCGGGGGAGTGGTGTTCATACGATGTGCTGCATGCTTCCTTTTTACCCTTTAATCCAACAAGGATTTCCTGAGGTTTTGTTTGTGTCCTTAGACTGGGCCACAAGAATGTGCTCAGAAAGGGCATGTTTGTATGTATATATATATATATATATATATATATCAAAAAAATGAAATGGGGGAGGTAGAATGCGCTCTAAGGGATATAGCACTAGCAGCAACTAGTCCAGCAGTTATCCCAACAAACTGCAATACAGATAAACAACAAACATATAGAAAGTGGCAGTGCGCTTGTGTGCTATAAAGTGAATAAGGTGCAATGAGGTAATATTGCCTCTGTGCAGCTGTGACAGAGTGTGTACCCCGTAGGGCAAATGAAAGAAAAAAACTTTTTACACTTACACACAGTCCCTGGTGGTATGGGACACAGTAAATGATGTACAACAAATCTTGATATAAGACCTCCAAAGAATAGAAGATGGTATTAGTATACAAAACTTCAATTTAATACAAAAAGTGCTTAAAATATCTTACACTTCAGTTTTGGAGTAGCAGCAAAAACTTGGAACATAGGTAAAAATAGCAGGATCCGGAGAGAGCTCTTGATGGGTAATAGTAGATCGTGATCAACGCGTTTCGCCTTTAAGTGGTAGGCTTCATCAGGATCCAATAGTACCCATGAGAGACAGAGCAGTTTATATACTGCAAATATCAATTAGAACAATAATTACATCATTATTAGAGCGACATAACTAACAGCGTCGCGTCATACTATGTGCGACCATATAAAACGAACAAACATCAGTTTTTCGGCTTTTTCCGCTGTTCGTAAGTGATCGTGTATTTCCGTAGTTGGATTCGGCTTTTTCCGCCATCCGCTCGTCTTCCGAGTGCTTCCGAAGGTTTTCAATGGTGTTCGTTTTCGTATTAACCACCTCTCGGGTATTCTTCGGCTTTGTGTTCGAATTAGCGACTTCGTATTAATTTCTTTGGTCTTTCGAATAAGAGCCAATACGATATTATCTCGAAGTTCGAATGGAGGGAAGTCGAAGGCTTCGGTTTAGACATAGGAAGCTCGGTTTTAAATAGTGTCTATAACCCGAACAAACAACTGTAGTCCATATAGTCCACTCAGTGTTAAATCCATGAAATGTAAGACATAAAAATAATTAAATACAATCAGAATACATTTACATAATATTATATATACATATTTTTATTATATAACTTAGTGCGAAATTTAGTAGAAAAAAAGAATTATTTAAAAAATATATTTTTACAAAACTTTAAAATATTAGAAAAAAGTATATCTAAAAAACATATGTGTAATACCAATTTCGCACATAGTTTTAAATAAAATTAAACAGATCAAAATCTGCATTAAGGCCCGTGGGGTGCAAAGTGTTCATTTTAAAAACCCACTCCATTTCAGTTTGTCCAATTTTTTTGATATTGTTACCTCCTCTCCAGTATTTTTTCACTATCATTATAGGCCAGAATTTTAGGTTTTTTGGATTTTTGTGATGGCATTCTAAAAAATGTTGAGGTAGGGAATATTGTGTGTTTCCTTTCCTTATATTGGTCACATGTTCTTCTATTCATTTTTTTAAAGGCCTTATTGTCCTGCCTATATATTGGAGTCCACAGGGACATTCTACAACATAAATTACATTTTTAGTATGGCATGTCATAAATTCTTTTATTTCAAATTTTTCGGAGGTAGCCGTAGCAATAAAGGAAAGTATAGGACTTTTTTCATGTTTGGCTATACTACATCCTAAGCACATTTTGCAGGGATAAAAACCAGGTTTCTCCCCCAAAAAATGTAGGTTTTCTTTTTTGTTTTTGTTTTTTAATTTAGCTGTATAGTTATTGGTCAATTTGCGTTTAAAGTTAGGTGCTCCTCTAAAGATTATTTTAGGCCTCTCTGGTAACAATGGACCTAGAATATCATCTTTTTTGATAAGGTTCCAGTGTTTATTCAAAATTTTTTTTAATTTAACGGCCTTTAAATTATAATTCAAAACAATAGGTAGAGCGTATTCTGTAGTGTTAGTTTGAGATTTTTGCCTATATTTTAAAAGTTCATTCCTGGGTTTTTGTAAAATTTCTAAAATCTGGGTGTTCAAAGCAGCCTCTTTGTAACCTTTTTCTAAAAATTTATCTTTTAAGATGCTGCATTGCTCTAAATAGGATGTTTCGTCTCCACAATTCCTTCTTAATCTTAAGAATTGGCTTTTGGGGACTCCTCTAAGCCAGGTTGGATGATGGCAACTCTCAATATCGATATAACTGTTGGAGTCTACTTTCTTAAAAAAGTTTTTTGTTTGTACTAGGCCTTCTTTTATATAAATATCTAAGTCTAAAAACTGTATATTTGTTTTACTAAAATTTGAAGTTAGACTAATATTATTTGTGTTATTATTAAGATGTGCTAAAAATTGTTGGAGGTCTTTTTCTTCACCCTTCCATATGAAGAATAGGTCATCGATATACCTTCGGTAGAGCACCAGATTTGCCAGCCAGCCATGCCCAGACCATACCGACTTGTTCTCCCAATCGGCCTTATTCTAACCCACAATTATTTTTTCTTCAATGAAGAGTTTTTCTTACAAAAGAGGGGTACAGCGATGGGCACCAGATTTGCCCCCAGCTATGCCAATCTGTTCATGGCCGATTGGGAGAACAAGTCGGTATGGTCTGGGCATGGCTGGCTGGCAAATCTGGTGCTCTACCGAAGGTATATCGATGACCTATTCTTCATATGGAAGGGTGAAGAAAAAGACCTCCAACAATTTTTAGCACATCTTAATAATAACACAAATAATATTAGTCTAACTTCAAATTTTAGTAAAACAAATATACAGTTTTTAGACTTAGATATTTATATAAAAGAAGGCCTAGTACAAACAAAAAACTTTTTTAAGAAAGTAGACTCCAACAGTTATATCGATATTGAGAGTTGC
The DNA here is from genome assembly GCA_036172795.1 of Pelodytes ibericus. Taxonomy (NCBI): domain Eukaryota; kingdom Metazoa; phylum Chordata; class Amphibia; order Anura; family Pelodytidae; genus Pelodytes; species Pelodytes ibericus. The sequence goes on from CM069861.1 coordinate 95,808,177, forward strand.
CATCATCCAACCTGGCTTAGAGGAGTCCCCAAAAGCCAATTCTTAAGATTAAGAAGGAATTGTGGAGACGAAACATCCTATTTAGAGCAATGCAGCATCTTAAAAGATACATTTTTAGAAAAGGGTTACAAAGAGGCTGCTTTGAACACCCAGATTTTAGAAATTTTACAAAAACCCAGGAATGAACTTTTAAAATATAGGCAAAAATCTCAAACTAACACTACAGAATACGCTCTACCTATTGTTTTGAATTATAATTTAAAGGCCGTTAAATTAAAAAAAATTTTGAATAAACACTGGAACCTTATCAAAAAAGATGATATTCTAGGTCCATTGTTACCAGAGAGGCCTAAAATAATCTTTAGAGGAGCACCTAACTTTAAACGCAAATTGACCAATAACTATACAGCTAAATTAAAAAACAAAAACAAAAAAGAAAACCTACATTTTTGGGGGGAGAAACCTGGTTTTTATCCCTGCAAAATGTGCTTAGGATGTAGTATAGCCAAACATGAAAAAAGTCCTATACTTTCCTTTATTGCTACGGCTACCTCCGAAAAATTTGAAATAAAAGAATTTATGACATGCCATACTAAAAATGTAATTTATGTTGTAGAATGTCCCTGTGGACTCCAATATATAGGCAGGACAATAAGGCCTTTAAAAAAACGAATAGAAGAACATGTGACCAATATAAGGAAAGGAAACACACAATATTCCCTACCTCAACATTTTTTAGAATGCCATCACAAAAATCCAAAAAACCTAAAATTCTGGCCTATAATGATAGTGAAAAAATACTGGAGAGGAGGTAACAATATCAAAAAAATTGGACAAACTGAAATGGAGTGGGTTTTTAAAATGAACACTTTGCACCCCACGGGCCTTAATGCAGATTTTGATCTGTTTAATTTTATTTAAAACTATGTGCGAAATTGGTATTACACATATGTTTTTTAGATATACTTTTTTCTAATATTTTAAAGTTTTGTAAAAATATATTTTTTAAATAATTCTTTTTTTCTACTAAATTTCGCACTAAGTTATATAATAAAAATATGTATATATAATATTATGTAAATGTATTCTGATTGTATTTAATTATTTTTATGTCTTACATTTCATGGATTTAACACTGAGTGGACTATATGGACTACAGTTGTTTGTTCGGGTTATAGACACTATTTAAAACCGAGCTTCCTATGTCTAAACCGAAGCCTTCGACTTCCCTCCATTCGAACTTCGAGATAATATCGTATTGGCTCTTATTCGAAAGACCAAAGAAATTAATACGAAGTCGCTAATTCGAACACAAAGCCGAAGAATACCCGAGAGGTGGTTAATACGAAAACGAACACCATTGAAAACCTTCGGAAGCACTCGGAAGACGAGCGGATGGCGGAAAAAGCCGAATCCAACTACGGAAATACACGATCACTTACGAACAGCGGAAAAAGCCGAAAAACTGATGTTTGTTCGTTTTATATGGTCGCACATAGTATGACGCGACGCTGTTAGTTATGTCGCTCTAATAATGATGTAATTATTGTTCTAATTGATATTTGCAGTATATAAACTGCTCTGTCTCTCATGGGTACTATTGGATCCTGATGAAGCCTACCACTTAAAGGCGAAACGCGTTGATCACGATCTACTATTACCCATCAAGAGCTCTCTCCGGATCCTGCTATTTTTACCTATGTTCCAAGTTTTTGCTGCTACTCCAAAACTGAAGTGTAAGATATTTTAAGCACTTTTTGTATTAAATTGAAGTTTTGTATACTAATACCATCTTCTATTCTTTGGAGGTCTTATATCAAGATTTGTTGTACATCATTTACTGTGTCCCATACCACCAGGGACTGTGTGTAAGTGTAAAAAGTTTTTTTCTTTCATTTGCCCTACGGGGTACACACTCTGTCACAGCTGCACAGAGGCAATATTACCTCATTGCACCTTATTCACTTTATAGCACACAAGCGCACTGCCACTTTCTATATGTTTGATATATATATATATATATATATATATATATATATCGTTAACTTATGTTGTACCAGTTTGTGACAAGTGGAAAACATCTGATAGTTGAAGGACAACTAAACCTTTTTTCAACACTGAGTCAAAAATTAACGTAAGTGAACTTATTTATTTTGGTGGGTACTTACATTATACTTTATTTCATTCATAGAGTTCCCAGCCCCTGCTAGGGACTCTATGAATGCTACATCGGATTGTATTGATGACAATTGTGTCGACAATGCAATTTGGGAAGATAGTTGACTGCGGAATTACTCATGCGTGATTTTTGCTTCCACGCTCATTTCAGGCACCATACAGTATTGCCCCTCGGTTCATTTTGTCGGTGACACAACTGAGCCAAATGGTCAGAAATGAAAGTAGGAGGAGCTTGGGGACATTATAAATCAAATAAAGTATATTGTAAGTCCGCACCCCTCCAAAAAAAATATATAAATAAGTTTAATCAAGTTAATTGTTGACTCAGTGTTGTAAACACGGAGTCAAAAAAAAAAAGTTTAAAGACAAATATTATTTTAACTGTCTGCATATGGTGTCCTAACAATAAATTCAAAATGGGGTGCGTTTGATAGAAAACAAATTATATATTATTTTTTTTCTGGCATGCTACTTATACATTTTTGGTAATTATTTAAGGGGAATAGATTTGAACTTTTGTAGATAATCACAGCAAGATCAGTATTTTTCCTAATCACATTTTAAACTTTGTGCAAGTAAGGAAAAGAAAAATGTCTGTGCTCTAAGCTAGTCACAGGCTCAGATAATCTAAATGTATAAAACAGCTATGTGCTTTTCCCTGCTTGCACATAGTTGGGGTTTTTGGCTCCTCATTGTCTGCTTGCAGCTTGCTCTCCAGGGGTTATTTGGGAGGAGGTTTAATTGCACCTCCTCCAATACATTAAAAAGGTTTTGGTAGCAGTATAAACTGCTTTGTGTGCCCACTAGGTAGGAGGTGAGAGTAGGTTCTCTATTGAGAGTGTGCCTTGATGTGGTGGGTGAGCTTAATTATGCTTTGGCCAATTCATATAACCAAAATCTCTAATTTATATTATGTTTATATATTTGTTGTCAACTTTATTAGGGTGAGAAGCCAGACAGTTTTTTTTGTATACATTTTAAACTGTATACATCCTTGTTTAAGTATTAGAAGGGCATTTTCAGCACTTAAAGGCACCTTTGTTGTGTTCCACAAATTAAAGATTGTAATATACCATAGAACATTTATAAATATGTTGTGCTATTAAAATAACTATGAAATGTATAGAAATTGAGTTGCTTAGCTTTTAATTGTTGCACATCCTGTCTAGGCTGCAAACGGTCTTCTAAGGAAATTAACAGTTGCAATCTCTTAAAATAATATTGAGTAATTGTATGTTTGTTATTTTTTGTTTTGTTTTTTTTTTCTTCTCAAGTCCCCACACAGTAAGGGTTTTTTTTTTTTAAAAAAGGACTTTGGTTATCTAAGTTACATTTATGAGCATTAGCAAACACAGGGTTTACTGGGTGAGTAAATTTGCTAATATCCCTTGTAACTTGACTCTGGAGTTCAATGCTAAACACAAGCGAGACTACAAAGTTGACCACCTGAACCATGTGATCAACAATGACTTATACTACGATGACCAGATAACCAGTGAAACACAGAGGATACTGTTCACTGCCAAGATTTTTTTTTTTCTTTTCTTCTGGAGATGCCCAGACAAGTAGGAATTTAGCCACAGTGATTTCAGGAACATCGTAGAGAAGGCCACATTATGTCTCTCCTAAAGTCTTTACACTGGCTGCCAATAGGATACCAGACACAGGACAAGATGTTGTTGTTGTTACCTTGAAATCCTTTCAAGGTCTGGGTCCAAAATATCTGCAGGAGGGCATTCTCCTGTATATTCCTCCCTGTAAATCAGGTCGTCTGGACATACTGTGTTAAGAAGTAATGATGGTGGCGAAACTGAAGAGGACATTTTCGTCACTTGTTTAAAAAGACCCCAAAAGAGGACGGAAATCAAACACGTCTTGAAAAACAAAGAAAACATCATGACTATTCTGGACCAAACTTTAATTATGATACAGTTTGGCTTGAAACAAACTTAGTTTTTTGGTTGCTCAATTATATATAATATTTGCAAAAATAAAAAATGAAATGCTCTACCACAGTTGCATTGCGCATGTTCAGTGCTTCCCCCATTGAATAATTAACCAGAAAAAATATATATGTATTTATTTTTAATCTCTTTTTAATGTACAGTCTTTAGTTAATGTTTTTTCTGGCTGGAATGGCCGTTAAGTTTCCTTATTCTTTTATAACAAAAAAAACCTCTTGTTTTTTTTCTGCTGCCGGGCATTAAACTATACAAAGAGCAGGCAGACCTGTCACAAGTATTTATATGAAATGGTTCTTGTTATCTGACAAGCATGTCACATGGCATTTTGCAGGCACCCTCTCCTAGGTAACATTATGTGGCCTTCAGGCAAACCGTTTGGACATAAACATATGTGACAGATGTAAGATTTCATGCACTGTGGTAGAATCTCTAATACCAAGTTTAGAAACACATCGGCTTAGTTTTTATGCTCTTATCTTTCATTGCCTGTCACTATTGTGTCTTGTCATAGCCTGGTGGCTGTAAATCTTCCTCCATCTTCTGTCAGCACTTCAGCTGCTGTTCCCACACACACACAAAATACAGACCACCTCCAGTCTGAGCCTAATTATCTTAACAGTGCTATGGTACATTTAGCAAATCAAGTATACCAGAAGCGGTATCTAAGGAGTGGGAAGCTTGTTTTACAGACACATCTGGGTATCCAAGTGCAAATGCCATATATGTAATAATAATAATAATAGATTTCTAAAATGAAGGCTGTCTCTTATCCCTAATGCATCAAAAGCTTTTTTTTTTTTTTCCAAATATAGCTTTTAATAAAACCTTTACCGTAGGGTATATAGTAATAGCAGTAGTTGGTATGCTAAGGATTAACTTTGTGCTTGTGCTCAGAGTACTAGGGCAATATGTAGGTTTGGGACCACCACAGACTCATAATATTTGACAGGACTGGCATTCGCTTTACACATTTTCGCACATGAGAATATCCCCAGTACAAGGAACTATACCTTTTGTGTCTTATATGTAAAGCTAACTCTCCAGTACTCTCAAAGGGACATTATTATTATTATTATTATTATTGTATTTTGTATACTGCAACATGTGGATTTTTCTTGGTCATGGTGGCCACATGGGAGTATGGGGGAATGGTGGTGCTCACATTTGACCAGACTAGTGACCGTAACCGTTTGTATGACCTGTAAACATGCACAATGTTTATTTTATATGGTTTGTTTTTATCTTCCTGTAATGACTGTCATTACATCAAGTGACAATGAAAACAACAACTTCCCACATGATAAATAACCAGTGCCATTAGTTCCTGTTTATCTGCATCGTCTCATTCCTAGAGGTTTGCTATGGGTGTTGCCTTCCCTGAAGTCTATGTACGTGACTGTTGTGACATTCAAATACAATTTCTCGCTTCAGTCCGGTTTCTCTGCATTTTTGGAATCACTGTACCTATGTCCGGGGGAAATAATGTTTCCTGCTTCTCTTTTCTTGAAAGGATGTGGTCCTCATGAGAACACAAGAAGCATTATTATTAAGCTGCCGATGTAACGCTGAGGCAATACTATAAGGGCAAGTTTGAGCAATGGATGACAAAAAAGATACCATTGATAGGTCCACAGTTGTCTGACTTACATGTGCCAACATTTGCTGGTGTTCACTAACTTGCCTATTTGAGGAAGAGTTCTCCTAGGAAATGTCACTTCTTGACTTAGCAGTTAAAAAAAAACTACTGATATGGTGGCAGTAACTAGTGAACATGTACTTTACTGTCCCCAGAAGATGACCTCTTCTTCCCACAGTACTTGGCAACCCACCGTCACATACAAGCATGGATTTAAAATAATTCTGTAAACTTTGACATACCGTAATTTACATCTGGGCTTGACAAAGTTCAGTAATCAGGGAACCATGGTTCCTAAATTCCTTATTTCTGGTTTATCACTTGCATAAAGATCTATGTAGAACAGTGATAAAAGTATCATTTTCCTGTTTTTTAAAATAACTAAAACGTTGACTCCTAAATTGGTTTGCTTACTTGTTTAATAAAGTTGCAGGAAAGATGAGAGATTTTCATAGATTACAACATTGTTCTTTAACATGGTTTGATTTACTAGGTAAACATCTGTCCTAGCACAGTCTGATATATATATCTCTGTTATTTGCCACAGTGGATGGATGTGGACAAGTGGTCAGGTATGAAGAGAGTGGAACGCTGACCTCTAAGAACTACCCGGGAACTTACCCCAACTATACCTTGTGTGAATTAACAATCCGAGTGCCCGACGGTAAAAATCTGTATGTGAAACTGGCAGATCTGGATATAGAGTCCCATGAATGTGAATCTTCATATCTAAAAATCTACAAGGGATCCTCCACTACAGAATATGGTAAGCTTGCTTTATATATGGTATAATTGAAAATAAATGTATTGTTCTGCTTTGTCTTCCTGCTATTAATTCTGGTATAACTAGGGTTGCCACCTGAACCGGTAAAAAATTGGCATCAGACCAATGTTAAGTCTATGGAAGCTGTGACAAGGCTGGTATTTTTCTGAAGAAAAGGTGGCAACCCTAGGTATAACCAAGTTCAAACATATCTGTGCCCTCTCTCTCATGTAAACCCAGCATGTACCTTTGCAGATATATACAAATTTAAATTAAGTTCCGTGTCTCCGTGGAATCGAAGCTGATCTTTGCGCCTGCTAGATTCTAGCAGAGGTCTGTCAAAGATGAGCAAAATCCGTAACACAAAGACACCACTATGTGAAAGTCATTAAAATATCATTAGATCATGTCATTTACTGGGTTCAAGACCCAGTTAGACCCAGAGTTAGAATACGAACTGCACACAGTCTGGGTGTATTATTGTTTATTTACATTTATCTTCAGCACAAATAGTCTTCACAGCACTTCAAGGGAAGGGCACAACATTTCCTACATTTGTGTTTAAACATATTAATAATAAATATATGCTACTTTTCTCAGTATGCTGGCTAATAGGAGCTTGAAACTGCCATTCCCTCTTCATATAGAAAACCCTCCAACTGAATTGGATTTTCATTCACATCCAAACACTGGCTCTACATCACTGCAGCCATGTTAGTGTGCTATATATGGTGCCATGCTTATACGCCCTGCACCCTGTATAGAGGCTCGCTATAATAAAAAAAAAAAGTCTATATGGTGTACAAAGGTATATTACATATTTATTTTGTCACATTCCATCATAAACACTGTGTCTATCCCTGCTTGGGTCCGACTGCCTCTCGTGTTTTACAAATAATCGGTAAAGGAGATCTAGTTGTAATCCCACTATTGATTAATTCAGGGTCTTCCACTGCACTATCAGTGAGTGATAGTTGGTGACTGGATCGGCCTGCATCGGTTGCCAGTCAGAGGGAAAAAATGGCATGTTCCTTAAAAAGTATATGCCATTTTTTTCCTCATGATAAAGCCTAGGAATGTTTCACTAAAAAGAAATTTAAAAAAAATGTTTACTGGTTCTTTGCATAGTTTACCTCCTCTAGCGCCAAAAATTATGAATGTACAGAACAAGAGATGTAATAACAGTTTACCACAGTTACTGACCCTATTGAATATGCGTGGTGATTTATTATACTATAATTATTTGAGCAATACATGACTGCAATAATTAACCATGTCTTGCACCTCATCCTAAGTGATGTAACTAGAACACACAAAGATAATTTTATTGACGCTTCACCTTCTGTTGCCTTTCCATAACAGTGAGGAGCAGACAATTTGTGAGAGAAGGTATCTAAGTAAAATAAAGTGACATGATATAAATGACCTTGTTTATTCACAGCTGGCTATTTCCTCCTTTATTATGCCACAGTGTTATCCAGTGTCCTGTGTAGGGTCTGAGACATAATAGCAATATTTTGTGCACAACTTTGGATTATCCAGCTGATATGTGGTGATTAAGAGGAAATTCAACATACAATTTTAAACAGGGCCTAATTATATTAAAACATGTAGTGTTTCCTGGCACATTGTTTCTTTAAATACACATTTACAATTATATTATATGAAAACACTTCCTAAAATAGATCTACAGAGAGCGATGCTTCCTGCATACTTTGTTTGACATCAGTTTTGGAATAACAATGTTTATATAATAACATTAAATATTGCAAAATTATTTACAAAGCTTAAATTTTTGTTTATACAACAGTTTACAACTTTATTTCCACAAGTGCGCTGGTTTGTTTATAAATAGAGAACACTGCTCGCTCAGAGTACACAAAATGACTGCATTTGGCTTTGTTTGGCCATTTATTTACTATGGGTTGTCTGTTTGCAAGTGCAGTAATATCAAGATTCTTTATGAGTAAGGTTTCCTGAACTCCCATGAAGGACAGTATTTTGAACTATTCTATAAATTCATGGTTACGATGATGCAGTTTAGACCTTAAGAAGTCTCAGTATACCTAACTATAGGGTCTCGCTTTAGTGACTTTCAGTAATGCGGAGTGCATGCTTGGCATAGCATCCCTTAATAGCAGGTGTGTCCCAGTTTTTTTTCTGAAGTGGGCCACATGATCATAAATGCATATGTGCATGGCCTGTATTAAATGTGATCTACAGTAATGGTAAAGAATAGCTTGTTAACCACAGAAAATGTCTGATTATTAAGCAGCAATACAAGAAGTGTCTAAAAACATTTTAATCAACTTTATTTAAAAAAAAAACACATTTTGTATGGCTAATGAAAATATTGTTAGTTGAGTTGTACCTTGTGAAAGAATTAATCAGCATTGCATTGATGTTAAATGGCTCAAAGCAGTGGATATCACAGTAGTTTATTTAAAGGAACCTAAACAATTTTTATACTGCAAATGTGGAAAATAAATGATACATTTGGGTTAGTAGAAATGGAAGCAAATTCATAAATAAAGAGGAAAAATTTGTTTTAGAGGTGTCTGGAGTTTTATGTTTCTAACATCACACTGTGGTTTCAAATGCAAATTATGAATTTCCCATTGAAAGTAGTTAATTTGCATATGAATCTACAACATGTCCTAAAACGGAGACACAATGGAGTTTTTTTTTAAATCACATTTTTCTCCTAGTTTATTCATTTCCTTGCAGTTCCTCTACCCCAATGTATAGATAATATGTCATAATTCTTTGTAGTTGTCTATGTTGGCTGAATAATGTTTAGATGTCTGTTTATGGACTTCCTGTACCATATTTTCTCAAATATCAAATGGCCCCTTTTATAGCAAACATTGAATGTTTGTTTAAAAAAAAAAAAAAAAGGGGGGGGGGATTAAAGGGTATAATGAGTACACGTTTTCTAGTCCCACAACTCTAAACGTTCTATCCCAGAATGTGTAGCGCTCAGATATGCGGATTGCATTCTGGGACTGAATATAATTACACATCCCTATATGTGTTGACATCCCTCCAGCTTACTTTTGAAAAATAAAGGAAGGCATTGAAAATTTATCTTTAGATAACATTTTACGTATATATTTTCTTGTTTTTATCTTTCAAGGGACATCACTTTTTTTTTGCATAATATATGATACCAAAACCTCAAACTGGAATAGACCATGGAGGTCATGATATAAATACAGACAACTCGTTTATGTCTTGGGGCCACCCCCAGACCCATTTATTCCGTGTCCAGCCCCCTTAAGCTGTGATGTAGCCTTTCCATGCATGCTCAGATTCCCCCCACACCTACAAAGGATAATACAATGGCGAGTGTGCAGGTCTGACATCGCCAACGGCAGGTTCCCGAGAATGCCTCACATCACAGCTACATCACTGTAAAGTGATTTATTTGCTCTATACAGTATTTGCATTGATACTACTGTAATTCATGAGTGCTAAAAGGCTTTAATATCTTATTGGTAAAAATTATCCGTTATCCAAAATTATCCATTATCCAAAATACTTCTGGTCCCAAGGGAAACTCAATCTGTACTTTCAAGGGCCTTATGGTTGGATCATTTTTGAAGATTTAAATGTATTATGAAAAGCTGGCATGTATGATCCTCGATATGTGTGTGTGTGTGTGTATATATGTTCAAAGGCCTTGCTCAAAGTCACTTCCTCCCCTTTCAGCCTTATCACTCTTCTAAAAAGTGGTTAATAGAAACTATAGACCTACCTTACAGTTGTTACCCTTTAAACAACACAGTTCCTTCCCCAGTTTATATGACAAGGCAATACACCCAGGAGGTTACAATGTAGTTTATAGTGGGTTTTGTCTTCCCCTTGTCTGTGTGTGTGAACCAAAGCCGACCAGAAGTGGTTAAACTGAAATACATTTCCAATTTACACCTTTGTGTTATTTACAGATCTGAGTTCCTGTTAAGTATCCATATGTTCCCACAAAGGAGCTTATTTATACAGAGTAATATAAAAGCAACCGGGATATCGGCATATATTTTTAAGATCTTTTCATTTTTTTTGACCAATTTTCAGATTCTTTTACAGGTTTAGATGTTAATGTAATATAAATATAAAATAGAAATTAATTGATTTAAAGTGTTATTTTAAGAAAATAGAATACTTGTGACTTTTAAATAACGTGCAGCATCTAAGTGCTAAATGAGAACTCTAGCTCTGTAGATCAAGTAACAAATGCACAAAAAAATTTCATATCACACCGTATTTAATGCTAAAATGTTAATTAAGACCGCGCTTGGCAGATTCCGGGAGTCATGCAATGGCTCCTAAAATCGCTATTGTTTGAACTTAACTTTTTTGATCTCTCTGGCTCCTAAAGAAACAGAAATTTGTCAAGCCCTGAAATAAGAATATAAGGCACAGCTTACAATTGTCTACATTAAAAAACATGCAAACTGCTTGTATTATGTGCCACATTGTGGAAGAGTGCAATGAGAACGCTACTGTCCAACACATTTGTTGTATTCTCTGTTAAGAAAGGTTATAATTTGGAAACCATGCTATATGTGTATTTCTATAATAGAATAGCATGATGGGGTATTATTTTAAATGTAATTAGATATGGAATAGCAGCGAGTAACTTTTCATTGGTAGACGTTTCTTTTGGTCGTCTATTCTTGTGCTGGCTAATGGTCTTTCCTGTTATTGTTGTGTATTGTAGATTTAACCCTTTTAAATGTCCTCTCGGGATCCAGATGGTTTGAAAATATCTTATTAGTTTTCCACATTGCAAATATAAAGTTAAATAGAAATGTGTTATTTAGAAACAGAAATAAAATGCTAAATATTGATATACTGAAAAAAGGATAATAAAATATCACTTTGTAAAAATGGATTTGATTTTCCAAATGGCTTACTAGTAGATGCCCCAAATAATTGATTTTTCAGTCAAAATCTTGCTATAGTATAACCTTTTATTAGCTGTGATTTTAGTTCCTTTTTCTCTTCAATATCAAACTGTAATCTCTCTTTTGTAGGGACAGGTACACATCTCCACTGACTGTCTTTTGTTCTGCAAATGTTTGCACCTGACTGGCAAAGTACGAAACTCTCTCTTGTGAGATACAAGGTGCCTGCCCTTGCTGGTGTCAAACAGGGTAAAACCTAACACAGACCTCCTGCTACAGGCCAGGGGATTTTGGTGAAGGATAATGATTGCATTTTCTTTCTTAAGCCTGAAAGGTTCATAACTCATGTGGAGTAATAAGCTCCCAGTGAATTATTATGATCTGTCTGGTTAGCCAGAAGCTAGATAAGCCAAGCATTACCCTTCATGGATGAGGAATTCTTAACCCTGACAGGGAATGATCTGTCCTATCAGCATGCAGAGACTCAAGATAGTCTTATCTGCCTCAGAATCAGTTTGCTCCAATCCTTAGGATTGTTACAGACTCATGATTGTAGCTGACACTTCTATTAATTCACTGATTGTGTAGATTTAGCTACAGTAATATGTAGTTTATTACATGTTTTTTTAATTGTATAAGTTAAGCTTGTTAGTTGTTCCTAAAAGGTACAGTAAACCTCAGTTGTGTTCAAAGGAATATGAAAGAAAAATATTTTTATTTTCTATTTATTTCCATGGGTTGTTTGAGGTAATTTTGAGAAATAAATTACTAATCATTGTTTGACCCCCTTTTATAACATTGGCAATCAAGACCATACATATTTTAAATTAATTACATTATATAGAGAACGTGTGTGTGAGGGGAAATACACTGGGAGCAGGTACACAGGTCTGGTTGAAAAGTTGCTGTTCACGTACATTCAGGCCTACTTTTCCTGAGCACATTGTCAGTGACCCTGTGGAGTAATGAGTGGGCAGGAGGTTAGCACTCTACAGCCTTTGTGCATGGAGCACAATAGCAGTGTTAATTTAGTCAATTAAACGTTTTAGTCATAGTTTTTGTCAACTGCATGTTTTCAGTGACTAAAACTTAACCATAAATAGAAACTCAGTTAATAGGACTAAAACTATGACTAAAATCCATTTCACTTTTCATCAACTGACAAAAAATGTTAAGGATTGACTATTGACCCATTTGGACTTCTGGTCCTGGTTCCCATGGATCTCTGCCAAAGTGCAGTCCCCTGCCTCTATCTGCAGCTAGGGTTGCCACCTTTTCTTCAAAAAAAATACCGGCCTTGGTACTGTCTCCATGAACTTAACATTGGCCTGATGCCAATTTTTTTACCGGCCTGCCAGTAAATTACCGGCCAGTTGGCAACCCTATCTGCAGCTGGGTTGGCTGAGACACAGGCTCCCTGTGCCTGTCTGCCCCCTTGAACAATGGCCTGAAAACCGCTAGAGGAAGAGGATACTCTTACATCTGGTTTGCCTGGTACTGTCACGTGAGCGTTTCCCCTCCCATCTCCCTAGCAAGTGAACTTAAAACTGTGGCCTTCTCAGAGCTGTTCCCTCCCTCACTGCTGGAGATTTAACATTTTAGTGAAAAGACTATGAATAAAATGAAATCAAAATTTGCCGTCAAAATTAACACTAAGCAGTAGGAATGAAAAGTGAAAGATTTACTGATTTTATAAATTTTATCATGCCTAAAAAGTGATGGTCTACCATTGAGGCACAAGCAGTTTGTGTAAAATGAATAAATAAAAAGGACTTTACACCCTACAGTATGTGTAAATCTTTCCACGCCTTTGCAGAACAAACAATATTTAAAACTGCAGTCAAATTGTTCTGTCCTCTAGAAGAACTTTTTGTTGTTGTTTTTGTTACACTTGTTTAGTATTGCTGTCACTAAGTGCATCAATGTTTTCAATGCAAACACTGGACACATGTCATAGTTTGTGTTGTGTGCACAGCCCGGTCCTACATTTCTACATGTATGAAGATGAAGTCTCTTTTCAGAGAAAAAGAGCCTCCTTCAAACATTGAGGCACGATATCCCTCACACTAAACTGGCAGGATCTAAAACAAAAAAGACCCAATTGCAGTAATAAATAACAAACTATAAGTGCATTGTCTTTTCTTTTTTGCTTCCCAGCATTTCTGCGGGAGTTTAAATACACAACCCACTACAATTCCTCAAAGACATTGTGTATCAAGAAACTTCTCTAGACAAGGAAAAAATAATCTCAGACTAGGTTTACCTGCACTAGTCATTGCCCCAAGAACTTGGTATTTAACAATCTCCATAGTTGCCAACATTGGCCATGTTTCCAGGGACACTTATGTGTTCCACATGCTGCAGACAGAGCATGCAAAGTGCTGCCCGGCACTATGTAGTATGGATATACACACAGACACAATCCAATTAATTAATCATGGTAGGTCCTGTGAGATCTCCACCCTGATTAATTAATTGGATTCTGTCTGTGCGTATATCCATCCTACATACTGCCGGGCTGCACTTTGCATGCTCTGTGTGCAGCATGTGGAACACATAAGTGTCCCTGGAAACATGGCCAATGTTGGCAACTATGAATCTCCCACCAGGCAACGGGTTGATCAAGAAACTCCAGTTATTTAAAGGGATCTACTCCATGAAAAGCACCAGATAAGAGGATTTCTTCAAATTATAGAGGTAGTTTAGCTTTTAAATGTACATTAAGAGCTGTGCAAGACATACTTGGTTCTGCTCTGTTGCTAAGTATTATATGTTACCAATTAAGATTATGTGAGATTCTGTTTAAATCCTTAATGCACATTCAGATTGCCGTGTATATTCATTACACTGTATAGCACGGCTCGACACACCACAAATACCAGAATTGCACTGCTGGCCCATAATTTTAGTGCATGTAATTTAGAAGTCGATGGGTGTATCCCTTTCCTAAACATGTGGTTTTTGCTCCTACAGTCTACAAACTAGACTCATTCCTTGCTGTATATAGGGTTGCCGACTGGCTGGTTAAGTCTATGGAGGTAGTAGCATGGCCAGTATTTTTATTTATTTTTTTAAGAAAAAAGGTGGCAACCCTAGCTGTATAGTGTATAGAAATGTGTTTATATAACTTATGTCCAAGGCATATCTTTGTTTTCATGAGAGCAGTACATCATAGAGTTCTATGAAAGAATAAGGTCAGTGGTTCCCAAACCAGTCCTCAAGGCCCACCCAACAGTCCAGGATTTAGGGATTACCAGTTGTGTCTAAGGTGTTATCCTTAAAGCCTGTCCTGTTGGATTGGTTTGGGAACAAGTGGAAAACAGTAGAAATCAGAAATATAATTTCCCTGAGCTCTGTGGTGACCTTGTTTAATGATCAAGAAAGACATTCATTAGTTGTAAATGAAATAACATAGAACATCTAAGAAAAGTAATTTTTTATCATAATGAATGTGTTGATTAATTTCAGGCATCATTAAGTAAGGCTATTAATTTGTATGCAAATATTTTGCTCTGTTCTCCTCTATTTTAAGATTATATATTAAAACTATGAATGTTGAGAGGGTGCCTATTCCCTTTGATTTTAGAGAGGTGGTCTTTTGGTAAGGGTAAGTGCTTACAATCCCAGCTTTCCATGTATGCTGTAGTGAGGCTGAAGTAATTAAAGGATGGCAGTTACCACCATCTTACATAGGTGCAAATGATAAATTCACACCATTAGCATGATCATCAGATATGTATTATAAAACTGCAGAAAGGTTAATAAGTGTTAAAACGATAACAAAAGATGATGGGACAGTGAATCAAACATATCCCTAATAATTAGACCTTCATCTGGAGTGGTAAATATCTTTTTAATACAGTGGAAAATTCTAGGGTATTTCAATCTATCATTACCAGCACATAAACCCTATTTGACTCCTGCATTCTGCTTACAACAAACAAAACCATCACCATAAAAAATGTGGGATTTCCAATCGTCTGTCCTTGACTAGAAAGTCATTAATGGTTTGTTTTATTCCTTTAAATTTGTTACTTATGCAAATAGTCTCCTAAGCTGTTTCGTATGAGTTAGTATGTTTTTTATTTTCTCAAGTCTTTCAATGACAGCTTTCCTTGTGCTGCTCAGCAAGATTTTGAAATTTACATTTTTGGAGATCATTTATTTCCATTCAAGCGTCACTGATCAGGACTCTCCGCACCATCTGTTTTTGTGTATTTCAGTCTGTCACCATTCATATGTTCTGTCTCTTCGTTCTGCGCTATATGTTGACACAATACAAATAATCTATAGTTCTCATGGGGAGGGGGGGGGGGGGGCGGTTGTTGCAATGTTTGACCCTTGTACAATTTTTGCTATCACTGTTTGTATTAATACATATAATTTGGGTTCTCCATTTTGCTTGAATGCTGTGAGGAGGTTAGCAGAAGGTTAATAGGCCTGAGAATTGCTTATTTCAGAAAAACAATGTTACCTCTGTATTGGCTGAATCGTTTACTATTTTAGAGAGGAATGAATATTGTGATTTGCTTGTGACCATGACTCAAAAAGAATCCCTGTTCAGTTTAGCCAGGGCGCTAACTAATTCCCACCCAGCTTCCCATATTTACGTTGCCTGAAGGATTTTACTGATAGAATGTTTTAGACAGTATTATTATATCACATTCTGTGCTTTGTGAGAATTTGTATCGGGGGGGGGGGGGGGGGGGGTTGCTCAGTATATAGGATATTACTTTGCTTATTTGATATGGTGGCTTCAAGATATTAAAATTGCGTAAAATGAGAAGATCCTCCAATACTATTAATTTTGTTTACTAGTCCTATGTAAGCCTGTGTTGATCCAGGTCATGATATTCTTGTCTTTTCAATGGGAAGAAGCATGTAACCTTTTGCTGTCACAAGCCAAGAGAAACTTTTAAAAGATAAGTGCTTTTACACAATTTGTAAATAGCATGATTAGTGGATAAAGCACCAAAGAATAAATGTGCAAACATAAAAGGTTTAAAAGTATTTATCTGATGAACATAGTCTGAATCAGCTGCTATTAATCTGCTACCTGGTATTTTCATACAAATAAGTCCATACCATTTAGCTGTAATGACATATTGATGACCTGGATGTAGGGTTGCCACCTTTACTAAAAAAAAAAAAAAAATACCAGCCTTGCTTGTACCTCCATAGACTTAACATCGGCATCAAGCCAATTTTTTACCGGCCTGCCGGTAAAATACCAGCTGGGTGGCAACCCTACCTGGATGGGAGCCATGTACAAACCAGCTTTGGCAATACTTGTATCATTTATTCATTTAAATAAATTTGAACTGAAATATTTAAATTCAAAAATATTTATTTCTAAATAAAAAAAACCAAACGCCCAGAAAAATGTTAATAGTTAATCTAAATCTGCATATTTAATGTCATTTTTAGAACTTGCACTTTCAATGTTGGTGTACACTTTATAAAAACTTTTTTTTTTTAAAGATAAAACTAGAAAAAATATTTTAATACATACACATTTAAATGTATTTATTATGGGGGCGTGGCTTGCCTCAAGTGAAGATGGCTGCTTAGCTCGTGAGCTCCTGCCAAAAGCCCGCTAACAGAAGCACTAAAGTGCAGATGCACTGCACCTAAAGAGAAGATGGGTAGATCTAAACGCACAGTGGACGATAGAGACACCCCTGGGCCCAAGGTCAGACAACCCTCGTCTTCTCTGAGAGAGTATTTCACAACCCCGGCTCTGCTGGCGACGCCACCTGACGAGGCCTCAGACTCTGACTCCAGAGGATCTGCTAGCGAGATGCCCAAACCACCAGACCCGGCACCTCATCGATAGCCGTGTCAAGGGAAGACCTGTGCAAAATCTTCCAATCCCTGCCAACCAAGGCCTTCTTCAGCAATTTTATAGCGGAAGTGAGGCAATCCATCCGCGAAGAGCTGGCCCAAACCAGAGAGGCGGTCACACAACTAGGCCGCAGAATCGAAGCGCTGGAGTCAGATGTGCCTCGCCTAAACCACGCGGTGGGAAACGCACGACAAGCCATTAACATGCGTACGCATGCGCTACGAGACATGAGAGGCCTCCTAGAAGACCTAGACAACAGGGGCAGACGCCTGAACATACGAGTGAGAGGCATGTCAGAAGGTGAGGAGCCGAATGCCATCAAACCCCTGCTCACAAAACTTTTTAACCAGATCCTAGGCCGGGAGAGTGACACCCCAATTGAACTGGATCGGGCACACAGGGCCTTGCGTCCCAGGGGACCTCCAAACAGCCAACCCAGAGATATTATCTGCTGCCTACATAACTACTCGACTAAAGAGCAGATCATGGCCGCCGATTGAAACTCCCAAAGCTGGCAGTTTGAGGGCCATAGGATTGAGCTCTAGCAAGACCTCTCATGGCTCACACTACAGGCACTGGCCCCAGTTACCACACTCCTCTGAGAGAACGGCATAGAATATTGGTGGGGACACCCGTTCAAGCTGACAGCACGAAGGGGAACAGAGATGATGTGCCGATGTTCCTGTCGGACCTGGAGCTACCTGAAGTCACAGTTCCCAACTGGCTGGACGTTATCAGACCACAACCGCGAGAAAGGCAGATGAGGCAACCAATGCAAGACCGGAGACGCCCGCGTGAGCCGCCCATACGCCCAGTGTCACGCCAACAAACGGGCCCCCGAGCACACGAAGAATAAGCATCGACCCGGTATATGAGGCATGGTTGAACTTCACTTGGAAATGCCCCACCACCTGCCTACCTGTCCACACCTAGATCGCCCGGGCGATTTTGTGTTCAAAATTGTCTGTGATAGAAACAGAAGATGCTAAGGGGATACCTCCCTAATACCTCTAACGATATTGAGCCCCAATGAGGATTAAATTGCAGATCCTATTTTAAACTAGACACCTATCTATGAGCAAATCAAAGACACCCCTATTAACCACTCCCTTGTAAAGGTCTCTATCAGGAGCCATGAGGAGGTCTGTGAATAAGAGACAATATCATACAATATAGAAGATGTGAACCAGAAATGACCAACACTATGCCCCACCTAGAAGCACAATTACACATTGGTAAACAGTTAACCTGGGCATTCATTTTTTACCCGATATGGGCTATATATGGGAAACTGGTCTCCCTATGGCTCTCAAGGGGTTGATTGTGATATTAGTAGGAAAGTACGGCAGGTTGTGCACTTCGATCCCCCTTGATGCAGAGGCTATAGTAAATTGCCCAAGCCACCTTTCTTAGCGCAAAATGCACTAACTACCTACATTATTTTGATAGAGCGGGTATGAAGGACAACTCACCCACCCGCTGACAGTGTTTATACCAGTTTTTACTTAAGTGTTTAAATTACATGTTATATGTCTAATAGATATTTTGAGTTGAACACTGACCACGTGAGGGAACACATGGACATTTAGACTGGGTGTCCCTTCGGGTGGTCACAGATGGCTATCCAGCTCGGGGCGAACCCACGTCCTACACAGGTTTAGTGCCTTTCGGAACTTGACACTTTTGACCACCCTTTTTGGGACGGAAACTGTGGCAACTGGCACATTCCCTGCTTATTGGCTACTTCGGTACCACTGTATATATTGACCCACCAAACCTCCCCTGAGCCCCCCCCCCCTCTTATTTCCTACCCCTAACCCTCCACTCCCGCTGCTACCCACCCCCACAGGAGACCGATAGGGGTTCATCTCGGAAGTATAATTCCCCACACACCGGAAGACACACTACAAACCATGAAACTAATGACAATAAATGCCAAAGGGCTTAACTCCCCACAAAAGAGAGCCCGAGCCCTCAGAGAGTTTAAAGCTAACAAAGCGGATGTGATCTTTATACAGGAGACTCACTTTAAACAAGAAAACGCCCCCACTTTCTCTAATAGATACTACCCCACTGGTTATTTTAGTAACTCAAGGGAATCAAAATCAAAAGGGGTAGGGATCCTTTTCTCCCGGAACATCCCATTCCAACACACAGACACAATCGTTGACCCAGAGGGCAGGTACCTCTTAATTAAGGGAACAATCGGCAACATCACATACACGTTCGCCAACGTCTACCTTCCTAATACCAACCAACACATATGCCTAGCCAAGATACAAAGGGAATTACAAATTTTTAAGGCAGGGACACTTATATTGGGGGGAGACTTTAATGTAGCCTTGCACCCTCTACTAGACATATCGGCCGGCCGTAGCCACGTCCCACTCCATACACTGCAAAAAATAAGGACCCAACTTAATAACCTGTTGGTAGCCGATGCATGGAGGGCCACACACCCGACTGACAAGGACTTCTCCTTTTACTCAAATGTACATAACTCTTACTCACGACTGGATTATTTTTTCTTGACCTACGGACAGCTCCAACTGATTCGGGACATTCGATATGGCCAAATCACTTGGAGCGACCATGCCCCACTACTCATGACCATGGATTCACCTTTACATGCAAAAAGAGAACGGACCTGGCGCCTGAACGAAACATTACTGACAGACGGGAATATTAACCCAACGATCCAGACGCAAATACGTTTCTTTTTCGAGGAAAACAAACCAACAGACACTGCACATCCAACTATATGGGAAGCGCATAAATGCACCATCCGGGGCTTATATATTTCATATGCCTCCCAGCGAAAGAGAGACCACACCAAACGTCTAATAGAACTAGCACGTAAAATTGCCCTACTAGAAACACAACACAAAACATCACAAACAGCCCCAGTCCTGTCCGAGCTGATTACCGCAAGGAGAGACCTGTCTCAGATCCTGAATGCTCAAATTCAGAGAACCTTCCTCACAACCAAACATCTGTTTCAAGATAGAGGTAGTAAGTGTGGTAGGCTTTTGGCGCACACTCTGCGGAAACGTAGGCATCGTGCATTCATACCCAAAATACGTGACCTGCAGGGAGGTGTGCATTACCTCCCAGACGGCATAGCAGAAGCCTTCCACCGTTACTACCACAGTCTTTATAATATCAAAGGACCACAGGATGCGAAAGATACCTCTCTGACTCGAACTGACATTGACAGATACTTAAATGGCACAATAGCACGTAAGTTATCACCTGAGCAAGCCCGTAGGCTGGAATCCCCCATAACGGAGGAGGAAATTGCCCAAGCGATCAAAAAATCCGCAACAGGTAAATGTCCAGGCCCAGACGGCTTTCCCCTAGCATACTAAAAAAACTCACCAATCAATCCTACTACCTAGACTGACTGAACTATTTAACTCTCTCTTACAGAACCATACTTTAGATGCACACACTTTATCCGCGACAACTACAGTAATCCACAAAGAGGGAAAGGACCCGACCCTACCCCAAAACCAATTTCCCTACTAAACACGGACGTTAAATTATTAGCCAAGGTCCTAGCTACCAGACTGCATAACCACATACCATACCTTGTCCACCCTGATCAGGTTGGATTTATACCTGGGAGGGAGGCCAAGGAAAACACTATCCGCGCACTTAACGCAATACAGGTCGGCCACAGGGGGACACACCAAATGCTACTACTATCAACTGATGCCGAAAAAGCATTTGATAGGGTGTCATGGCCCTTCCTGTGGCAGACATTGTCCCACATGGGATTGGGCCCAAACATCATTAACAGGATCCGAGCTCTTTATTCTTCACCATCCGCTCGCGTGAGAATCAGTGGAACCCTTTCACGCCCAATATCGATCACCAACGGCACCAGGCAAAGATGCCCTCTCTCACCATTATTATTTGCATTATCCCTAGAACCGGCCCTAGAAGCCATACACCAAAACAATAACATTCAAGGACTATTGACACGGGAATATCACCATAAGGTTGCTGCGTACGGAGATGACCTCCTATTCATAGTTACCAAACCTGACGAGACTACCAGAGATAATGACAGAATTCAAAAGAAATGGAGAGTTATCTAACCTTAAAATAAATGTACAGAAATCAGAGATCCTACCAGTACAGTTCCCTGACTCACAAATAGAAAAGCTCAAGTACAAGTTCCCGGTTCATTGGTGTGTTTCTAAAATGAAATACCTAGGGGTCTGGATTACGAGTGATCTAACCCAACTGTATAGTGCGAACTTTGCCCCACTGGCACGGACTGTGTACAATGACCTGAAGAAATGGGGGGGCGACTTTCCTGACATGGCAAGGCAGGATAAATGCTGTGAAAATGAATATCCTCCCTAGATTTCTTTATCTATTTCAGATTATCCCAATAGTGATCCCCCCCTTCCTTTTTTACCACAACAAAACAGGCCATAACGAAGTTTGTGTGGCGAGGCATGCAACCCAGACTATCATACTCGACCCTGACACTACCCAAAGCTAGAGGCGGACTGGCTCTACCTGACCTATTCAAATATTATGTAGCCACACATCTCCTGCGTATCATTGACTGGACGATCCATCCCCAGATTAAACCTTGGATATACCTAGAAGATTCTCTGATAGATATCCCGATCGCAACACTAGCCTGGATACCTCCAAAGGAGTCCAGAACCATCACTGCCAAGTACCCCCTGCTGTTCGCTACCCTCACAGTCTGGCTCAAACAGGCACAGACAACTGGCCTAACGACCTTTCCCTCACCAATGAGTCCCATACATTTCAATGCAGCATTTCCCCCCGGTAGAGAGGGGACATTTGGATCGGTTTTCATGCTCTCCCCTTTAGCACGAATTAAGGAAGTCATGTCTGGCGAACGCATGTGCACTCTGAGGGAACTTCTGCCTGACACTACCCATTCTTTCCTGATACAACTGAGATACACACAACTAAAACACTACATACAGTCCATCCCGCAACAGCTAGCTATAAGCAGAGATCTCACGTATGTTGAACTTCTATGCAACAAAACTGAGCCCCCAATACGAGGTATCTCTAGATTATACAATGAGCAGTTGCCAAAAGACGAGGCTTCCCTCCCAGGATATACCACCAAATGGGAAGAATATTTGGGTATTCACCTCACCGAAACACAATGGGATAAAATATTGATATTAACACATAAGTGCTCTTCCTACACAGCCATACAGGAAAATGCGTTCAAAATCCTATCACTATGGTACAGGACACCCTCCCTTTTGCACAGGATGAACCAATCCAGATGTCTGTTGGAGATGTGGGTCAATAGGGGGCACCATGCTTCATTTATGGTGGAACTGCCCAAAATTAGCACCTTTTTGGTGTCAGATCGCAGACGCAATCACCCACCTGACTGAGGAACCCCCACCTTTTAGGCCGGAGGTCTATTTACTGCATCACACCACACAGTCTATAAAGGCCTACAAAAGATCACTTGTCAAACACCTCCTCAGCGCAGCCAAATTACTGATCCCAATTCATTGGAAATCATCAACCCCACCCACATTCACTGAATGGGTCCTGAAAGTAGAAGAAATCCGGGTGTGGGAGGATCTATCTGCCACCTCTCCACTTAAAAGAACATTACTACACAACATGGTTTCACTGGACGGGAATACACAAAGAGCACACACATGCCAGGGACAGCACCCTAGTGTGTGAACCCGGGACCCCCGGACCTCCTCCGATTACTGTGTGATGGAGGGAGTCTGGAGTAGTACGGGCCACACACTCGAGGAGCGGGACAATGGACTGACAGCCAAACTAGATCACAAAAACAAGCTTGGGACATTGCAATTGCATGATCCCCTATATGAGAATTTAATATAAAGGCTGTTTTCATAGTAAAGAGATGAGTTATGCAATAAAGTATGTTGTCAGATATGCAAAGGTATTATGGGATGCTTTCCGTGTAAGATGATGTGATCAGAGACGATCCAAATAGGATCACTGTGGGATCCCTCCCCTCCCCCACCCCTTCTCCATTTTCTGTATCCCTCCCCCTACATTCGTGATACACTGTTGCATTTCAAATGTTTTTGTATGTGTACCCTTCTTGATTTTCTGTACCCCAACCCCCCATTTATTCTACATGTATCAATAAAGAAAAAATTTCGCAAAAAAAAAATGTATTTATTATATTAATTTTCAAAGACATTAAGGTGCTTCTAAAGAAACCAGAAAGCACAGTAGTTTAATTTTTGAAGTTGGAAGCAATCTTACTCATGTAGTTTTTCAATACAAATACTAATACTAATCTGTTTTAAGCAATCAGGTAATTAAGCAAATCAGGTAATTTGTGTATTATTGTGTTAGTTAGTTGGTCCAAGTGAGTAATCTCCATTGAGTGGAAAAACACATTTTATTTATTACAGTATTTTGCTGTGTATTATATTAGCTAATTATCAAGGCTTTAACAATTAAACCTTCTCTTTGAATGATGCACCCCAAAAGCTAACCTTTAAACCTCAATTGCTGGCATATCCTGTGTAAGTTTGAAGTCCTACAGTTTATGTCCTATACTTGCTCAATGTAATACAATCAGTCAAACAGCGTTATTGCTACAATTGTGAACATTACAGCTGACGTTTCAATAAAGAGTGAAGTATAAGATTTCTCCCGTGGGAATATTCGTCTTCAAAACAGTCTCCACCTATGTGTGTTGTGATGATTCAAAGTCTGGGATCATCAAACAGAGGTTAATGTGGAAACCATGCTTACTGTAAATGAGTAATAGAATAGGCAGATTGTATAGTTAAAAAAAAAAAAAAAAAAAAATTCCTAAAAGGTAGAAGTACCCAGAACACAATGCTACGCAAGGATTTCACTGAAATGCCTGTTTCTTGTAATTGATTTAATTGGTGCATATGTGTTATGGAAATTTACATAAGGGCACAGAGACTTCCTATTGAATAATATTCTGTGTGTTGTCGGGCCATCTATGCAAATAATGTGTACTTAAAATAAAAAGGCTGTTTTAAAAATGTTTACTAATGTAAGCGAGCTTTGAAATGTATAATTACACACATGTGTTACATGTTCTCTCCTTTATGAAGTATTGTCAGTCGATGCTAACTGTGAGGGTGGATAAAAAAACTTGCAAAAACTTTTGTTTTGGTCTCAAAGGAAAAATAAAAGAGAACTTCTAGTGTAGTAAGTGGGTTCAATTGGAGATATATGGTATCCACCACAATGGAAATAACTTGTATGTAATTGAGCCTAATGGATCAACACTAACATGTAATTGAACCCACTTACTACACTATAAGTACTCTTTTATTTTTCTTCAGAACATATCTACTAAAGACCAAAAGATTTTTGCATGTTTTTTGCGCACCCTCACTGTTTGTATTTTTAATTGTGGTTGGTACGCTTTAAGTTGGCTGTACTCGAGTGGTTTTGCTGCAGTGCCAAAATCACTACAAAGTGCCATCCATATTCACAAATTCTTTGTTTCCTTTGTCAGTGGATATTGCTAAGCATTGAGTATGGGTTTCCTGTTACCTGAGGAAATGTTGATCCAAGGGAATAATTCCCAGATTACTGCACAGTGAGGGGCTAAAAAGCTAAATGGCGAGTTGCAGGAGAGATGAACATTTCAATTTACCAATTTAGCTATACATTGCACAGGGACAAACCTAGTGAGCTTCCCCTTCTTAGCAAACTCACTAGATTTGACTGCACAATGTATAGCTACATTTGTGAGATGAAATGTTCATCTCACCTCAACTCACAGTTTAGTGAATAGCCCCCATAGATCTTAAGGGTGTAGAGGGATTTTGTTTTTTTTTCTTTTTGTTTTCTTCTACAGTTGTGCTTAACACTGTAGGCTTTATTCACAAAAGATGGAAATGCATGGGGACCATAACTGAATTGGAAAATGTCTCCCATTCAGCTATGCTTCAAACTATGCTATCTTGGTCTGAAATTGGCAATTCCATTCTCAATTGCCTGCATTTCCCTCTTTCATGCACTGTGTACCTCTATGAAATTCCCAGATATATCACAAACACAGCCATAGTAATCTAGTATATTTGGCAGAATAACATTTTACCAGCACCTTCTTGATATTTCTTCATATGTAAATTCCTATGCTGTCTATTTAACTATCTATGCATATCTGTGTATGTGTGTAGCATACAATCTGTGCTATTACTGACATTCACATTTATCATTATTATTATTTTTGTTTCCAGCAAGCTATTGTGGAGATCTCAGTACAGCACCCTTGGAAATTTTCTTGGACACTAACGTAGCAACCATTCGTTTCGAGAGCAGCCTTCATGTGTCTGGGAGGGGCTTTTTAATAAATTATGCCAGCAGCGATCATCCAGGTACTGTGTATCTTTAAAAAGCATTACATGTGTGTTTTGTAATTGTTTCCCAGATCCTGACGAATGGCTGATGCTCCCTCTGGATCTGGATCTTTGTATTCAGTCCAGTAAATTAGCTATGACTATTAGCATGGAAAAAGTATGTATATTAAAAAAATTTACATGATTTTCCCTCCTTTTTTTTCTATAAACAGATTTAATCACCTGCTTGGCTCGTGCAAACCATTATGAAGATGCAGAATACAGGTACATATATTTTGTGTTGTCTTTGCCAGTGATGACATGTTATAAACTCTTCTAGTATATGGGTTGTATTTATGTAGCACAATTTTGAAACCTATATTTTGCCTTTTATACTGCATGGATGAATTGCAAAATCTTACTTCAAAAATTTGATTTTCAGGAATAAAGAAACATGATTAGCCCATGTATATGTAAAGGAATAACAAAAGTTATATATTAATTGATAAAAAATAATGCAATAATTCCATTAATTGAGACAACTGGAGTTGTTCACATATTGTGAGGGACTAGTGAGTAGAGTTGATTTGAAAACTGCAGATATGCATTGTGTAGGTATAGACCCCGGTGAATTTCTCCCGCTCAATATATTTGCAAACATATGTGATTTTGTGCCAATTTCTTGAAAAATGTATTTTGTGCCATTTCAGCAGGTACTGTCCGGCTGGATGCAGAGACGTAGCAGGGGACATATCTGGAGATGTGGCTGAAGGATACAGAGATGTGAGTCAAGTCTTGGAATATTTCTAATATGCTAAAGAATCTAGGTCACTACTTTATCCTCCAAAGTAACTTTTCCACTTCCCCGAATCTCACTGTCCTTTTCTACAAGGTCACCTTTATTTGATTCTTTAACCACCCCACACAATATTGATTGTTATATTATTCATAATTCTACATTATTTACCCAAAAATCACTTTTTAGTGAACTATCTGGCTCTTTGAATACCCTAGGAAGCAGACAGTCTGATGTCTACAAACTCTCAAATGTAAAATTTTTCTACATATCCTATGCGTCCAAACACACCTGGATTATGAATGGTTATTCTTTTGTCCTTTTTTTTTTATTCTTTTTTTTTATTGAGGCAGTCCCTCAAGTATATCCTATACATTATAAAAAGGTATCCCGCCAAGAGGTAATGATGATTTGCGTTAAGCATTGTTTAAGTAAGCCTGTGATCAAATCTTCACTCCGTTTTGTAATAGGAATTTTGGTTTGTATTCCCATTTTTAGCTTTGGGATATGTATTTTTTTATATAAATAAAACCTAAAATTTAAATTTGGGGGTTAGAAATAGACCAGAAAGAGAGTGGCGATTTTCACCTAATCTACCAATCAAATCTGCGGACACAGAATTTGCATTGGACTAATATTCCGCATAAGCAGGCTAAAAAGAGCGCACTAGTAAAAATGGCCCAAAATACTATGTTACTTGCATATATAATAGTACAATTAATAATTTTATATTCATTTTTATTATTATAACATTTACATTGTTTTTTTTTTACATCTGATAGAAACTTTATCTGAAACAATTTGCTGTAGTACATTGTAACCTACAGTTATTGCATCTTTGTGAGAAAGATATATAAGATACATAACATATACAGACAACAGAAATATTGACATTGTTACTAACTGCAAAAAGATAGGTGTGTTTAAGTTCAAAGTGATTGTTCTGTTTCATGTCCTCTTAGTGAATGTTTGCCCCACCTCAACGTACCATCCTGTAATTACTAATAGTTTTGGTTGTCTCTTCCTTGAAACCTATTCATTCGAAAAATTAAATAATGATCTGTATTTTTTCCCTCGAAATAGTGTATGTGTTTAGTGATTTGTTTATATTTTCTACCCCTCCCCAGTCATTTTTTTCCCCTGTTCCCACCACAACGCCTTTAACCTTCTCTGATATTTTGACTGAGGTCACAGAGCGCTTGACAGGCTTGTGTGTGTTCATTACAAAGTGTAAGTCAGTCTACTGAGGAGGATCAGAAGATGTCTTCTCCTCCATGCTGGAACCACACCTGGAATGGAATTTAACAAATCCAAGGTTGTTTAGGGCTAGACAAAAACGGTGTGTGAAGTGCGAGGAAGATGCGCCTGTTGGCATGTCTGAAGGCCACAAGTGAACCATGGCTGTCCTAACCATAAAATGCAAGCTTCATATACTTTGATGTTCAGTTGTTGCCACACCTCTTGTTTGTGTTTTCACACCTATCCTGATGAATCTAGGTTAGGTTTATTACACCTACTGTTCTGTAATCTGTTGAGTGCTCTGTCAGAAACAACATTATTTAGATGAATAAATCAAGTAAGAAAACAGCAATACCTTAGATGTAACCTCCCACAACTCTCCATTAAGTCTTTCTATCTCTGGACTTTAATTGCTTTACTTAGAA
Organism: Pelodytes ibericus; assembly: GCA_036172795.1. NCBI lineage: Eukaryota > Metazoa > Chordata > Amphibia > Anura > Pelodytidae > Pelodytes > Pelodytes ibericus. Next base: position 95,836,275 of record CM069861.1, read on the forward strand.
TCGAGGGACAATGTTAACTTGTTCAGTTATGTTCCATTATCAGAACCAGTTCTGTGGTATTTATGGGGAGGATCCTACTCAAACATGTCAGTGGACACACTATAATTACCAACTTGTAGCCATCCAGACATAATTTTTGTTTGAGGTTGCTAAATAATATTTGAAGAAATGTTAATTATGATAATGGCCAAGTCATTTAGACAAAATATTTTATTTACACAAATAAATTAGCAAGTTAGCATTGCAGTGTGAATATGCAATGCTGTGAAGTCTTGTGTTTTTTTGCTGTTATAACTTGGTTATAAACTTATATTCACCAAATGCGCATACAAAACATTAGACTCTTTTGTTCCATTATAAGTGCTATAGGCCATCGTTGGGCTATGCATAGGCATTATGAGAAGAAAAAATTCAGTGTATGCTGATAATGCCTCTGCTCCCCATGTTTATCAAACACAAACCTACAGAAATCTCACATTCAAGGTATTCTGGGTAGGCATATGCAAATCAGGTCAACAATGATTACCTTTTGGCTTTTTATCCTTTTAACCCCTTTGCACTTGTAAGACTTTCTTTGCTGTCCTACTTTTTACTGCCTAAAGTCTAGGAGGACGGCATACAACGTCCTGTATTAAACACTGAGGATCACTTTGGTGAGTACCAATACTTGTTTTATACTCATTAGTCAAAGGGGAATATAAAATGGCCTTTTTTCCTTAAAGTGGCATTAAAGTTTGTTTCACTTTTTTGCTTGTTTCACAGAGTCTCTTGTCCTGTAAAAAGTTAGGGTCCCCTCTACTAAATATAAAAACAAGGGTCTCACTAAACTTGTAGAGGATAGCAACATGATCAGCCTGCATGCCTCACAGTAAAGCATGGAGTCTGCTGGTCAAAGGATATACTGGCATGTTTCCTAGAAGGTGTGAACCATTTTATCCCCATGCTATGGCCACTGAACTTTTCAATTTTGCTTCTGTACTATTTTAGTGGAAGTTTTAGCCAGCCAAATAAAGCAGTGTGTGTGTGTGTGTGTGTGTGTGTGTGTGTGTGTGTGTGTGTGTGTGTGTGTGTGTGTGTGTGTGTGTGTAGTCAGACTTTCACACAGTTTCTGTCTTGTCTTGTCATGAATTAGCAATATAGCTCTAGGCAGATATGTCAAGCAGAATTCCACATCCAACAGGTCTGCCTTGATTTTTATCTAGTCACAGAACCTATTTACAGCACAGTTTCTCCGCTCCTCAACAATTTTTTTTTTTTTTGCATATTCATTATTTACTATTTGTGAGTCATTACCAGCTTAAGCCACTTCCGAAAATATTGGTTTGGATGTGGCGTGGGAACAGAGCACTTGTGTTTTGATGTTGAGTTCTGTTACCAACGATGGTTTGGGACACTGAGTATCATGGATGAAGCAATGTATGTTAAGTTACTGTTGGGAGGTAAAATCTTTTTAATATATTAGAACAGTAGCTTCCCATGTGACCTGTCTGACTGCAAGGTGCTGCCCAACTAGCTATATACTCATTAGTCCTATAAATCTGCTGATTTTATTTGAAAACTGTTGATTTAAACCGTTTTCGCACTACTTTTGTATTAGTGCTACATAACCAGGGGCCAGCCCAAGACATTGTGCTGCCTCGGGCGAAAAATGAAACGCTGCCTAAAAAAAAAAATGTTTGAGCATTTACACTTAATATTTGAGTCATGTTATAGGTCAGTGGTCGCATATAATGTTTTGGGGAATTGCACAGCCTATTTTCATAATAATGTTTGTTTTACCATTTCTTTCTTTTCACCTCATGGGTGAGCTCTTAGAACAATTTTTTTAAATTTGTATATGCCACTAAAGCACTTCATATATACATAATAATCTATCTTTTAAATAGCTCACCCATAAGATGAAAAGAGAGTAATGGTAAAACATTATTATGATAATAGGCTGTGCAATTCCCTAAAACATAATGTGACCAGTGACCTATAACAAAATGCAGACAGATATAGGCAGTGTCAGACGAGTTAACCCCTAGATTGCTTAACATATGTAGGCAGTGTCAGATGAGTTAACCCCTGGATGGCTAGACAGATATAGGCAGTGTCAGAGGAGTAAACCCTTTGGTGGCTAGACAAATATAGGCAGTGTCAGAGGAGTAAACCCCTTTATCCACACACATACACAGACAGTCTGTCACTCACACTGACACACTCTCCCTCACCCACACACACTCTCACTCACACTTACACACACACACACACACACACACACACACACACATGCTCACTCACACTGACACACACACATGCTCACTCACACTGACACACACACATGCTCACTCACACTGACACACACACACGTTCACTCACACTGACACACACACACACGTTCACTCACACTGACACACACACACGTTCACTCACACTGACATACACATACGCTCTCACTTACACTGACATACACACACACACTCTCACACTGACATACACACAACTCTCACTCACACTGACATACACACAACTCTCACTCACACTGACATACACACAACTCTCACTCACACTGACATACACACAACTCTCACTCACACTGACATACACTCAACTCTCACTCACACTGACATACACACAACTCTCACTCACACTGACATACACACACGCTCTCACTCACACTGACATACACACACGCTCTCACTTACAATGGCATACACACACGCTCTCACTTACAATGGCATACACACTCACTCACACTGACCTACACACACACTCACTCACACTGACATACACACTCACACTGACATACACACATACACTCTCACTCACATACACACATACACTCTCACTCACACTGAAACTTACCTGCTGTATGCATCTCTCTTTGGTTTGAGCTCTGTGTGAAGGAGGTCTCAGCCAATCACGGGAGGTTTCTGAACTCTCAGCCAATCAGGAGAGTTGAGAAGTCTCACCTGATTGGCTGAGACCTCCTTCAATCAAGGAACACAGAAAGAAAAAAAAAAGACAGCTACACGGAGGAGCAAAGTGGCGCCTCTGCCAGGATGCAGCCTTGGGCAGCTGCCCCACTCTGCCCCATTATAGGGCAGGCCCTGTACATAACCAAACATTGTGTGAGCCTAACAAGCTATTCCATCTTGCTAAAAAAAAAATCCCCAAAACACACGCATTCCTGAAAATGCGGCCCTCTTCGGCAATAATTTGGACACCCTTGCATTATAAGTTTTAGAATTGTGAAAGTTAACAGCTTTATGTAGGCAAACTGATCTGTTATCACCTTCGGACTCCAGCTCTTATCACATTTCCCCCAGCTGCTCTGTTGACATGATTTAAAAAAATAAATCCCTGTTCGGGGTTTGTGTAGGCAATTAAAATATATTTTATATTGACAGAGATTAAACTACTGCTTCATAATAAAAGAAAAGACTTTTTAAAAAATATTTGTCAACAAAAGTGTATACCAATATATCTGCTCAATGATGTTGACTAAAGGCAGTTAAATCATTGTACACAACTTGCAGTCATGATGTTAAATTTTGCTGTCACCGGTTATGCTGGATTTTGTGCATTTTATTGTATTTCTTTGGCTTTTCATCAAACCATCAAAATAAATGGATTCTGGTTATCCAGCTGTTATGTGATGTTTATCTATTCCGAATCAGAGACTTTGTATCTGAATCTATCATTTTGTGCAGTATAGATTGTCTGGTGTTTGTGCATCAGTGATCCTCTGACAGACATGAGGCCTAAATAAACTGTGGTCTGACAATGGCTACTGACACAGGCCCATCCAATGCTCACTACAAAGGAATTCTTCAAAATTGCAAAATGTCCAGAGGGTATCTTTTACCTGTGTTTGACAAATTATATCGATTTCAATCTCCTCAAATTAATGACCTTTAACTGTAGCCGTGTCACACGCTCTTTAATTTTATTTCAAATGCACTGAAGAATTTCCATTCCTGATTTTGGAATTTCACTTATTAAACACTGAGCATTTAAAAGAACTAGTTTAAAATGCCTTGTTATTTTATGTATTGCTATTGATTGTGGTGAATGAAACATTAAAAAAATAAGATTTTTCCAATGGTTGAGATTTGTGCATTCAGTTTTGTTTTCCAAATGTAATCTATTTTTACAAAATATTTGCATGCATATATAGTTTTACATTGGTAAGCACTTTAAAAATATTAACATTATTCTGTATGTTTAGTTCATTCTGTTAATCCTATAGAAATGAACACTTGTTACAAATGTTTGTCTTTTTTTTCTCTCCTCACAGACCTCCTTACTGTGCAAAGCTGCTGTTCACGCTGGTGTAATTGCAGATGAACTAGGTGGTCAGATTCAACTGTCTCAGCTGAAAGGCACAAGTCGATACAGAGGGGTGCTAGCAAACGGAATCCTGTCTAAAGAGTATGTGTTACAAAAAGACACAATCAGAGAAGCACACTAAAGTTAAACTACCAATACTAGTCAGGTGCATCACCCCAAGGGGAGTCCACACATCAACCCCAATGGAAATATATACAAAAAGAAGATAGGAGGAGCACACAATAAACAGAACTATAAAATTACAAAAATACAGAGGTTTATTTAGAAAAATAAGTACATAAAGATAAATATACTCTATATTATGCAACAAATGAGCCAAAGCAAAAGATACTTACATATAAACTAAATGGCACAAAATAAGATAATATAACAACAGGAGATAGACAGGAGGGACATACTGCGCAACACAGGTCACCGAAGTTTCGGCTAAATAGCCTTTATCAAGGAGACCTGGTCTGGTAATTGTTAGGCTAGAATAGGTTTACTTTTCATTGACAATAAATGTATCATATTATTATAATGATTTTTCTCGACAATGAAGCCTGCAAATGTGTGCTTCAGTTATACAGGGGTATTATAAATTACATTTATAAATGCTAATTGTTAAGCCTTGACCTTGACACTTCAAGTGAGAAATAATTTACAGTAGCATGCTACAATTGTGTAGCATGCTACACAATTAGCTTACTTTTCACAAAGTTTATTATAGTATTACTATATTGATATCATTAAAAAGGACTCAAACTATATTGATGAACTATTTATGTATATAATGATTCCATAATCAAATATAAACCAATATCATTTCTATATGATAATGACTAATGATCATCCATTTTTTCTGTTTTGTAATTTGAATCCTGTACAAGGGGATAAATCAGCTGATAACAATGTACAACACAGGATTTAAAGGGACAGTCTAGTCCCCAAACTCACATTGGTGCAAGATGAAGATCACTGCTTGTATAATGCACAGGCTTTTATCCCTGTGTGATTTGATACAGGCAATCTGTATAAATCCATAGTTGCCAACATCGGCCATGTTTCCAGGGACACATATATGTTCCACATGCCGCAGAAATACCATGCAAGGGTGGAGATCTTATAGAACCTACCAAGATTAATTAATTGGATTGTGTCTGTGCGCATATCCATTCTACATACTGCCGGTGTTCTGACGAATTACTCGAGCAAATTCTCCTGCGCAATCGCAGGAGAATTTGCTCACTGCGCATGCGCAGAAAGTTACAGCTGATAACTCAGCTGTAACTTTATGTCCACCGCGCATGCGCGAGCTAACCAACCCACATCCCGCCCCCCGCACACCCCTTCTTACCCGCTGATCAGACAGCGGCGGTACACAGCGCATGCGCGCGGCTATCAAGCCGTGTGGGAATGCGCTGTGTCCGTGGCTGGATTCAAACAAAACGCTGGTAAGTAACACGGGGCGGGGGGGGGGGACATAAGGAGCCAACAGAGAGGTAAGCACCCTGGTGAGGGCTGCCTCATCTTGATAGGAGTTGTGATCCTCCTGCTGCATAATACAGCAGGAGGATCACAACTCCCATGAAGATGAGGCAGCCCTCACCAGGGTGCTTACCTCTCTGTTGGCTCCTTATGTTTCCCCGCCCCGTGTTACTTACCAGCGTTTTGTTTGAATCCAGCCACGGACACAGCGCATTCCCACACGGCTTGATAGCCGCGCGCATGCGCTGTGTACCGCCGCTGTCCGATCAGCTGGTGAGAAGGGGTGTGCGGGGGGCGGGATGTGGGTTGGTTAGCTTGCGCATGCGCGGTGGACATAAAGTTACAGCTGAGTTATCAGCTGTAACTTTCTGCGCATGCGCAGTGAGCAAATTCTCCTGCGATTGCGCAGGAGAATTTGGTCGAGTAATTCGTCAGAACACCGGGCTGCACTTTGCATGGTCTGTCTGCAGCATGTGGAGCAAATATGTGTCCCTGGAAACATGGCTGATGTTGGCAACTATGTAAATCACATTATTAATATTTGACTTAAGCCCTCCCCAGTGATTATTCTGCATGTTTACTGCAGGTGCGGTAGCACTGATTCTATAGACACTGAGGATATAAAGTTTTGTTTCATATAGTCACTTCCTGTCCTCCTTAAATTGAGTCTATTGAGTGGCCTATGAGTGACCTTGCTCTTGTACACAGTAGGATCTCTTAACAGTGCAACACATTGTCTGATGGCATCACTAGAGAGACGGGATATTCCATTCATTTGAATGGCATTATTATCATTGGTTTCTGCAGCAAAAAAAAAAAGGAAATTACACTTCCTCAGCTAGTGTGGGCAGTCCTTGTTTCTTGCAAACTGCTGTAATTTCACAATTTCTTCTAGCTGTAAGTATTTTATATTTTAAGCAATGCAAAATGTAAGACATGCATTTTAAAGTATTTTGAAAGCACATTAATATGCATTAATATTTGGAAGATGCATTTTGGGCACTAGACAGTCCCTTTAAGTGGTGCCTTCTGGGGGTTATTGGCTAAAAGTGAACTGCTAAAAGTAAGGCTGTTAGTAGCAGAGTTGGAGAAATACTTAAATTTGCTCCTCTTTTGAACTCTACTATTAATGCCTGATTTTTGCAGTTCATTTGTCGGTTCCCTTTTAGTAAATAGGCCCCCCTGTGTGACAGGTTTTATGATAATGAAAATTGTTTTAGTGGATACATGAGTGGGAAATAGGGTTTCCACCCAGCCAGTATTTTACCAGCAGGCCAGTAAAAAAAATTGGCTTGATGCCAATATTAAGTCTATGGAGGCACCAGCAAGGCCGGTATTTTGTTGTAGAAAAGGTGGAAACTCTAACGGGAAAGCCAGTTTATACGTGAAAGTCATGGCCTAAAGCATCAACAATATTTCACATTTGAGAATAATTTTAGGTACGGTAATTACAATATATACAGCAATTTTAGAATCTACAATTTTTATGTCCTGATTTTGATGTTTCAAACCAGAACAGTAAAATAAGTATAAATTAAATGCAAGGTGTATTAATTAAATGTACAACCTGTCTTTAGGATAATTGTTCTATAAAAATATAAGAAAATGGTTTTATGGGTCAATACAAAATCTGTCTCAGATCTGACAGCTTAATTCACTCTTTTATCACACATGAATTGAAAACTTAAAAGAACAACACCTAAAATAAACAATGATATTCATTTGAACTTGAATCATGTGTTTAAATATTCCCAGCCAATGAGTGTGTAGGTGGAACAAAGAACAGATGCATAGATTTTTGAAATAGAAAAGTGCATAATAAAAAAAGGATTTGTAGGCACTTGTAGAAGTTTACAACTGATATTTGAGAAAAAAAAACAAATTGAGAAATTTTGAGGTAAATGTATTTTTGCGTTAAGTGCACAGGATTATCTACATCAATAAAATTGATGTGCAATTGCAATTTTACATAAACATTCTAGGTGTTTGGTACTTTTTTTTGGCAAAAGAAATAACGACTTGGCCTATAAATTAATGGTAAACGTAATGTGAAGGCTTGGCCTATATAATGTGCAGGTGATAGAAAGGTAGACCTGTACATATTATTCAGCCTTTATAGCTGGAAGGGTTATATTAGGGCTGCAGACATGTCCTTTATACGCATTATACAAATCTTCTGGGCTTGTTTAACGTACAAAACCCAAGCATGTCCATCATCTCTTCTGTTTGAATGTAATGTTGATTGTTTATCGGGACTGTTTATTAGCTCTGTTACTAAGGCCTACAAAAACTACATTAACATTTATGTAGCACTTGATATATAGCATAAAGGGGAACTGCATACCATGTAAGACAAACAGGGACGGACTGATACATGAGGTAGAGAGCCCTGCTCCGTGAGACAAATGAATCCTCATGTTAACAAACAAGCCAACACAACAAAACAAAAACGTACTTGGCTGAATTTTGATGTTACATTTATGTGGTAATTACTCACAGATGCCAAGTATCTCCCATGCTTAAACTGGACAGCACTGTAGTCCACTAAAATGCACACAATACAGAATTAATCTTAAGAGAAGCAGCTTTGAATTGGTAGTTACAGGTTGACTCATGCATCGTAAACAATGACTCACAGAGCAACCCATTTTTGGGGGGTCAGTTCACACTATATTTTTACCTGCTGTAAAAAGGCACATGAGATTATCAATGGGTCTTTCGGCCTTCTTGTTTTTTTTTTCCACATGTTTTCCTAAATGTCTAATACATATGAGATAATTTCATGTTATCAACATGATTTTTGTTTTCAATTGTATATTGAATTTCCAAAATCACTGTTAAACATCTTATGTGGAGATATTGTCTGGCACATTAAGTTTACAAGATTTACAATATAGATGATTATAATCTTGTACACATACTATTTTATTTCTTGTGCCAACTGGATACTGCAGACTTTGTTAGAAACAGTCAAGGAGTTATCCAATAACATTTTATTACATAAGTAGAACTCACTGCTATTGAAAGAGTTGTCTAATGTACATCGATAAAAGATTAAAAGCTGCTGGAGTCAGAATAAATAATTATGAGACTGGGAAATCTATCAAAACAGTAGCTATTCTGTATCTAAATATGCTACTTTAACTGCTTCATAACTGAACCAAACTTCACAGTGGCCTGTGACACTGTGTCGACTGAAGACCAGTAGAGGTGTCTACAAATATAGAGAGTGATGTTTGATCAGTTTTCTGTGGTACCACTCTGATAATAAGATTGAGTGCCATATGAATGCATGCAATGTCTACTTTTAGACCTAATTGTGTCACCATGTGTTTGTATTTTGCAGTGGCTCGCTTTCAGACCGGCGGTTTGTGTTTAACAGCCTGGGTAAGCATTATATGTCTGTAACTGTGTGTGTTGGATGTAACATATTTTATTAGCCAAAGATAAATTTCCATGAGGTAATGCAATGGTTAACTTTTGGCACTACAGCTGTTGGTACTTAATTTCCCATGATACTCAGCCAGTGACTTGACTAAACTTTATGGGAAATGTAGGGCATAATAACTAAAGTGCAATACAATTTAGCCCTCGCAGCCCCTGCACTGTAGTCTGTACACTTCTAAATGGATTTTATAGCAATGTATGCCATCTAGTGAGCGTGCAGGGCTATGCTCTTGACAAATGATAAATAACTACTCCAGTGTGAGTCAAGTGGCTTCTAGAAGGTGTGATTTATAGCATGCAGGTTCCCAGCAACCTCTTTCAATACTGAAGCAAGGTATTTAGCTGACTAACAAAAATGTGGCCTGTAGAGGTCTTTGGAATTCGTACACAATTGGTTGTGGCTAATTTAAAGAGACATATCAAATAAACAGAAATTACTCACACGGAGCACAGACTACAGCTAAAATGTTCTATATAACAAATGCAGAAAAAATGTGGTCAATGAGGTATCTGTAATTGCATCATCATTTATTTGCCATGCAATAAAATGCTGTGCAGTGATGGAAATGTTACTGTGTTATAAATATATTCTAATTCTTGTACTTTTTAAGTTCTGTGACCATTGGAACCAATATGTGGTACAACTGACAAAATTATGATTTTTTTTTTTTTTTTTGCAACCTCATTATCTACTTTGGTTGTTTAGTCCATACTTATACTTTCTTTAGTCAGATGCCCACCCACCAGGACTAAGACTAATTATCCTAATGTAGTAAGTTTACAACTTTGGTAGAGTTATTAAGCAGGTTTTCATAATAAGAGAGGTGAAAGTAAAAAAATCTATTTTGTAAAAAAGTAACATTTGGTTTGAGTTGGACACATGTAAAATTGCTTTAAAGAACCACTAAACTTTGTGTTTCAAACATCGAAGCATGAGTGAAAAAACTGGTGGCCCTTGTAGGATGATTCACTGGCATGCATGTTTTAAGGTACCGTACATGTCAGTTTAACCTCCTTCTGGCAACCATGATGCTTACTCTAGACAGGTGGCACCAGGTTTTAAACATTTTCATCTATTAATGAATTAATTGGTTAAAACTAAATTTGGATCTATTTGAAAAGGTAGTCCGTAATCATTAAACAATATACATTTGTGTGCACCTATCATTTTATCCCTGCATGCAGATCTGACCTACAAAAACAGGACCAGATTAAAAGTATCTCTCGTTAGTATAATTCTATATCCATCCAGGTGCTTTCATTATAAAAAAAAATTTGATGTGATTCCAGAATGAATACACAGCTGCTCTTTAAATATCTAGCTTGTCTAGGCAAAGGTTGCATACATTCCAGGTTAAGAGTCTGCCTCCAGGGTACTACCTAGTGTACTGAATATCTTAATGTGAGATAAATACAAATTACCTGCTATGTGTGGGCGACAATCTGAGGTGACCTATAGAAAACAAACACATGCAAACGAGACATACTGGATTTAACAAACCAGCAAACAATTGCAATTATGATACTTGGACAAGCTGGATATTAAAGGGGAAATTCATTTTTTTTTAGATCGCTACTGCATTAAAGTAATGAAAAAGAAACAGATCTGTCTTACAATTTTTTTTTCTTTTTACTGCTTTCTGTCTTCTAAAATCTACAAATAAAATGTAATAGATGTATTTCCCTTTCCTCTTTTTTCAGTTGTAAATCTACAGAGGAATTTATATAACTTAAAAATAAGATATATTAGTAATGGGTACAATATATAGAAAATAATCTAGATGGAACCTCCCCTTTAAGGCATGAATGATGGAAAATAAATAATGCAAGAAAATTACTTGAATTAGAAAATGTATTGATCATTTTTAGTAATGAAGTGACTGACTTTCCAAATTATATATATATATATATATAATAAAATATCTCATGGTATCTGTTGCAGATTGCAGAACTTCCCTGACCACCGTGAGTAGAGCAGATCAATTTTTAGCCACCTCCTCATGGGAGTGGACCAGTGATTCCGGAGAAACGATCACTTGGTCACCTGACAAAGCACAGTTAAACATCCCAGGAGCATCATGGGCATCCAGTCACCAATCTGAGCGGGAATGGTTAGAGATAGATTTTGGGGAGAAAAGAAAAATAACTGGTGAGTCTATCATTGTGATGTGTTTTGGTTTAGAAAGCAGTTTTGTCCAGTGGTTCAAAACATGCCACTCTTATTGACAGAGGTGGAAATTCTCCTTTCATTACGCCAAATGTTTTATATTAGGTGTTTTATAAGCATGGGCAGATTCAGAGTCTGATCTCTGAAGGGGCACATGTCCATCTGTCTTTTCTTCTCCATGTCCGTCTGTCTTTTCCTCTCCCCCATGTCCTTCTGTCGCTCTCCTCTCCCTTCCCATGTCTGCCTGTCTCTCTCCTCTCCCTTCCCATGTCTGCCTGTCTCTCTCCTCTCCTTTCCCATATCCATCTGTCTCTCTTCCTTCCCATATCCATCTGTCTCTCTACTTTCCCATGTCTCTTGCTCTCCTCTACTTTCCCATGTCTCTTGCTCTCCTCTACTTTCCCATGTCTCTTGCTCTCCTCTACTTTCCCATGTCTCTCGCTCTCCTCTTCTTTCCCATGTCTCTCTCTCCTCTTCTTTCCCATGTCTGCCTCTCTACTCTTCTTTCCCATGTCTGCCTCTCTACTCTCCCTTCCCATGTCTCTCCTTGCCCCACCCCCCTGTTAGATAAGACCTATTTAAATGATTGTCAAGAGAGCTATGCTGTCAGAGTGTTATGTCAAATAGCTTACCTGGTCCAAGCTCTGAATTAGACAACAGAGATGCAGGTTAGTTAGTATACGCCACATTCATATGTATTTTTTGTTTGTTTGTTTTAGGTATTGTAACAACAGGATCCACGTTACCAAACTTTAACTTTTACGTCAAATCCTACAAAATCAACTATAAAAGGGATGGACCCAAATGGAGAGTATATAAAGGTGCCATTAGCAATGAGGAAAGGGTAAGCAACTCATTTTATGGGTTTACAGATATTTATCAGAAAGTCAAACAGTAAAAAAGAGACGTAAAGTCACACTGGCTTTTTCTTTATACTAATATCCAAAAATATAAATTTAAGTACAAACGTATTTTATACAATTACTTGTCTCTATTACTGTACATTGGTGCTTAATGATTACAGTTAGAAAGAAACGTTACAGCTTTTCATATTTTGTTTTGCATAACTACTAATTCCATTGACAAAAGCTGATCCAATTTATATTTGCCATATGATTATTTTAAGCAGTCTTGGAAACAAGCAAAAAAGTAATGTTAATATATCAGCATCTTAAATTCATTGTACGTATCAGCCGCACTAATTTATATGGGAAGTTTGAACAGCTTATTTATTGTCTTGATCTCTATTTATATACAGCTATTGGAAGGCAATTTAAACTATTTGGATCAAACTCGTAACAACTTCATTCCTCCTGTTGTGGCACGATATCTTCGAATTGTACCGCAGACTTGGCACCAGCGAATTGCTTTGAAGGTGGAGCTTGTGGGGTGTTCTCTAGCACAAAGTATGTAACTCCCTAAGATCCTGTGTTTCTTTCTGTGCACATAACACATATCTACTGCTAAATTGCATCTGAGGAATTCTTGTGAATTTCGGCTATCATTTTTTTATCTGTTTGGGATATCATGCCAATATCCACTTTGTCTCCCTATATGTATTGGTCTTTCTATGTTTCTTATAGCTCTCTTTCTCTACTTCTCTCGCACGCTCATCCAATTGAATGTTGTTTTCTGTTAAACCTTAAGGGCTCCATTGAGACCGCAGATAAACATGTCCTCTGAAATAGAAAATATAACTGTTATTTTACTGTTCACATTCATTCATCCCTAATAATGTATTTTCTGTAGCAGAATATTAACTGACCTAAGTTCCAAGAATCATGTTTTTTTTGTGGCAAGAAGCTCAAGTCATGGGACTAACTAATTTTAATTAGCTGTTCCAGTAAACCTTTGGGGGTTATATAAAAATCAGTTCTAGGGCAAATTGCTAAAAATGGAAACCAATGGAATGTTTCTACTGTTTAGAAAACCTTTTTAGAACTTTATAACATAAACCCCATTGTGTTGATAATGTTGAGGATACAGAGCTTTGATGTTGTTGTTCATTCTCAATATTTCCTCTGTAGATCATAATTCATCTACACATCCCATGTGGAAAAAGACAAATTTTCGGAATGCTAAAACACCAACAAAAGAGGATAAGACCATTACAGAGCCGATACCTTCTGAAGAGGCAAACTTGGGTAAGGGATGCCATATAAATAACACATTTTGCTTTCAGACTACTGGCCTACTGTATATAAAAGACAGCAGGGACGTATATTTGGAAGTCTAGGCTGGACTAGGTCACAAACCATATGAAAAGGAATACACTACACAGAGTGATATGTTTGTGTAGTTTTGTCTTAACAGATGTGGTAGAAAATTATATAGTAAAATTAAGTGGATACAATCAGAAGTAAGAGCCTCAAACTTAACCTCTTCACGCCCATGTAGGATGTTCTATGCCTTTCTTAAATACAGGGCTCAAACATATAGAATGCCCTTAGTTTAGCAGCTCACCGTGGCCCACTGCAGTGGGATCCCACCTGTCAGATGAAGCCACTTTGACAGGGGAAATGTAACCGATGCTCAAAATGAGAACCAGTTACATTTTTACAAATTGCGCCATGTCGGAACTTCTGGCTTTGTGAAATGCCTCGCCAGCTTTTGTCATTAAGGATGCATGTAACATGTACCATTAAGGGGCTAAAGGACAACTGTTGACAAAGAAGGTATGATTCAAGTGTAGGTATTAAAATAGAAATGCTTCAAGGAAAGCACCCAAATAATGTACATTATTGATCCCTCTTAATGCCATCTAGCTACATCATAGGCAGACATGTTATTTAGAATCTTGCGTTAGATGGGTCAAATTTTCCTTCATCAGACCACGGACTGTACTATACAAGCAAAGGTACTTATTGGATGGAGACAGTAGCTACTCCTACACATTGGGAATGTAGGGAATAACATATGATCTAAAATTATCTATACCTGTTGGCCAAAAATGTATTTTTAACAATTTAGAAACAATACCTAGGTCATGGAGATCCTTTAATGCAAGATCATTCTAGGTTAATATTACATTACATTACCATTTATTTATATAGTGCCAACAATTTATGCAGTGCATTTAAAGATCATAAAAATGGAGTTAAAAACAAAATTAGACAAACAAAATCAGACTAAAATATGAGGTAGAGGGGCCTGCTCGCAAGCTTACAATCCAGAGGGAATGGGGAACAGGAGAAACTTAAGGTGAGTGAGAGGCAGGCGGCAAGCTGGGGGAGGGGAAAAATAGAAGTACATTGTGGCAATGGAAGACATTGGGGAGCTGTGACTGCTGAGTGAGTCACACCAGAGGTTACTAAATTGGTGATCTAGGTGGGTGCAAGAAAACTGCGACAATTCAGGTGTGGTTGAGAGGGTCCTTATTCCTGGATTGGGCCATTAACGTATGCATGTTTGATTTTAGGATGGCTAATAATTGTGATCACTGTCGCACTTGTATTGGTTCTGTTTGTGACGCTGGCTGGGATCGGAATATGTATATTGCAAAGGTATGTGTTTTTTTCTCTCTACCTTGTGTAAGAAATATAGAAATTCATATATAAAATTTAATATTTTACAGTGCTTCAATATACTGTGAAAATTTAGATTTTCCTCCCCCCCCCCCCCCTCCTTTTGTCTATGGTTCTAAACACTGCTCAAATGGGTTAGATCTTTATCTGTTTTCTTTGCAAATATGTAAGCACTTGTGTTTTATTGGATTAGCCTGGTCTCTGTAGGATTAGGATGTTTGCTTTGGCTGTGGTTTCGTTATAATTACATACTATGCAGAGTTTGTGACTTGCTGTAGTCATTAGTGGATTTTTTTCAGCATTGTTGTGATATCTGTAAGTGTCTGTCCCTGCTTTAAGTTAGAGGTTAAGCCAATCAAGAGGTTATCAGCCATTTTAGAAGCCCATAAATCTCACTAGTGATTGGTGGAGCCAGATACTGAGATACTTGCACCAATAAATTGCATCACAATCAGCTGCTGCCATCTGTAACCATTTAGTATGTGAGAGAGTCTTCTGCATTGCCTACATTTCTTTTTTCCTGTCAGATAGATACAAAGAACACGACCATTTAACCCCCTTTCAATTACATGTGCAGAATGATTTATCCCGCTGAGGTTGTACAGTCGAAACGTGGAATAATTTTGTGTGCGTTGTTTAGTACTGTCCTGAATTATATTTAATTAACTATAGGCTTTTACTGGATACTTATTTTCTGTATTAAATGGTCATCCATGGATTTGGTTGTAAAGCTTGTGGTAGAACTTTAATGCATCTGTCAAAGCTAAATAGCTATGTGTCCCTTTAAAATATTGATGGGGAAAAAAGGACAAATAATGTTTTGTATTTTAAAAAAAATGACATGGATATGCTGGCATGCCATATTAGAAACAACTAGAGATACACCTTATGTTAACCCGTTCTAGTGCCTTGCATCATGTGCTGGCACTCCCCAAAACAGCCAATGAATAGTAATTTGTTCCAAAATAATAAATATCTTCTAGATCTGAGTTTCGCTTTGATAATACGTTTTTTACCTAACTGAATATAAAGCACGTGTCTGTTGGAAAATATAACAATGGAGATTAAAAATTTTATTTGAATGTCTGTATTATTTTATTTGTAAAGTATACACAGTGACTCTTTATAGGTGTTTAATACCATTTATAGTCCAGACAACTGATTTTGTTCAGGGATGGATGATAAGCTGCAAAAACATAGTGGTCTAAATGAATTTGTCATTCCTCACAGGAAGCGAGCAAAGACCAATGCATATAAGTCAACCGATGAACAGAAAGGTGGTGAGTAAACAATACTTTTATTGTCTATTTTAGGCTTGCAAGGGATTATGGGAAATGTCCAACATAACCTGTCTGTTCATTCCAGGCTGTTGGAAGCAACTCGAGCAGCCATTTGTGAGACAACAATCAACAGAATTTACCATCAGTTACAGCAATAATGACAAGGATGTGCTTCCAAAGTTCGATCTAGTGAAATGTGACATGGAAGGTAAAAATAAGGACAATGCAAAAATGTGTCTGCCTTGTTATGTTTATCAGTGTGATTGCTTCTCGACACACCCATAATGCTACAAGCTTTGTATATTCTATATGTCTGGGCATGATAAGCACAGCCTACACATTTATTCCGTAGGGAATTCAAACCGCATCCAGCATGCTTGTGTCATGCTCTTTGAAAAGAAAGGCTGCATATGGACAAAGAAAATAAATAAAATGCAGATTCCATTACAATGCAGTATATTATAGTTTCTCGTTGCACATATTATACAGCTGCTCTGTTTCAGCTAGTGTCTTATTAATGTGTGTTGCTTTAAAGATTAACAAGGCTATGCATTTATGTTTTCATTTTGGACCATTTAGGGAGGACGTTAGCTATTTCAGTAATAGCCGAGGTCTTCCTGAAATGCCCCTAAAATAAGCCCAAGCCCTCTCCACAGAAGTCTATGGGGAGGGCCGATGCTACCATTTAGGCACACAAAGTCTGGAGGAGTTAGGCTTCTGAAATGTTTGCGTGAAAATCGGCCACATTGGCCGATTGTCATCCTTTTCCAAGATCACTATGGTGGTCTAGGAATACACTGAATTTGAGGCATCACCGCAGTGATCTTTCACTAAACTGACTTCCAGCTATTTTGATCGAAGTTTGTAATACCGTATATATTATTTAAAAATTCTGTTCCTTCCTAAAAAAAAAAAAATATAACAACACCTTCCAGATGATCCCTTTAAGCATTTTACACCAATTGCTATTTAACCTGATTATCTGTTATGAATAGGATAATACATATGTATCTTTTAAAGGGACAATGCAGGCAAAACTGCCCCATTTAATCTTATACATCTTCAGTTATGTATAGTTCTTCTTTTTTAAAAGTTTCTTTTCCAGAGGTGAGTATATGAAGTAGATAGCCTATCAACTCGCAACAATCTTATCTGTAGGCTGCAGCAACCAAATTAGTGCTTGTAAGTCAATTCCCAGTGCTGTAAAAAAAAAAAAAAAAACAATCCTTTTTTTATACTACTAAAAGCCTACCTACGTAGCAAGGTTTGGTTTTGTACTGTATTGCATTTTTAATTCAGTATGGTTCAGTCCCCTATTTATGTTGAAAAGTACTGCACTTTGGCAGTCATCTTTGTAATGATCAGCAATGGTTTTATTACTGGGAGCTGGAGTTCATTATATTTGTAGTTAAAGTAGCTGCTCCATTCATTACATTTTTGAAGCAAGTGTTTTAATGTGAGACCATTTTAACTGGGTTATTACAGAAATGTGAGAGACTTGGGGTAAGATAGGATTAACCTACTTGCTTAAAAAAGACCAGGAATGTTAGGAATTACAAGTATTTTCTCCTTATACATTTTTGTGCAACCTTTTAACTATACAGCAGTTGCTCTTAATGCAGGTGCCAAAGATGCCACAAGACAAATATCCCCCTTTGGGACATTTATCTATGTATTTAAAATGTTTTGTCAGGAAGATTACATTGAGATTTTTCTCATTATCAAGTATGTCATGGGGTCTATCTTTTCTATGGGTTCATAATATTTGGTGTATAAAAATGTACTACAATTTGGTGTATAACAGTGTGTGTTTTAGTGCATACAATACTCGTTGCCTTGTAAAAAATGACAGGTTAGGACATATAGAGGAAATACATTGGTATATTGTGTTATTTTATAATCATTTTTATTTTCTTTAGTAATATCTGATTTCTACTTGTCTCTTTATGCTGTCCACATAGGTGTTTTATACTCAACTGTGCTTAATTGGATATGATCCTTACTCTATAAAGGAAAAGAATATCACAACATACCAGACTAGGTGGTCTTGCAAGTGAATTCAAATTAATAAATGTCGCCACCTGGTGGAAATATTTCTGAAACATTCTAGATTACTGATTGAAGAAGTAGATACAACAGATTTATGAGGTCATATAACATGACTAAACCAACTGCCTATCACAATAGTAACTGTCATCGTCTTTTAGTACCTCCGAGTAAAACGGAACAATTTCTTTCACTTCCCGATCTTTGTCCTCAACAAAATAAAAATAAAGTTCAAATGAAAAATGACTTTTAGTGCTTTTGTTTGCTGGTCAAGCTGAACACCTTATCAGCAATACACCGTTTAATTATTTTATTATTTTTTCTTTTTTTCACTTATTACATTATACTGCTGGTTGGTACAGGAGCACTAAAGTATGCCTTTAAAATTGGCCTTCCTGTGAATCTAAAGAAAATGATAGAGAACCTTGTGTAACTATTGTTTACCAACCCTTTTGCAAACGAGAGCAGTAATTATCTTAGGATATAAATATATTTCTAAATAAAACTCATGTTAAGTATATCTATTATAATAATACATCAGATCTCCGTGGAGTTACATGTAAAGCCCATCTGCTCTTTCGTGTAGAGTTAAATGATACTAATGTACAAATCAAACTGGATTTAAGTGTGTGTTTTGAATAAATCATTGAATGAAGGACGAGTAACAGTATGCTGTATAAAAATGTACTATTTTCACTAAACACACTCAATTTGAACCTAAAGCATTTCCATTGGAATGTCTTCTCAAATGCCAGCTATCAAGCTCTAGACCAGTGATGGTGAACCTTTCTGCACTAGTAAGCCCAAGTAAAAACTGTGAACTACTAATGTGCTTAATATCTGCTAATATCAGCCTTAGATCACAGCATTTACTGGGTCATCCATAGTGATACTGTATGCTTAGTGATATCTCTAAGGTCTCCGACAAGTGCACTCATGCCATTTGTTCGCCATCGCTGGTCTAATCTAAATGGAGGGATGTTCTATTTAGCTTTTTATAGAAAACAAACATATTTATTATAATTTTTCACAATTGCAGCCTTTCAAAAGCGAGTTTATGTAAAAGAAAAGGTGTAACCTGACACAATATTACTAATAAGGGTTGCAGATTTTGCATGGCACTATGGGTATTATTGTCTGTCTATGGACTGCTGTGCAAAGATGTAAATTAGGTTAAGCCTTCCTTTAAACAGTATGTTCTATTGAAAACATGATGTATAAACCACTATTTGAACTATAACTGTTTTCTCCCCTAGACTATCAACAGTCCTTGATGATCGGTACTGGCTTGGTGACCAGGAAAGGATCCACATTCAAACCTATGGACACAGAGATGAAGGACTCCCTTGGAAGCCAGGAAATTGAAAACCACTACGATTGTCCACACAGTCGCAATATGCATGAATATGCACTGCCTCTAAATTACCCTGAGCCAGAATATGCCACGCCTATCATAGAGCGCCACATAATACGAGAAAACGTGTTTATGTCGGAGTCTGGCTACAACGTTCCTGTGGTGTCTCTAAACAGAAATTCCTTTTCTGCTGCCAGTTTCTCTATCTCAAGCCCTGAAAACAGTGGTGGAGACTACCAGACACCGCAAAGAATAAACATTCAAGAGAGTGAATATGATAAACCCAAGGTTCACAATGGGTGGGCTACAATGGACACTAGTGATTATCAGAAGCCACCTTTCTGCTCCTTGGTCGGTGATGGTTACTCATCCCCGCGAGACTGTTTGAAGCCCATAAATCAGACTGCAATAACTTCTCTGTTGTGATAAGGGTCCAGGGAATCTGCACTAATGCACACACCAAGTGACCACTGTTACTGCACAGCTGCTGGAGAACATTGTTTACATAAAGAACATTCGTGTACAAGACTGTTGCTTGTTCCCCTGCACCCCAATTGTTATTTCTGGGTGTCATCATCTCACACTATTTCAATGGAAATACAGTTTGTGTTTAATTTCTGATGAACAGATTTCATCTGATACAACTATGTGTTCAAGGGATGTCTATTAACAGGGGCTGCCAGAGATTATACGCAGCATGTCACCAGGGCTATTCTTTATTTGGATCAGTGATCTTTCTTTAATATTGCATTCTCTGGGCCTGTTTTAGGTACTCGCTGGATCGAGACAAGCTTCAAAAGCCCATGTTAGTAGAAATAAACAATCCACAGAGCTAAAAGCTGTAAAAAAAAGTTTACATTTTTTTTATTTTTTACATTAAACCTAATCTGAGTGGGAATATTATTATGTATTTTAGAAAATACATTCTCCCTCTACATTTAGACTTATGCATACAGCCCTGTTCTGTTGCTGATACTGCTTGTTCCTGTGACAAAAGGGGGCCCATTTTAGGTTAAACTGATAGCAAGGGTGTTAAATAGCAGTCTTCTATCTATTCTGTCTGAAAGAAAGGTCTATCACTGCAAAAGCAGAAAGAGAAAGTCACCCACTGATAAACAGTTATGACAAGCACATGGGGAGAAGCTGCATATAATTTCTAATGTACATACTTTTTCTTATTAGTTGACACACTGTAAAAATACATTTTTTTTCTATTTTAAAAGTTTAAAGGTTTCGCTTTTTTAATGTTTTTTCATTTTTTTTTACTGCAAAAATCATAAAACTTCATTCCATTGAATGACCAGTGTTTTAGATTATTTACCATGCCATTTATGTCTCTCAACTAACACTGCATGGAAAACTTCAAGCCTTTCCTCTCCTGCAGTGTTGTCAAACTGTTTATATGGCAGGACACATGCTATTTGGAAGCAAAGGTTGAGGTCTAGTTCATGATGAATTAATAATCTAAAATATTGAAACTAATGGAATCCAAATAAAAATATCTTTGGTCACATTTGGGCTCCAATCAGATAAAATGCAGTAGTGGAAGACAGGATTATTGTTTATACAGCTAAGTTCCATGGATTGTCTATTTCTTCTTTGTTTGGTTTGTAATAAAATAAATGTAATTGTTTGTATTCACAGATGACATATTATTATTTATAAAACTCCATTCTGGAGCAAAGTTCTAGAAGGTTTCCATGGTGACAGGGCCACTTTTCTAAAACTTTGCACCAGAATTGTTTTTGTTTTTTATAAATAAAGCCTTAAATCTCCAATTCTAGGCATACAGAAACCACTCCCCATGCTTCTGTTGTATGTGCAATGTGTACAGAATCATTTTAGATCCCTCTTTTTATCCATCAGATATTATCATTTACAACTTTTTGAAAAATCTTTTTCGTTTGTCCTTGCCAGATAAGTTAACTAAACCGTGAACTGTGGGGAATTAGCAATGGAATTACAAAAATCGGAGCTGGAAGCATTCTGTAATTTGTCTATATTTGCAAATCGGCTATTCATTTTGTCATTTCCTTGTCCGTTCACCACAGTTCAGTGTTTAGTGAACAGACCCAACTGTAATAGACCAAGTGATACTTAAAGTGTACCCGTCATACAAAAATGAAAGAAAATCCATTTTGTGTTATATGTTGTATTAGATAAATTGCAAACATATATTGATTAACATTGGTGAAGGAAAAAAAATAATGGTACAACTGGATAGGGTTACTACCCTCAATCCTGTCAGTGTCCTGGCTGCTTGAACTATAGATTCAACAAAAATGACAAAGCCACTGGTTAAATAATCTGTGAATAAGCAAGGTTAACATTACAACATCCTGGTTTGTGGAAAAAAGAAAAACCTTCAAATTTTCCCGTTAGTGTTTTTTTTTTAAGATTGCTCTTTGACGACATCAGGTTTGTTCATTTGGGTTGTAACACCTTTGTACACTTAAGGGGACACAAACCTTTTTTTTATTTTTCTAATTTTCTTACCTGTTTGCTTTTAATGTTGAAGCACAATTGCAAAATGCAGTGCCACTAGTACGAGCATAATCTGGCATGTGCTTTGCAAAGTATATACCAGTGTATTCTCTGACCGGCATCTGCCATGCATCCGTGTGAACCAGGAGGCCCAGGCTTGGCAACGGTAATTCCTCATATAACAACGTTTTGGTGAAATTTTAACTTTCATGTTTTATATAGTTGGATTTTTTTTAAAAGCCACCCCTGTCCCGTCCTGTCCCCGAAGTCTTCTTAAATAATTTTATTATTATTTTATATTTTTTTGTTAAAGCTAGGAAATCTTATGTTCAGGGAATACATTTGCTGATACACATTGGTTTTCTAAGAAGGTAACCTGGGGATTTGTAGTGACTGCAGGCCACAGATATTGGGTAGACCAACCCAGCTTGCTGTCTTTCAATGAAAGAGGATTAAAGAGCCTCACAAATATTCCTTACAAGCAGGGCTCGAGTCCTGCAGGAACGTGTGGGAACGGTGTTCCTGCACTTTTTTCATGGCAGGAACACCGTTCCCCTTTGCTCCTGCAGGACTTCCTGTCACTGCCACCGGATTTGACAAGAAGTCATATCCGGTGGCGTTGTTTCCCTCCTCCGTGCAGGAGGGAAGAAGACTGCATGGAGGAGCTGGACGGAGACAGGGAGCACCAAGGAGATGGTGAGTACTCTCTGTCTCTGGTCTTCTCCTCCGTGCATCTTCCCCCCTGCACGGAGGAAGGAAGCTCTGGTCGTCACGTTTTTTTTTTTTTTTACTTTATTGAAGTCACGCGACTTCAATAAAGTTAAAAAATTTTTTTAAAAAACGCGACGACCGGAGCTTCCTTCCTCCGTGCAGGGGGGAAGATGCACGGAGGAGAAGACCGGAGGTAAGTACTGTCTGGGGAAGGGGGAGGAGGGTGGATTAAACAAGCAAATCCTGGCATAGAGGGGCAGAATCCTGGCATATAGAGGCAAAATCCTGGCATAGAGGGGCAAAATCCTGGCAAATAGAGGGGCAAAATTAACTGAATTTTCTGTGAAATATATATTTGGGGTGGGGGGGTCGCAGTGGATTTTGTGTGAGTTCCCACACTTTTTTTCCCAGGACTTGACCCCTGCTTACAAGTAAATAAATTAGGTGTTATTTAAGTGTTGTTAAAGTAAGTTTTTATTAGGGAGATCTAAATGTCAATGTAAATATTAAGTATAAAACCGTAGTCAATGCCTTTTAATTAGTGTTCAATGTTACAAGGCAGTAATATCCTTTACATTTAGTCTTTGGCGGGTCCAAAGTACAGCACTTTTCTCAGGTAACTGATAACGCAGACAAAAATGTGTAACTGAAACCTATCAGTATTTGTGTGACACCTTTTCTAACCTCATTAAGTTTGTGCAGCAAGTTTGAATTCCTTAAATAACATGCAACTTTCACATATTTGCGAGACTCTGGGGGAATAATTAAGGGTTCCCATTTCTCCTTCTCTTCTAGAGCTCATGTCCTAAGCCACTGCCGAGTTTAAAAAACCTGGAATGCCAATGGCAAAAGGCTGAGCTTCATGCGAGCTATTGTCCACAGCAGCTTCATAAATGACTGTTGATGACTGCAGGGTGACATTCAGAGCCTTTTATTCAATAAATAAATAGAGGTCTGTCTGCTGTCTCTATAGACTTAATATTGCTGTTAGACCAGTTTTTTTTTTTTAGCAGTCTGCCATGGCTTGGTAGCAACTGGTGAGGGGCTTATAGCTCATATTACCAGAGCTTCAACACACTAGCTTGTGAGGACACACAAAGCATGCACTGTCATTGGATAACGTGCAGGATAACTGAAGGAGTAAATTGAATTTTAAACCCACCTGCAGTGGGCCCCTGTGCTATGCACTGACTGATTTGTTCCACTGTTGCTTTGAAAGAATATAGGAACCATTGCTTAAGGCCAAATGCCCAGTTTTTCACCATTTGTAAGTTTCTCTGCAAAGATACAACACATAAATTGTAGGTTGTATAAACTGACACTTATCATTCTAATAAGAAAACATATCCAACTCTATATACATTTATTTTTTTTTAAATTGTAACGTACACATACAATATTTTGATTTATATACCATGTGGGTCAATTCACTAAAGCAAAAATTATATTGGCAAGAATAAGGCCAACATTTGAATAATATGTAAGTTGATAAATTTCTTCTAATTGCTTAATTTTTGCAATGGTTTCCTGTTGAGTGAATAGACTAACTCAGTGAAAAGAGAACAGTATGCACACATTACATATACATACATACATATACATGCGTACATACACACACTGTTTAAACTGTGTAAACTAATCCTCCCCCCAATACTGTTCCTTTTAAATTACAAAATAGTGTTGAGTCTTGCATAGAGGGTCTATATAATGTTATGCAATAGAGGATGCGAAAACTTGCTTATTTAATATTTTTTATGGAATGGTTGAGGTTTACAATATGTGAATGCCTGGGTCTAAAACTACTAAATATCCATATATATTTTTGCTGTTATTTGTATTATGCTTTTACATAAACAATGTTCCACATGTTTATATTCAGAATATTTGTTTGTTTTATTTTAATCACTACAGAGCAGATCAGGGTTGTATTTTCTATACTGTGTCTGTATGGATTTCTGTTTTTGAATCTAAAAACAAAACATTATTGAGCATATGTAAACAAAAGTACTTTTTTAATACAAAGATATAAAAAAATGAAAAAAGAAATAATAGCATTGAATAGGGCATAGCAGGTCAAGGGCATGCTGGTAAATATGCTCTCAGCACAAGTCAGGAAATGGAAATGGCTAGACATTTCTTTAAAAACTATTGTTTGAATGTTACATTGATTAGTAAGTGATTTGCTTAATCTTTGTGCAATAGTCTCTTAGTAAATATACTGTCCTCCAAAATATTTAATTTTATTATATAAGCAATAGTGACCTTTTTTTTAAAATAATATTCTGAACTCTTCTCTTATTTAAAACATTTCCCTCAATTTGTTTTTAAACGTATAAAGAATGATATATTAATGCAGCCAGATGTTAGTTCTTTTTGTTAAACAATTATGTAATGGTAAAATTTTGTTTAAAATAACCAGTTTGCACACTGTGATGAATATTTACTGGTGCTGGAGAATAATGTGAAAACTGAATGTTAAGAAACAATTTAGTAAATTGTATAATGGTGACATTTCTGTGAAATATTGAACCATTTCTGTTCTGGAAGGTGTTTCATATTATGTATATGTTTAGTTAAGAAGGCTTTGAGGGTAAAACTAAATGTTGGGTTTGCTGCTTCATTTTAAGAAATTAAAGTGTTTTTTTTTTTTTCCATTGACGCATTAGATGTGTTTTATGCAATGTCTTCTTGTAATAAAGTATTTTGATGATAGGTTCCAACCTTCTAAATAAACATGTAGATCTATAAAGGGTATGGTTTGTACGCCTACCGGATGTCATTTATAACTGACTACATTTCCCATGAGTTTGTAGTATCCAGAACACTAAAGGTATCTTTTATTCAACCCTCACCTGTCAAACGTCCGATCCTCTGATACAGAAATGGAAAAATATTCCTATACTCATTTAAAGGAACATTAAACATTTATTAACCCTTGCAAAAAATGTCCCGGGACATTTAAGTAAACCCTATGTGTATCTTAATAGACACACACTGGTTTACTATCTGCTGTGTCTCACATGCGAGACACAGCAGTTCCACGCACACAGCCTATCAGCAAGGGTCTTTTGCTGCTAGCGCAGAGAGAGACCCTTGTTTTTGCATGGGATTAGCCAGGGCGACCTAGTTAAGGTATCGCAGTCGCTGACCAGACTGCTGCCTGCTTCTTATGGAAGCATGACAGCTGTCGGTCAGAGGATAAAAGTACACGCCATGAACAGAGTTAGCAGTGAGATACTCACCTGCTTAACAAAAAGAAGAAACAAGCTGCTAAAAGTACACGCCAGTTTATCCTCATACTAGGGACAACTAAAATTTCACTTGTGCTTCTATATTAGAAGCACAGTTGAAAATTAATGTTTAGTGTCCCTTTAATGTCTCCTGTTATACACTACATTTGATCAAAAATTAAGCACATTGGAAAGTTATACTTATATAGTTATATTTTAAGATGTTGTACATTTATAATGTAAGTTATCAAGTTACCATGAGTTTTTTTCGTAAGCATTGTAATTTTATTTTAGATAAGGGTCTATTTGTAGTATAATGCAACTGTAATCTGTATAGGACTTTGTAATGTATACCAACACACAAACCAAAGATGAAGAATAAAGTTTGATATCTAAATCTTAACCCCTTAAGGACACATGACTGAATGTAAATGAGGGGTATGGCCAATGTTTTATTTAGTCAAATTCAGATTTAGATCATACATGGCTCCAAGACAAAGCCATACGTTTCCTTAAAAATATGGTTGTATGAATAAACTAAAAGAGAGAGAAATTACATATAAAAACAAAATCCACAATAAAGCTCTTGCCCTTAAGGGGTGAATTGATTAATTTCTGTATTTTGTGTGACAATCGGTTGAACCTACCATCCATTTGAATTTATTTAACTTGTAAATCAATGGTGACACAGTATAAAGAATGGCTCCTACTTGAGAGAGAGCAAGAAAAAGAACCTTGATCTCTAAACAGGCTCTCATGAACCTCAGGGGTCAGTGTTATAACAAAGAAAACTCATATATACAAAATTTATTAGGGATGGGTTAAAAGGTGTACTACTGGGGAAAAAATCCAAGGTAAAAGTTGTATCTTCCCTTGCCATCCTAGTCGCACAGAGATATACCAAATGATCAGTAGGGTTTGAGAAGACATGGCAGTCTGCAGACAATTTCTGCCAATATTGGAATAGTGTAGAGCATCTGTAATCAATAATGTATGCACTTCTAGGTGGCTGCACAAGAAATAGCTGAGGCCCTAGAAGAATGGTCTTTGATGGGTATAGGAAGGTAGACTCTTGCCAGGACATGTTTGATGGTATGGCCGATCCATTTCCCTATAGTTCATTTAGATGTTTGTTTATGCCTAAGAAAGTGAGGTTCTGAGATATTGGCTACAGTTTGGTCTATTATAGGTAGATAGAAATACATCTCTTAAGGTCAAGTGTATGAAGTCTTTCTTCTGGAAACTGAACACGTGGAAAGAACAATTTATTGATTTTTTAGGTTGAAATTCGGTCAAAGTACCAGATGGTCATCACTGAAGGTCAGGGAAGGATCCAAGCTTAGCTTTCTCCTATGGTTCTGGCTGAGGTGACTGCTTTTTTCAGTCATGAGGTTATGTAGTGTGGCGCTATATATTTAAAAAATAAGCACATATAAATTGATAGCTGCAACAAAGTGTGGAGAAGTATATTTTCATTTATTTACAGTCTTAAAAAGAAAATAAAAAAAACTTAACACACTTGCTATGATATTATTGTGTATTTGACAGACAAAAAAAATGGACATGAAGACAGTCATAAATAATGCCTCTGTTGAAAATATACAGTATTTTGAAGGAGCCAGTTAAGGGAAAATATGCATCTTTTATATCCATCACATATCTATAACTTTCTTTAATTACTTACAATGTCACTGTATTGTTTAAAAATGCTAAGGTGGACTCCATTGGACTAGGTACTCACTATACATATCCTGAACAGTCATTTCACTCTAAGTACACAAATATAATACCATGTACTGCTCACAAGACATCTGTGCAAAATAGACATTCCTTGCATTCTGAAGTAAAATAGATCCAATGCACCAAGCCAATAGTATAGTAAACATCACACATTATTTACTTTCTTAAGGGTTAACAGAGACCAGTTTCTATAAAGACAGCTGCTGTAGCCAACCTGTAAATTTAATAAGATATATTTCTTTGTTTGCAGTAGATAACACACAAAGTACATAATTGTCTTGCAATTAAATATACCTAAGGTTTGTTCTCCCATAAACACTCACTTTTTGTTTTGTTTTTTACAATGCTCTCAGGCCTGAAGGTTAGTAAATTTAAAAAAAGTTTTACATATACATTTGTGTTATTTAATGCAGAAGTAGCATTTTCTATGGATTACATTGGGGCTGCCACCTTTCACACAATAACGTCACACTCTGTGTCCCCACCAGCTACCCATAGCGAAATTTACTTAAAAAGGCAGTTTCACCTAAAGTGTTTTCTTTTTCAATGTAGAAGTGTCGTTTTAAATCAAATAAATAAGTGCATTTCACATAAATGAAACTATGTGGAACTGTCCCTTTAACAAGATGTTTGTATGGGTAAAGTCCGGTAGAAAACAGTGCCATATTACAAACTAAAGACATTTTTAGCAGTTTTAGTGAATTTACTAGGTTTGTTGTAATGGTATCTTTCAATGTCTCATTACAAATAAGGAGAAAGCATTTAAAGCAGGGCTTGACGAATTGGGGGCACCATGGCGACTAGAATATGGCACCTGGCACGCAGAAGATTTTTTCTTTTAAACTTGGTGGTCCCACTAAAGGCTTAATGCAGGTTTTAAATGAAGGGAGAACTGCAGGGATACATCCTCTGCCTCCTACTTCCCAGTTCCAGTCTAGTAAGTTTATAGTGTGTATCAGTATCTCTATGTATGAATGTGTATTAGAATGCTTGTTTAAGTTTCAGTATCTGGTTTTAGGAATATGTGTGCCAGCATGTGTTTGTGACATTGTGTTAGTGCATCAGCATGTGTGAATGGTGTGCATGTAACTTATACACTAGAAAATCACATTTTGTCTTAAAATATCAGAAATACAGTGTAGACATTGATAAGGTTGTAAATGACTAATGTATCTGGAAATGGCCAAATTGTAATGGTATACGTAGTATTCAGCTGATTGTGCTGATTAAAGCAGCAATAGAATCAAAATCATTATTTCTAACCTTGTCAACCTCTTTGCTGTATTTCGTGTTCATTTTGGAACTCATTTGATGTATGTTTTCATGGAAAACCAGGAACTTTCTAAGTGAATTCCAAATTTTGAATGGTAGGTTTATGTACTGCGACTTTTGGCACTTTGATTTAAATTAGTCAAGCCCTGATTTAAAGTATGCAATTTTATTAAACTGCACCATCACATGTCCCATTTCAATCATGACCTGGCACCTGTCTCAGATCCTGCCTCCATCGTAAAGTTGTGAGGTATAGGTAAACCCATCCACACTGCATGTAACAGTACATTTATGACCTGGAGCCTCATTACAGTCATGTTTATAAAGTCTTTTTTCTGGAGCAATGGCTCAGGCATCGTATATAGTGGGTGCTGTTCCTGCCATTCTACTATTATGGGCATTATGTCAACAAGAGAAGACCATAACGATTTTGAAATGGGCCTGGTCGTAGAAGCGCAAGACTCTGGTAGACTATGCCACAACTTATGCAGGCCGCACTACATTTGTGTGGCAATCCAGTCGTATTAATGATTTATAACAGTGCTGTTTCCAATTTTTGTTTTCTACCTGTAGATGCCACTTGGGTTTTAACCCAATGTCAGTTAATACATTCCCATGTAAAATACAACATACAGAAGTATAGGTTTACACATGTAATGTTAGGAGTATGCAACAAAAATATGCAGCCTATAAAATAAACTGTATAAAAGCATCTAAGCTACATTATATAACTCACAAAAGGAAAATCATCCATTTATAAATATCAGTTTTGCTACTATTTACATCATCATAGCTCTCACAAACATATAGTGCAGCCAGTAGTGGGGAGGATGGGGACGGACTCATATCTCATTAGATACAGCAGGAATGGTAACCGATTATCATTCACATTCCTCCTGAAAACAAGTGTTTTCCCTTAACATTTTGGTTTTTAGAACAGTGTGGTGGAAGGCAGGCATTACATGCTGTCTGTTATACACACTCCATCCTATACATAGAGGAGAAATGGAGTTCTAGGGACACAGACTAGAAATGGATTCGCTCTCAGCAGACATACCCACATGCTTCCTGAAAACATTTAGGTTTCGGAAAAAATGGAGGGAGCTGATTTGATAAAAGATCTACCTTCTGACTAATACAATGCACCACTTCCAGTCATTTTAACTCTTGCTGTGCTGCTCGAGTCAATGCTCACTTGGTTTCATAAACATTAGAAGCATTAAATCCACTTGTAACATTTGCAACATAAACACACAAATGTAACAAAAATGTAGAATATATAATATATGTTTTTTTTGTTTAACTATGGTTGGAGGTGAAGAGAAATCAAGTTTTCATGTAAACTGCTTAAGCACTTTTCATTAAAATAAAAAAAAAGTTAATATAAAATTTACTAGAGGAAGAAAATGGTTTACTGCATTAACCAGACAAAAATAATGCCACTCAAACTTGATTTTGCTGAGCCAGCTTGGCAATTGATTTCCTTATAAATACAAGATATCTTTGCGTTTTATATATTACTTAACATTAAAGCCTATATTTCATGGTGTAAAGAGCTCTGCCATTTATGCGAGTGTCTTTTATCCACTGTCTATCCTCATGCTGAAAATCTCTAATGCAATTTACCTCAGTGAAGTTCAGTAAACTTTAAAATGGAAAAAAAAATAAAAAAATTTGAATAACCATTAAATTCAGGAAATAAAACACGTGCTTTGGTGCTTACAAAAAAAAAAAAAAGAACTAAAAAATAATTAAACATGCAACTGTAATAATCATGGCTAGTAGTGGATATGTGAGACTGTTCTTCATGTTTTGAATTGCTCAGTTATGCCCTGAGGAGCCCACATTGGAGGCAACAAGAAGGCAGCCTCTTTCACACTATGCAACTTCATGTCAGTTGGCCTCTTTCCACAAGAGTCAATATTGGTCTTATTTTCCCAAACAAACAGGAGACGAAATTTAGGATAAGGATTCTGACGAATATGTTAGCTTAGAAGCGGCATCCCCTGAAAGTGAATCACTTGTTGGTTCCAATTCTCCATTTTGATGACCATCAATATTCAGCTTTTGGTCAAACACTAAAAAGGAAAGAAAAAGAAAAAAAGCAAGTTGGAATCTAGCGTTTACATGGTTTCAACAGGCG
Organism: Pelodytes ibericus; assembly: GCA_036172795.1. Taxonomy (NCBI): domain Eukaryota; kingdom Metazoa; phylum Chordata; class Amphibia; order Anura; family Pelodytidae; genus Pelodytes; species Pelodytes ibericus. The sequence continues at coordinate 95,867,475 of CM069861.1, forward strand.
TTTAGCCTATACAGTCTGTAGTAGACCTGAATTAATAGAGATTGATTTCCTGAAACATATTGCAATGTGTGACACCATTAAAATGTCAAGGCCATGACCAGTTGCATTATGGTACTTAGAAAGCTGACGATACCTTGCAGGGGTTTGGCATCGCCACTTCCATCCTTTTTGCTTGCTCCAGGGCTATTGCCTCCTTCTTCTAATTCGTCAAGGTACAAGCGATAACGATGTCCGCTCTCATCTTCATATTCTACATTTTCGTCATCAGAATCTATCTCTGGTGCTACGTACACTACTTCAAACTCTATTTCGCCTCGCTGCAAGACAAACAATTCATCAGAAAGAAAGGTCGAAGGGGGGGGGGGGGGGGGGGGGGGGAGGTGACGATTACCTTTTACTTCCTAAACAAACACAAAACTAGAATAATCCACACTTAATGCAATTTATAAAGTTTGTAAATATAAAGGAAATTGTTAAACTAAAGCAGCTGCTAAAATGTTGACATATTTATCTCTGGTGTCATGTTTGGCGAGTCTAACTAGAACTTTGTGGCCAACAACAGCATTTATATAACCTCATGCCTATCATTTGCACTATATTATCCTGTTTTACTTACTAGGGCTTTGTTAAACAAAACACATTGGCCCAGAGAACGTAAGCCAAAAAACTAATTTTATGTCTTGGTTGCCATCCTTCAAGGGGAACATTTGACCTGAGCTTTTTGTCATATTCATTTTCCTATACTCACCCATAAAGCAGGGCTTGACAAAAATTTGCAGAGTTTAAATTGGATCCTGAATTGGTCTCTGGCTTTTAGTTACTTTTAAGTGTCATAACAAAAGACAATCTACCACTCTATCTTAGTGAAGATGGACAAGCTTGGCCATCCTTTATGTGCAGTGTTACTATGTTTAAGCTTTTTACCTGTTGAGAGAGTATAGTAACAGCTTCTTTATGTTTGGCATCTCTTAAGTTGATTCCATTAACTGCCAAGATGGCATCCCCAACATGCAGCCCTCCACAGCGGTCAGCAGGCTGAGCAGGGTGGATTTCCGAGATTAGAATTGGAACTCCATGTTCTTTACCTCCCTGGTAAATAAGAAGCATGTTAACAGCATGCTTTATTTTGCAGATGGAGTAAAATCAAATTTTTGGGGAAACACCATACTAGTACCTCATTGCACAAACAAAATTTAAGGGACAACAGTAAACAAAAAGTAATTGAAAGAAGTCAACTGTTGATGTATATACAAATAAAATACCTTATTGAGCCCTCTTTATATAGCTGTCAGGGGACAGACATTGTTTAGACTCTTGGGATAGATTTGTCAGATGTTCCTTCATCTGACCCAAGACTAAGGAAGATCTGTACACCAGTTATCCCCCATCATGTCCACCCCTGAATGAGCTGTACAGAGAAAAGAGGGCTCAGTATGGTACTTTATTTGTATTAAAAGAGAAAATGATAACATCCAAACCTTTAATACTTAGGTTTAACATAGAAAGAACATAGAAAACCAAAAATTCACAGTTGTTGTGCTGTTAACATTTTAGCAATAATTAGGTGTACACATATTTTTTTAGGACCGTGATACAACAGCAAAGCAATGAACTGTCCAGCATTGAAAAACAAGAGATTTGTAGCTGGATCTTGGATAAGAAAAATCATTAGTTAATCTTGCACGGTTTAGGTCATTGTCCCTGCATACACTGCAGCAAGTCCCTATAACTACAGCTGAAGTGTCTAATAACCCACAGCAGGCACCCTCCCCATCAATTCCAGTTCATTGGCGCCTTGCAGTTCCGATGAATATTGGAACATTTTAAAGGAAAATGCAAGTGTCCTTTTGTGGGCAGTGTTTAAAAGAACTTGCACTTGTCAGGAGCCAAAATTCTAAACTAAAAAAAAATACTATATCTGAATCCTAAAGTAAGGAAATTGCCGATTTACACAATGGGAGAAAGGTAAGTTTAAAAAAAAAAAAAAAATTTGCTGCCCTGGCTAAACTAGACATCACACTGTTGATAGTCCAGATCTCCAACTCTTATGAGGTTACACAAAACTGCTCCGCCCCCTTACTAATGTGGAACAACGAAGACTATTTGGATACGTTTTAAAGTTCTCTCTGCTTCACTAAGCCCCCCCAAAAAAATTTGTGTCCTTGGGACTAACTACGGTTTTAACACTCTTAAAAGTACAGAAAAAGATTTCCTATTACCGTGATTGATATGCCAAGTCCTTCATGGTCCTCTTTAAGCAGTATAATTTTTCTGATTGGGCCAACTCCTTGACTTTTCTTTAGGCAGTCTGGGTCCTGCTGGTACAAAAGAACAGATCAAAGGTCTTGAATGGTCAAAACTACTCACTGAACAAGTATAAAAGACTAGACTTCTCGTCTGACAGCAGTGGACATTAAATGCCACACCATATCACATATATTGTACTATTAAGTTACACAAGTGTGTAATTAGGTCTTATTATTTTAGAGAACAAAAGAGAACTTACATGTCCTGGAGGTGCAGGCAAAGGACGCTTTAGGTCATTTCGGCCACGACAGGCTCTGATGACTGTTTTGTGTCTGTGCAGGTGGATCTCGGCTTCAAGCTGGTTCCATAATTTGTCGTGAGCAGGACCCTTCATATCCCGTCCAAGCAACTGAATCTGTTGCACCCTTCAGGATTTGTAAAATGAACAAAGTCAAACCATTAAAAGTGAGTCATATTGCGTATTGCAAACACCAATGCAGATTTCGCACACTTGATACTGGTGGTGCCTGGGTGCTCTTACTCACGGGCAGCCCCTTGGAGTTGCCATCCATTTTAATTTTTTTTTTAATGCGCAACTCACGCTAGTGTCTTAGTGCGGGGTGTCAGGTGACATCCAGGCACTCAAAAATAAGACAACTGAAGATCTGGCTGCAGGATCACACTAAGAAATTTATTTTTTCTTTAAATTTTGACTTGTGTGTGAGGTCTGAGTGACTTTCTGTGTATGTAAGTGACCGAATGTCTGTGAGAAGTGCGCATGTGCCCGTTTGTGTATGTAACTGACTGGCTGTGAGGTGTATGTATGTGATGGTCTGTGCTCGATTATGTGTGTATGTTTGCATGATTGATGTGCCATTGTCTGGCTCCTAAATTTTTTTTTTTGCTGGCTCCTAAAACTAAATTAAGTTAGTCAAGCCCTGGTGTACGCGATAGCAACCACTTGGTTAGTTAAATAATTGCCCGTTTTGTGTTAAAACTAAAAAAAAAAGTGAAGAAAATCAACTACTGAAGACTGTATGAATCTAACACTAATGATAGGTGCTCGAGACTGTTGAGTTCCTCATTGAACAAGTCAAAACAAGTAAGGAGCAGCACACAGTTTACTAAATCACAAATTGTAAAGATGGCAAACTTTTATTAACAGAACATCCAAAATATATATGGGGTAATGCATAAAAGTGGGCCTATTGTCATATGTACCAATGTATCACACGAACTCCAAAGAAAATGTTGGTACTGCTTCATACATCAGTCTTGATTTTCCATAGTTGCTATGATGCTCACCCACCCATTGTCCCACAAGCACACCAAGGTGCTTTCTAGTAGGTAAAAAATATGTCTGAGAACCATTTGGGGATGTAGTCACCATTTGCCATGTGTATATATATATATTAAACAAAATGTAAATTGTGCCTTTCTCCCCTCTCTCAGTTTCTAACTTTCATGTGCAGGAATATTTATAAGGAATAGTATCATTATATGAAAAGAACCTTACACTGGCAAGTCAGCAGCAACACACAACAAAATTTATATACAGCATAAAATGTACTGGCTAAGAACACTAACAGGTGGACATTCACCAAGGTAAAGGAAGGGAGGTAAAATATAAGTATTTTTGTATTGTTTTTTTTTTAAATTTTCTGGGGATCGTGTCTACCCCTTACTGCATTTGATATTTTAAAATCCCAAAGGTATGGCAACTTTCACATAGAGGGGGGAAAAAGAAAAAAAAAGAGGAGGCACTCTCAGGATGAAAAATGATTTAATTAATATTTATTTCAGCAAAAGTAATAAAGTACAAAAGTATAAAAATGACATGACAGGTAACACATCTAGTATGGTGAGTAGTAAGGCAGCTGGCATACTAGGTCCCCTACCGGTCATGCAATTTTTATATTTTTGTACTTTGTTACTTTTGCTAAAATAAATATTTATTAAATCATCAATCATTTTTCATCCTGAGAGCGCCTCTTTTCTTCTGCCTGCAGTGAAGGAATTGTGGAGGTTTGTAATTTATTTGGTGCCTGTATATTCTAGTTTTTTTGCTTTTTTAACTTTCACATAAAACACTAAATGTATTAAAAACAGGGCAAGCTCGTATTCTAGCTATAACTATCTTTAAAACGGCAATGGTTGGGGAAAAAATAAGATCAGGAGGCGGACATCTTGGGTCAGATTTTCATTTATCATATAACCAAAGCTTCTGAGCAACATGTATGCAGCCTGTGTGCAAGCGGAGAGGGGTCACTAGTGTTCTTTATCTATATTCTTTCATTAAAGTATTTCTTTATAAAATGCCTACAGTTTTCCATTAAAAAACAAACAAACCTTGAAGCCTAATCCCATATTCCACCTTAGCTGACTTGTCTCCATTTGTTTAACACTCACCTTCCAGCCAGCTCTTTATCCAAGTACTTTGCAGCCAGTCTAGCGCCATATACCTCTGCCTGGAGAACGGCAATGTGCCGTCTGAGGGATTCATTTTCCTTTCGAAGTAATTTCACCTCCGCTTCCAATTGCGCTTCCTTCACTTTTTCTTTTTTGTTTGCCTCGAGTTCTTTTTCCTACCACCAAAAGAAGTGTCACATTTACACAAGCCATCCTGTTTAAAGTAAAGCTCTTGAAATACACCAACCTAATCTATCAGTATTACAGTTCGGTTCAGTTTATTCCTTTACCTGAAATAGAGCTACCAATCAACACAAGAAGGAACCACAACAGCAGCCAGAACATGAGAAGTCCGCATACTGCATAGTTAGGGGTAGTATGGCACTATGTACAGCACAGAATTTAAAATGCACATTTTTTGTTTACATTTTGTTGTAAAGTTATAAAACGATGAGGGTTACGTTAAAAGGTAATTTTAATAAACACGGTCTAAGCAGGAACATTCCATTGTTTCCATGGTGACTGGACCACTTTAAAAAAATGTTAAAAAACAACAACTTACTCCACAGAGTTTTTTATCCAAAAATATTTATTTGTAGTCACTTAATTGTGAACTTACAATAAAGGCCTGCAGCCCGAAACGAGTCAAGCAGTCTCTCTCGTCGCCCTTGCACTGAGTGACTATAAATAAATATTTTTGGATGAGAACCTCTGTGGAATACATTTATTGCTGCTATTATAATCACCAGAATACATATTTTCTTCACCTATTGTTTAACACAACCATGTAAAGATTAATTTTAAAGACTTGATTTTTTTGTAGCAATTTGGACAATTTTAATTCTACTAGATTCAAGCATAATAGATAGCTAGCTAGCATAATCAGGTCTTCACTAATAGTGTTGATATCATAAAGACACACACAAAAAAAAACAATGTGTTTCAATGAGTTAATATTAAATGACCTAGCAAAGAGAAGAGACATTCTGTGTCATAAAAGTGTACTTTTTTTTGATTGAATATCCAACATCAATTAATCATTGCAGCCGTACTGGTTTCCCTCACATCACAAAGAATAAAGCCCATCCTATAACAAAGGGTGGCAGTGCTGTCCAATGCTGAAGGCACATAATCAATTGCAAGAAATATGAAATAGACAGGAAGCCAAGCTTTGTAGTAGTTTTTAGACTAAGTGAGTAGGAGAGCATGCACACAAACCAAACTCAGCTTCACATCAAATAGCAGAAATGCTCAAAGCATTAATAACCAGAATTACCTGGCAACGAGGCTACAGTGAAAAGAATTGTGTTTAGATATTTATTTAAAATATAATGTAGCGAATTGTAATAATCCTCCAAATGAGCTAGTGCTGTGTATTTACAAAGTGATAGGCAAGAAAGAATACTCACCAGAACTTCCATAGAAGGGACAGACTTAAAGCAAGAAAAAAAAGGTTTAAGGTTAGGATAGCTCATAGACGTTAGAGCAATATATTAGAAGAAAATGGAAATTGGAAAATTGATGTAAAACACTAAAATTCATCAAACTTCAGCCAAAAGGAAACACATGATCCAATACAGAGACATGACAGCAAATTTCACTATCACTTACATTTTTATACATGCTAAGCGTTTTTAAACATATACTCTGCCTAGTATACAAAGGGGGAAAAGCAATAGCTGCACTGAATCTTTCTCTGAATTGTAGGCAAATAAGAATTGCTTTGTCTAACTGCTAAATGTAAAAATGATAACAGCCTCTGGTCTTGTGTAATGATGCAATGGCCCTCTTGACTATGTGGTGGATTACCTAACAAAACAATCCTCTACTACAGCGATGGCTAAGCTTGGCACTGCAGATCTTTGACTGAACATCATGGTATATATCACTCCCTGTCAGCCTTCTGACTGGCTGAGCATCATGGAATAAGTTGTTCTCAGAGATCTGCAGTGCAAAGCTTAGACATCACCGCTCTAATATAAAAGCTGTATTTTATTCCCTGTAACCATCCTTTGAAGGGCATAGTGGTTTCTTGATGTTTTAGACTGAACCCCTTTCCGAGTATTTTCTTTTCTGACAGATAGTTCACTAAAAAAAAACTTTAAAAAGGGGAGTAGTTTGTCTTTATCAATGAGGCAGATCCTGATCTGTCTCAATGCATTATGGGTGAATGGAGCATTTTGGCATTGTGTTTATTTGCCTCATTTGTTCAGTGAATACTTATAAAGCATAGCTTGCTAGTGCACATACTTTTAAAAACGAACTACCGATAATCAGTAAAATACATCTAAAGTGATAACCAGGGATATCGGACAGTGTGTGATTGGGACCTTTTATTTATATTTATTTTTATAATCAGTTTGCACTACCACCCACCGGCTGAGGAAGACTTTGAAGCGCGTCCTGTGGGGTGTAGCGTTTTTGTTATAGTGCAAGCAGTACCTAATTGTTCAAATACCTGGCGGGTGAACAAACCCAGTGGTAAGGGATTTCTTGTATTTTTGTATTATTTTATACTATATTATATTTTTTATTCTGCTGTATGTTATTTATTTTGTATTAGTGTGACCCATGTGACCACCTGTTTATATATGCACACAGTGGCTTATTTTTTTTGTCCTATATTTGTATATACTATTTTATATTCTTTTCTTGTGCAATAAATGTATAACCTTTTTTTTTTTTATACCATATATATCTGCCTCTTGAGTTTCCATTATTCCTTTGCTTTACACCTTCGCGCTGTCTCCTTTTTAATTAGCATATCGATTAAACAAGCTGTTTGAGATGGCAGGCTGGGATTCTTAATTTGACTTTGGACTAAAATTATGGTACAACTGAGAGAAGCAGTCAAAAGGCAATAAGGGTTCAATCCCATGTTAAGAAAGGGTTGCAATATAGGAAACTCCTTCAGCATGGTTAGGTTTAGTGACATCACTACAGGATTCCTCCAATAAAACATAACACACAGTCTCTGCTTTGATCCCAGTGTAAAATTGACATTTGTCTTGCTTTGCTACAGTCTGTTGCTCTGATTACACTTGGGGACTTATGAATTGTAAAAGTTAGATTTTTTTGCTCACCAATTTGGCTTTGATGGCCCCGGAGTCCACACTCTGGCCTGTCTTGGCATGGAGCTGCAGTTGTACCGCATGCAACTGTAAAAGCTGATCATGAACCTCTTTATCTAGTACCACTTTTTCCGCCTGGGTCTCCGTAAGCTCAGACTTCAGATCAACAATCTGTGCCTAAAAGAAAAAAGCAAGAATATAAAACATTACCAAGTATCCTTTAAAAGAAAGGATTGACAGGTGTCTGTTAATATATAAAGCCTTCTGTCTATCTCCTTAAAGACAGATTTAATTTGAATTATTCTTAACATTAACAGTATCACTGTTCCTCTATACTGTATACTTTCTACAAAGTTTCAGCAATAATTTCCATCTGAAAGAATGTGTTCGGTTAATTTCCGAGCCCAGAATAATGAAATGGAGACTACTGTACGAGGTGTGTCCAATAAAGAGTAGTGCAGAACAAGGTCACTTCTAATAAACCCGTCCAACAGGTCTACGCTGGGGTTAGAGTTACTTTAAAGAAATCTTTGTACTAAAAAAGCCACTATAAAAAGGTAAAAATATATATTTGTTTTTAGAAAATAAAGCGTCATTGTTAAAATGCAATTAGAACTTTAATAAAAAAAAATGCCTAATATATTATATTTAAGCAAATTATTAATGTTTACAGACCAAATCAGGAGCCCGGGAACTAATTTTTGTAGCCAGCATTATGGGTTATGGCACCTTAGCTCCAAGGCTTCGTCAAACCCTTCAGAAATGTAAAATACATACACATACTTGACATGGCTAAAACAGGGCTCCTAAAATCTGCTGTTGGCTGCTAACATTTTCTGATTTTTACTTAAAATTCTATTGAAGTAGACAGTGACAGTTCTAACAAGGGAGAATTTTAACAAACTGCCATGATGAAAATGCCATAATTATGCCACATTGAAAGGCAGAGCACTTTTATTACAGGTTTGCCAATAAATTATCCATGTTTGTCTATTGGGTGTGCACATTTGTTGATTTTATACACTTGTCAGAAATGGGTGCAGCTGAAATAGCCAAATCCACATAATTTTTACCATCTCTTATTTGTGCATAGCTCCCATTTCTATTGCGACAGTCCCAGTACTTTCAGTGCCCTGACAGGGATGTCAGGAAAAAAAAAAAATACTGCATCCATGATTGTGAAGATTTTTTTTTTTCAAGGCCCTGGAAGGAGATCTACTCCGAGCGCGTCGCCCTGTGCCCAGCCTCAGCAGCTAATGCCCAGGATTGCACCTGCATCACTCAAGGTTTTTTTAGTTTAGAGTTGTGTTATGGACCTTTCACTCTCTACTACTTTTTCGTTATTCTTTTCATTTTTACCGTTTTTTTTCGTTTTTTTGCCAGTAAAGACTTTACTCTGCATGTATTTACTATTTCATTTTTGGATCTACGTTTTTTTCTTTTGATACTACTTTACTTGTTATGGTATTGTTTTGATGCAGGTCCCTGGATTTATTTCAGCAGGAGGCTCTCTTGTGGACTCTTTTTTTGCCATAAGATTTTTTTCTTTAGTACTTATTTCTTGTACTCCCTTATATATATCCACTTTTTCTATTTTTTTGTGTGCTTATTGTTATTTTTAGTGGTCGGCCGTGTACTGGACATATATTACTTGCCTTTTCTATACCCTTTTGAGCCCTTGACCATTTAATTTTTGGATATACTCTGTACTCATATATTTTTTGTTTTTTGGCTTTGTATATATTTTTTTGTGCTTATTTTTTTGTGCTTTCTTTCTACTTTTCCTGCAGTTCCTGTATTTTTTCTATTTTTCATTTTTACATTTTTGTACTTTTGTACCTTTATTTTTTTTCTCTTTTTTGCATATTTCTCTGCTGTGCCTGTCCCTAGCCTACATTGCATTCCTGCATATATTTGCTCTTTTGTTTTTTCTCCTATTCTTTGCTCATTATTTATTTTTACTATTTTTTTCATATATTACGCATTTTGTTACACCTCTTTTTCTCCTTACCATATTACCTAGATGTGTCGTTCCTATCCCATTCATTAAATAAATATATTTTTATTCATACTTCAGTGTGCATGTCTGCTTACTTGTTTCAATATATTTTCCATATATATGCCCCCTAGGAGAGAGCATACAAGCAGTCTATCATATTGCACCTGTACTTATTACGTATCCCAGGTTGGCAGTTCTCTAAACCCTTATTCTACTTTATTTTTTTTTTTCAATCTGCACACACACCTCGTAAAATAAATGCTTTATCTCGCGGGGTCACATGACGTGATTTTGTGAAGTCACATGACCCGGCGGAGGTCTGTGTGAGCTGCCGCTCATAACAGCATTCAACACTCAACCTTGTCACGCGTGTGGGAGCTTTCTACTACCCCATAGGTCCCAGACCATCAACAATGGCAAGATGTGTGTTCACTTTACATTACGATTCTAAAAAAGGTAGTATATCCTAAGGGTAAGCCAGATTGGATTTGATGAGTCGCCAAACAGCTGATCCGTGGGCCCACCTCGCTCCCCAAACAGCTTGCCAGTGCCATATGTCCGTGTCAGCTTATCAGTGCCCAAAGGTGATAAATTTCACCTGCCTGATATAAATGCTGTGCTGTGTCAACTGCATATCAAGAATGCATAGTTGTGTTGGTGGAAACTTGGTGATAAAATAACTAGGTGGTGGAGCTAATTGAGTCAGCTGGTCAGAGGGTAAAGTTTAAAGTAAGTAATTGGTAGCTGTGCTGCAAAGTGTCGCTGGAATTTCTTTTTTTAAATGTTGCCAACTATTTACCTGGTTATATTACTATTTCTCAAAGCTTATTATCTGGCCGTGTCTTATGTTAAGGATTGCCTTATGCATATCCAATGCATGCAAATCACAGCTCTGGACCGTTTCAAATGATTACACACTAATATGCAGGAAACATTTATATACACCCACGCATACATGACAAACTATGCAGGCATATTTACATTAAATAAGGTGGTTTAAAAAAAGTAAGACACTAAGCACAAAGACATTTCTTTATATACACACAGAGAATGCCTAAATATAAACTACATTGGGTACAGCTAGCTAAATTAGTGACAGCACTTTGCAAGAAACCAGGACTGCCCACACTAGCTGAGTAGGTCAATTAAATTTTTCTTTTGCTGCAGGAACCAATGATAATAATTTCATTTAAATTAATGGAATTTCCTGTCTCTCTAGTGATGTCATCAGACAATGTGTTGCACTGTTAAATGGACGGTCTGGTGTCCAAAAAGCATCTTCCAAATATTAATGTGCTTTCAAAATACTTTAAAATGCATGTTTTACATCTTGCATTGCTTAAAATATAAAATACTTACGGCTAGATGAAAATACAGCCCAGTAAAAGTCCTTTCCTTTTTGTTTTTGCCGCAGGAACAAATGAGAATAATTTAATTCAAATGAATGGAAGTTCCAGTCTCTCTAGTGATGTCATCAGACAATGTGTTGCACTGTTAAGAGATCCTACTGTGTACGAGAGCAAGTCTATTACAGTCCACACAATGTATTCTTTTGTAGTATCATAGGAAGTGACTTAATGAAACAAAACTTTATATGCTCAGTGTCTTTATAATCAGTGCTGAAGTACCTGCAGAAAACATGCAAGTAATCACTGGGGGAGGGCTTGAGTTAAATATTAAAAATGTGATTTATGCAGAATGCCTGCCTCAAATCACACTGAAAAAAAGCCTGTTTACTAATCAAGCAGTAATCTTCATCTTGCACCAAAGTGAGTTTGGGGGCGAGGCTGTCCCTTTTAAAATGATTGGGTAGCAAATAAGCTTTTAACCTTTCGAACTGTCACACGTTATTTTTATGAATAGCAAGTTGTCCACCTCTTTTAAAGACTGTGAAAAACAAGTAACCCTTGAATGAATGTCTATTTAATTTTCATCATTCACTGCACAGAGAGAATATTTCTTATTTTAACAGCAGTTAAGAGAGTGAAACATTAACAAGTTTAGAGCCTGTGTGGTTGGATAACTTAAGAGAATATTTAAAGTTTATGATTTTTGGGGTTTAGGAGGAAATGTATTCCAATTGCATGTACAGACACTTGAATATCCATATAACCAGCCTTTGTTATTCAATCGTCTACCCAGAAAGAAAGCAAGTCTTATCTTTGATTTCTGAATACCAAACAATTATATTACTTTTACTATGTTAATGTTTTATTTGCATTTTTAAATATATCAGAGCAAGACAGGTGAGCCAGGCATTTAAGTTTTATTAACCCCTTCGCGACAATGGATGTGTCAGGCACATCCTGCTGGGAATTCTGTTACCGACAATGGACGTGCCTGGCACGTCCTGCGGTAAAATAAGCGATTTTCGCGATCAACGATTTAAGGGTGCTTTAAGGTTGCTGGTCTATTGCCTCAATGTCGAGGCAATAGTCAACACCGAAATTTCCTCTCTGGGATACCCACGATCGCCCCACGGAGCGAACGTGGGCACCATATTGACGGAGCGGCATGACTGCCCCTAGAGACAGCAAGCAACATTGCAATGTAAAAAAAAAAAAAAAAGATTTGATTAACTTAAAACTGGTATTATAATTAGATTAGCCTATAGGTTAAAATTAAATAATTTTTAGCATAAGAGATAGGGTTAAAATTAGATTAAAATTAAAATATATTAAGGGATAGCATAAGGGTTAGAGTTGGGGTTAAATTTAGTGTTCGGGTTGGGGTCAAAAGGTCAATAAAGGAAAAAGCACACAAACACTATTTTTGTTTTTTTGCCCCATAACTGGCAACAAAATACCGAAAAATATGAAAACATGCATATTTCTCAACTTGGGACAACATTTAGAAACTATTTAGATGGGGTCTTTTTTAATGATTGTATTTGTGTAAAGTATATTTTAGGTCAAAGTTAGAAAAAGTGTTTTTTTTTTTTTAATTTGTCATAATATTTTTATTTTTTTGTAGTAAATTATAAGATATGATGAACATAATGGTATCTAATGAAAGCCCTTCTTATGACGATAAAAACAACATAATTTGTGTGGTTCCAGTATGTGAGAAAGAAGAAAATGACAGCTAAACACAAACACCCCAGAAATGTCAAAACAGCCATGGTCTCCAAGGGAAAATCAAGGTAAAAATGTCTTGTCATTAAGGGGTTAAACTCATCATTTAATACAGAGCACCACAACTATGCAATAACCTCATGGACACCATCAAATCATTCTCCAGTCTAAAATCCCTTAAGAGATCTCTAGCAATAGATCTAAATACAGAACACACCTGTTATCCTGATTGACTATCTTTCTTGTCTGTTTGTGTTCTGTGTTAAATTTGTTAGTTTGTATTTTATTATTATTATATTGTACTCTACTGTAACAATGAAAAGTTTGTGGGCCCATGACATCCTTAAAAACTAGAGAAATCTCAATGGATTTTTCCTGGTAAAATACTTCATAAATAAATAATAAAATAAAATCTACAATACAATAACATACACTAGTTAGTTGATGAAACCGAAAGCATAATTAACCCCTAGAGGTGTGATAACCTATTTACACACACCCACTAGTGGCACAAATGAAATTATCAGGTTCTTGGCACATGGTCATTATGTGCTCCATTAGATTTGCTTTTTAAATATAAGAAAGGCAAAGCAATGGATTGTTCTGCAGAAGGAAGTGAGAACATAATGGATTTTTTTAATGGACTAGATTTGTAGAAACAGAATGCGTCAGCAGATAAGAGCCATTCAACCCATCTGTCCATATATGCTGTAAAATCCTCAAAACTTCTTATCTGGCATCACATGCTTATCCAGTGCATGCTTTTACAGCTATGGAGAGTTTAAAAGACCACTGTGGATGTTAGAAGAATTTAGAAAGAAAGAAAAAACGAAGATTCCAAGCTCATGGATTTTTTTTTTTTAACAACATGTTGTTAAAGCAGACCACAGGAGATCGTAACCCATAGTAACATATCCAGATGGCTTGTAGCTGAAGAGTTACTATGAAGTCACACTGGCACACTGTGTGACAATGCCTCATGGACTGCATGATTTCATACACCGAAAACATGAGACTCAGGGAGAGACTGTATGAGGTCAGAGGTAGGCATTAAAACAAAACCTTCTGTGCTTTTAGTCTCAGTCTATTACCATTAAAAATGGACTAACTCTGCAAGCCAACTTTGGATTCAGGCAAAAGACCACTTCTGTCAGATTAAGATTAACAATGCTCCTAGAAAGCAATTAGCGATTCTTTTGAAATTGCAGAGCTGGTTCTCCGTAACATGCAGCACTGATTGGTTTACAGAGTCTGCGCTGCTGCATAGTGTATCTTGCTATGGGCTGTGTGCCACTCGACTGACGCGCACAAAGCAGTGACCTTCTTTTTTATTAAATAAAAATATTTTTAATGATAACCATTCTTTAAACAAATGACATATCTGCTAAGTGCATGGGTGGATTGCTGTGCAAGAAAGTATCAATTTACAATATAAACCAATTAAGAATAGTTGTGCTTAGTTGTGTCTCTCACGCTCTCTTTGGAATCACATATACATACAGGCCTTGTGCATTTTTACAAAGAGTCTTGGCCAAATTGTCAAAATGGAACAAAGCTGAGCACAGAAGGGCTTAAAACGTCTGCATTATTGTAAAAGGCCCACTTGAGGGACTCATAGATTGTATGCTCACTTGTGCCTCTATGGAGGATAAATATCTATGAACACATAAATTTAATCCTGCTCTAAACGGTGGTATGCATCCAAAAACAAGACATGCACTTTTACCATCAATGGCTCCTATACACACAGTGAGCAAGGGCTCCACGTCTTGAGATGTGCAGGTTTTCTGGTTCCCTTTTCCCCCCCTCTTGTACCAAGCACTCCCACACCCCTTTATTCATCTTCTCTTTACCAAGACCCCTTGACCATCATTTGCCTAAGATACAAATCACCCTTTTAAAAACACTGGAGAGCATAGTTCAAAAGTATAATTTCTCGTGACTTATGATCCCATTGAGAGTGGGCCTGAAGCACAATCTAAGCCTAAAAGTGTAATAAAAGATTGACTCACTAACAAAACACAGGTGGACAAAAAGTTGTAAAATGGAAACACAATGGGACTCAAGGTATGTTTTGCAACTACGTTTTTAAGTATATATGTGTGTCAATGTTGCCTATGATTAAATGTCCCCAAACGCAAAAGGCAGCTGGCAAGCATTGTCAAACACGCCAGGATCATAATTATCAAGTCTTTGAATGCAATAAAATAACTTTTTACTTTTCATTGAGTAGAATTCCTGACCGATTTTTCTTTTTTTTTTTGTAGTTTACCCTACATTAAATATAAAGTGTAGTTCTCTACAGTTTTTAAAGCAGTGTTTGCCAAATATGTTTAGACTTTTGGAACTAAATACACCTACTTCTGGAGCCATCCTTGTAATTTTAGGATACAGGGAGTAGGTACTTCCATTAGATTCTATGTAAAACCATTAAAAATGTTAGGAGCCAAGAGGGATTTGTCAAGCCCAGATGTGAAGTCAGCAGCAACTCTGAACATTTACAGTGCTGATAACTAGTTTTATCCTCTTGTGGAAGGGTTTGTAAACATCCAAACCACAACATTTCTATGTTATTGTTTCCCTTTTTTCTTAACCCCTTGACGACAAAGGACGTGCCAGGCACGTCCTGGGAGAAACTCCCTTAACGACAAAGGACGTGCCTGGCACGTTCTGCAGTGAATGAAGCGGTTTTCGCGATCAATGATCGCAAAAAAACGCTTTAACAGTGCTGGTCTATAGCCTCGACATCGAGGCAATAGCCAGCACCGAAATTTCTATTTTGGGACCCCCACGATCGCCCCACGGAGCGATCGTGGGGAGCCATATTGACGGAGCATGCTGCTCCGTCAATATGGCTAAGCCCTCTGCCGGTCTGAGCTTCGGAAGTGAAAGTAACTTCACTTCCGTCGCTCTGAATATGCTACTTGACTGCCCCTAGTGGTAGTTTAGTAGCATTGCAATGGAAAATATTTAAAATACATATTTAATTAATTAAAAACAGGTTATTTAGCTATATTAGCCTATAGGGTTAAAATTAAATATTTTTTGGCATAAGGGATAGGGTTAAAATGAAATTAAAGTTAAAAAATATTAAGGGATATAATAAGGATTAGAGTTGGGGTTAAATTTAGTGTTAGGGTTAAATTTTGGGTTCGGGTTGGGGTCAAAAGATCAATATAGGAAAAAACTAAAAAACACTATTTTTGGTTCTTGCCCCATAACTCGCAAAAAAATACCGAAAAATATGGAAACATGCATATTTTTGAACTCGGGAGAACATTTAGAAACTATTTAGACGGGGTCTTTTTTAATGATTTTATTTGTGTAAATTATAAGATATGATGAACATAATGGTATCTAATGAAAGCCCTTCTTATGACGATAAAAACAACATAATTTGTGTGGGTCCAGTATGTGAGAAAGAAAAAAATTACAGCTAAACACAAACACCCTAGAAATGTCAAAACAGCCATTGTCACCAAGGGAAAGTCAAGGTGAAAATGTCTTGCCACTAAGGGGTTAAAAGTACAAAAGAAAAAAATTATCTTCCCGGTCAGGCTGAGGATTTGATTGTTATTTATACACTGTCAAGTATGGACATTTTTTTGCTTCTAGTTAATTGATTTACCTTGCAGTTTAATCCTCTGTTTGTTTTTCAAAATAAAACAAATGACTGAAGACCCCTTTTAACATAGTAACATAGTAATTTAGGTTGAAAAAAAAAACAAGTCCATCAAGTTCAACCCTTCTACCTATCATTACAGCTTTTGATCCAAAAGAAGGCAAAAACCCATAAGGAAGCTATTTCGAATTTTGCCTCCTGGGGGAAAAAATTTCTTCTTGACTCCAAGAGGCAATCAGATTTCTCCTTGGATCAATAAGCTCTTTTATTAATGCTTATTCTATTATTAATAGCCCTGTATGTTCTGCTTTCCTAAAAAAACATCCAAACCATTTTTAAATGCATCTATTGTGGTTGATAGCACTACCTCTCTTGGCAGGGAGTTCCATAACTTTATTGTCCTTACCGTAAAGAATCCCTTCCTTTGCTGTCTATAAAATCTTTGCTCTTCCAGTCTGAGGGGGTGACCTCTTGTTCTTTGTACCTTTCTGTTAATGAACAGGTCACTGGAGAGCTCTTTATATTGGCCCTGCACATATTTATATAATGTTATCATATCCCCTCTGAGATGCCTTTTTTCTAACGTATATAAATTCAATTTTTTAAGTCTCTCTTCATAACTAAGATCCTCCAAACCCCTTATTAATTTTGTAGCTCTCCTTTGCACTTTTTCTAGTTCCTTAATATCCTTTTTAAGGACTGGTGCCCAGAACTGTACTGCATATTCAAGGTGAGGTCTTACCATTGATTTGTAAAGAGGCAAGATGATATCCTCCTCCCGTGAATCTATACCTCGTTTTATACATGCCAATATCTTATTGCCCCTTGCAGCTACTGACTGGCATTGGGCACTGTTGCCAAGTTTGTTGTCTATAATTATTCCTAAATCCTTTGCATTAGTAGTTTTTCCCAGGGAAAAACCATTT
Source organism: Pelodytes ibericus (assembly GCA_036172795.1). Lineage (NCBI taxonomy): Eukaryota > Metazoa > Chordata > Amphibia > Anura > Pelodytidae > Pelodytes > Pelodytes ibericus. The sequence continues at coordinate 95,884,823 of CM069861.1, forward strand.
AACGTATATGTTGCTTTGTTATAATTTTTCCCATAATGCATAACTTTACATTTGTCTATATTGAACCTCATTTGCCACTTTACTGCCCAGTCCCCCACTCTGTCCAAATCTTCCTGTAAAGAAAAAACATCAAGATTAGTCTTTATTGCCTTACCTAATTTAGTGTCGTCCGCAAACACGGAGACAATGCTCTCAGCACAATGTGGAAGATCATTAATAAACAAGTTAAAAAGAAGAGGGCCCAAAACAGACCCCTGAGGTACTCCGCTTAATACCCTTGTCCAATCTGAGGATTTTCCATTTACAACAACCCTTTGTGTTCTATCTTTTAGCCAATTTTCAATCCACATACACACATTTGCCCCCAAACCTATTTCTCTCAATTTGTAGAGTAACCTTTTGTGTGGAACTGTATCAAATGCTTTCGCAAAATCCAAATAGACCACATCAACTGCCACACCTAGATCTATATTTTTACTGACTTCTTCATAGAATGTTATTAAGTTTGTTTGACAAGACCTATCTTTTCACAAAACCATGCTGACTCTTACTAATTATATTCTGGTTCAAGATGTATTCTTGAGTGTATCCCTTTAGCAATCCTTCAAATAGTTTCCCCACTACAGATGTCAAGCTCACTGGCCTATAATTACCTGGCAGAGATTTTGATCCCTTTTTAAATATTGGAATGACATCCGCCTTTCGCCAGTCTGTTGGCACTGTACCAGTTTTAAGTACTTTTCATTTTGTTTTAAATACAATAATCTGTTCAAAATCACTAAAAAGCAGGAATAGCTTGTGTTCAACAGACTGACTTTGCTTTGGATTGTAGTCAATCCCACACTCTGTTGCCAGCGAATACAGAGATAAAGTGGATACCTGTAAATATGTCCCTGGCCTAAACTATATCCACAATAGTTTACAAACCAGTAATTCCTGCCTGTTGGTAATCTCAGTTGCCTGCCCTGCTCAATTGATTTGCATAACAAACGTTTTAGACACTAAAGGATGTGTCATTGGATGGAGCTGGAATCTTTGTTTCATTTCATCTATTTGATTACTTATCACTTCTAAGCCATCTTCCCAATGTCCCAAATAAACTATGTAGTGGATTCATACACAATGAATGGGTAAACGACCAAGATCTCACCCCAATTTTAAAAATGCAAATAAATGAAATGATGACCAGTACTCTGCAGTATTGTGGTATTTATTCAGTGATCATGGAATAAATACCACATTACTACCGAATGCTGGTCAATATTTAATTTATTTGCATCTTCCTAATATCAGCCTTCTTTTTCCTAAATCTTTACACTTTTTAGATCTTATTAAATTATTTCCATTCCCATGTTTGTCTAACACATTTCACATAAAAATTTTTTTAGATAAAAATGGAGTTTACTCTAACCAGAATTTTACTTATTAACTCAATTGAAGAGTTCTATTTAGGAAATTGGGTTTGGACGATAGTACAAAATTCACTGTATTTGATAACTCAATCCCACTGCACTCCATAATTTGCCCAGTAGGTAGATCACATCATGGTTTTATTCTCTGAAAATGCATGGTATAGGGCCAGAGCTGTATTTACCGCGAGGCATCCTAGGTGGATGCCTAGGGCGGCAAATTTTGGGGGGCGGCAGCGCTCCCCAGCACTGAAAAATTTAAAAAAAAAAAATAAAAATAAAAAAAAAATTTAAAAACCCCGGCCCTTTAAAAAAAAAAAAGACTGCGCTTGCAGGCAGAGACGGAGGTGAGAGGGGCCAGGCTGCACGGGGAGCTGAACAGGCAGCACAGAGAAACCTCCGTGCTGCCTGTTCGGCTCCCCGTGCAGTGTGACACGGAAGTGCCGACAGTCACGTGACGGGCGCGCTGATGTCATACGCGCGCCCGGTCGGCAGCATGGAGGGACCATGCTGCCTGCCACTAGCCACCAGGGAAAGGTAAGTGCTGATGGGAGTCAGAGTGTGTGTGATGGGAGACAGTGTGTGTGACCGAGCGTGATGGGAGTCAGAGTGTGAGTGATGGGAGACAGTGTGTGTGACTGAGTGTGATGGGAGTCAGAGTGTGTGACTGAGTGTGATGGGAGTCAGAGTGTGATGGGAGTATGAGCTTGATGTGAGTCTGAATGTTATGTGTGATGTGGGGTCATGAAATGGAGGTGATGGGGCATGTCTTAGGTGTGTAACGTGGGTGTGCAGCTTGGGTAGGGGGGTGCCCGGATTTTGTCTGCCTAGGGCAGCACAAAATCAAGATACACCACTGTATAGGGCTATAAATCAGTAAGATGAAGACTAGTCAAAAGACCAATGCAGCCCAGGAGTCTATTTTATTATCAATATCCCTGAATAAAATGTCAGTGTATTCATCGTAATTTCCTGGAGCATTGGATATACAAATAAGATCAATACAGCTTATTCCTTCAGGTGTAGCATTTAATTAACAATATATTATATATATATATATATATATATATATATATATATATACATACATACATACACCTAAGAAAAATCACATGAGATGCACTTTGTCATCTCCCACCCAAGAACAGACACAGGTTCTACCAGGTGAAAACAAGATTTTTGCTGTTATGGTGACAAAAGGTATTCAACCCATCACCGCCATCTCTTTGTCACATGCCTACAAGTTAGAATTAAATCGGCCCCACAAAAAAATGGACAGTTTTTCTATGCAGGATCTGTAATTTAAAGTGGCAGTAATAATACTAGCGAAGCAGCCTATCATCATCTCTTTTCTGTCATGGACTGAGATGCAGCAAACAAGCTTGTTCTGTGTTAGCACAGCGGTACACTCACCTCTAGTTTATGGTTGATCTGACTGACAGTCTGCGCCTTGTGACACAACTGTGCAAAACACGAACTCAGGCTGGTCATTTTTTGCCGACCCTCATAGGTGATGTCGGCCTGGTCCGGGTCGATCTCTCCCAGGAGCAAGTCCACATCCACAAACGCTTTATCAAACTCCTTCTCTAACACTTCCAGCCAGCGGAACATAGACATGCCGGGCACAGGCCCAGAGGGGGAAGCTGTCGAGGCAACCGAACATGGAACTGCCGACATGACGGCGACAACGGATAGCTGGGGACAGGAGAAAAGGTGAGAACCGTCACCCACACCCCACGCAGCTGCGACCTACCCACTGATTGGCTAAACGCAATCAGCTAAGGCGTTCCTGATTGGCTTCCTGGACGGAAACGTCATACATGACGAGACGGTTTAACAGCTACGGAGGTTTCTGATTGGGATACAAAACGCCACGTGACTAAGCGCACGTTCCTGATTAGTTCAGGACATAAAGGAGGCGGTTTATTGTTGGTGTAAGTCAGTTACGGTGAGGGTGTAGGTAGCCGATAGAGGCTTATATTAACAGATTATAAATCGCTGTTGTAACTTTGTCTTCTACTGCACATAATTTTGTGTCAGATTGCGCCCAGACTTTCGCTAAATAATGGAGACTGCTAGCGCAGTGAATGTATCGGCGATTAGCTGCTCTCTCCTGCCACAACTGAGGATGTCACGCAAGATGTGCTATCCTCCTAGAGTAACCAATTGACTGCTGTGATGCTTATGGTCACATGATGAGGGTACGTTGCATTAGTGACAGAGGAACAGTAGGGAGTGAGCTGCCCCCGACAGTGCAAATTAGGAACGCGGAAGTACAGGCACATTTTGGTGTTATATCCGTTCACCCTTTACACCAATGAATGAGCTCCTGGTATAAGTAATGGCCTTCGTTACTTCGCACTGATTAGCGCCAAGAGACTGGTTGACCCTGCTTAGAAGGGTAGTCCACAGCAGCCGCATTGGCAAAACGGAACTGAACTATACATTCTAAGCAAAAATATCATGACATTCCTAATTCACTGCAGAAGAATATCTGGCAGCTAGCCAATAGACTGGCTGAGCATAATGAGAAGCTTAGTGCCAAGAGGAGATAAGATAAAAGGCTTTAAGCCAAGCACAAATAATATGGATCTTTAATCTAGACACTTTAGTTCCCAGTGGTCTTAACCCCTTAGTGACCGAGTGTTATGCTGCTTTTGATGTACCTTGAAGACCAGAATTCCATTATTTTATTTTTTTAATGTTTTTTTATTCATGTTTACTGAACTGTGAATTTCTTTCTTTGTGTTCAGTCCACCCACACAAATTCTATATCATTTTTTTAAATGATTGATAGGGCTTTCATTTGATACTATTATTTTCATCATATGATATAATTTACTATTAAAAAAAATATGCCATAAAAAACACTTTTTCTAATTTTGACTTGATTTTTTTAAACAATTACAAATGGTAAAAAAGACCCCATCTATATATTTCTAATATTTGTCCTGAGTTTAGAAATACCAATGTTATCATGTTTTATTTCAAGTAATAGAGCAATAAACAATATTAACCCTAATTATAACCCTAACCCTAGATCTGGGGTTTGCTTTTTCCATTTATTTATTTTCAAACTACAGTTTCTGACTGCCTCTAGGGCCAGTCAAGCAAGTTTCAGAGCGAGTGACAGAAGAGACTTTTTGTTCTCTCACGTCCGTCGCTCTCTGCTGGGAACGCTGTATTGGAGGAGCATGCTCCTCCAATACAGCCCCAGTGATCACGGTGCCCTGAGGGCACAGAAGGTGTTGCATGATGCCTCCTTGCAACACTTTTACACACATACATGGGTGTAGGAACCCCCAAAAATCTGGGGGGGGACAGCATTTTTGCTCGCCGGGTATATTCTTATTCAGTAAACTGGGTGTTGTTCATAACGTTAAATTTTAAGTTCAACTGCTAATATTTACACATTAACAGCATGAACAACATTATTTACTCAGTCTGTGTCTCTGTGGTCCCAGCAGTGCACATACCAGCCAGCAGCTTTGCTTGAAGAAGGTTCCTCCTTGCCAGGCTGCCACTACTCCAGTCCAGCCTGAGACATGTGCGTCCACCTTCTGCAGTCTGCACCACATTCCGCCCGTGCTGCAGTGAAACCGGAAGTAGACCCCGGAGTGCTGATTACGCTGTTCGTGTAGCTAACAGCTACACTGCGTGCATTCGAATACTGAACACTAGGTGTTCGGAAGCCGAATGCACCGAAAGTTTACAGCATAATCAGCACTCCTAGTACTAACCAGGGCCGGACTGGGAACAAAAACCAGCCCTGGAAATATTTGTATACCAGCCCCATAGCATTGCGTCAATAGATTATTGTTTAGAAAAGGGAAACACATGGATTTTTAAGCACATTTGAAGGGTGTATTAGTTATAGATAAGACTGATATATACCCCTGCACAGGGCAATACATAGCCCCCAGTATGTACACAAGGTGCCCTGTGCATGGGGTATATACCAGGGCAGTGTGTGAGATATAACTTTGTGTACATGATGGGGCATATATTGCCCTGTGAAGCTGTATATATCAGTGCATGAAATATAACCTTGCGTACATGCTGGGTGTAAATAAAGACTTATCTCAGCATCCAATTTGCACTGTCGTGGCGTGCCCCAGCACCCAGATTGAACTCACAGCACTTGCCCCAGCACCCAGGAGGAAATACCCTAGCACGCAGATGGACACCCAATCAATGGTGCATGCAGGAATGATAAAGGTGCCAGATATGACATATTGTGCCCTGCATATTTTGCCGCCATTGGCTGCCCTCAGCGACAAATACAGTGTCTCACACGTACAGTCAAACATAAACACAGTCACATACACACATTGACATTTGTCATAACAGAGCAACAATATCAATAGAGCTGTCAAGAGCGAGTCCCCTGCTCTTTTTATTGCCGGGAAGCACTGTGATATGCCCATTTATTACATTCTGCCCCTCTCTCACACACCTGCACTCTGCTGCTCAATCACACACATTGCAACTCACACACACTGCCACTCTCTCACATACACTGCCACTCTACACACACTGCCACTCACTCTCAGTCCCACGTTTACATTCTGATATTCACTCACGTATGTATTTTCTCCCCCCACCCCTTTCATTTCTTTCCCTTTGTATTTTATTCCCCACCCAGACATATCATCTATTCCTTCCCCTGTATGTATATTTTTCTCCCCCCACCCGTGTCATCTTTTACCCCCTGTATGCAGTGGTGGGATTTTGCCCCTCAATATGCCAATCTTTTGCCTTTTAATATGCCAGGATTTTGCCCCTCAATATGCCAGGATTTCCCCCCTCAATACGCCAGGATTTCCCCCATCAGTATGCCAGGATTTCCCCCACAATATGCCAGGATTTTCCCCGTCAATATGCCAGGATTTCCCCCACAATATGCCAGGAATTTGCCCCACAATATGCCAGGATTTCCCCCATCAATATGCCAGGATTTCCCCCACAATATGCCAGGATTTTCCCCCTCAATATGCCAGGATTTCCCCCACAATATGCCAGGATTTTGCTCCCTCAATATTCCAGGATTTTGCCCCCTCAATATGCCAGGATTTTCCACCCTCCCCCATCCCTAGTACTTACCTCCTTGCTGCTGCTCTGTCACTCTGATCTGCCGGTCCGTGGCTGTGAGGGAAGCGTTGTGCGCTCCCCTCCAGCCAAGCGGATTCAATAAAGTTTGTTTAAACTTTGTTTTTAAACACACTTTATTGAAGCCGCTTGGCTGGAGGGGAGCGTACAATGCTTCCCTCACAGCCACGGACCTGCAGATCAGCAAGGAGGTAAGTACTGGGGAAGGGTGGGACGCGGTTATTTATTTTACAAAAGTAGGCAGCTGCATAAAAAATACCCCTTTCTGTCTCATTAGAGATTTTTGCAAGAGGCTCAAAGAAGCAAGGTGAATGGTTAGAGTTAGGACCCACCTAGGGGGGTCTGCCTTGACGTTGGCAGGTGGGCTCATCCTCTCATGGCCATTGGAGGTAACTAAAAAACCTCCATTTGTTTTAAAAATATATAGGGATAAAGGAGAGAGCGCAGGTAACTTGTTTTTCTTTGGTTTTTACTATATATTGGGGCTGATGTGTACTGTAGTCGTTGCAGCCGCCCAGTGATGGGAGTGAGCGCAGGACTTTTCTTTCTGCATTTACACCTACTTTACATATACACAAACACCTCACACACACCTACTTTACAAATACCCATATAAATACACCTCACACACACCTACTTTACATATACACAAACACCTCACACACACCTACTTTACAAATACCCATATAAACACACCTCACACACACCTACTTTACATATACACAAACACCTCACACACACCTACGTTACATATACCCATATATACAAACACCTCACACACACCTACTTTACATATACACAAACACCTCACACACACCTACTTTACATATACCCATATATACAAACACCTCACACACACCTACTTTACATATACCCATATATACAAACACCTCACACACACCTACTTTACATATACACAAACATCTCACACACACCTACTTTACATATAACCATTTATCCAAACACCTCACACACACTTTACATATACACATATATACAAACACACACCCACCTAACACAGTCTTCTTGTTTTCTTCTTAACGTGTCCCCCCTCCCTGCTGCTTTTCCTCATTGCAGGGGAGGGGGACATTCATGTTGCAGCCGATCTGCCTGCTGAGTGCCAGGATGTCACGTGACGACATCCGGCACTCAGACACGCTTTGCGCGAGGGGGCGGAGCTTGCAGTCTGTGCGCATTTGTAATTGTTTAAAAAAAAAATCAGGTCAAAGTTAGAAGAAGTGTTTTTTATGGCATATTTTCATCATATTTTATATTTTTTTTAACCCCTTAGTGACATGACTTTTTTGGCTTGTCCGACGCTTGGTGACATGGGCTGTTTTAACATTTCTGAGGTGTTTGTGTTTTGCTGTAATTTATTTCTGTCTCATTTAGTGTACCCGCACAAACTATATATCGTTTTTATCGTTATAAGAAGGGATTTCTTTTGATACCATTATTTTGATAATAGCATATAATTTGATGTAAAAAAAATAATAAAATATGGCAAAAAAATTGAAAAAATTATATTTTTATGACTTTTATTTGAAAAATCGTATACTCATGTACAAGAGACAACAAAAAAACACTGCTAAAAAGTTTCTAATATATGTCCTGAGTTCAGAAATAGCCCATGTTTTTATGCTTTTTTATTCATGTTACAGGGCCAGAACTATAAGTGGTGCAAAGCTATTTTAAAATCCTTTCTTTCAAAATTAGCGATAGTGACATTGTAACACTGATTTCTGTGCTAAATCCATGAATGACCCCCAACATGTACATATTTTTGAAAACTAGACAACTCAGGGCATTTAACTTGGGGTATTTTGACACATTTCATGTAGCCATTTTACCACCAATCTATGCCAAAGTTTGCAGCAAAAAAATCTTTTTTTTAAATTTTTCACATATATTGCAATTTAGGTAAACATTACCTTAAAATGTGAAGGGGTATTTCCAAATAACACCTCAATATGTGTTCAGCAACATCTCCTGAGTACAGGGATACCACCCATGCATAGGTTTGTTGGTTTGTTTTGGGGCTAAAAGGCCACATTTAGATGGTGCGCATTTTGGTTTTCCAACTTGGAATTCTGACATGCAGAAAACTTGTGCCCATGTCCTATTTGGGACATTTTTGAAGCCAGAAAGTGTATTCTACCCCACAAAACCATATATTTTTTTAAACTAGACACCCTAGGGTATTTCAAATGGTAGTATTTTAACACTTTCCATGCACTAATTATACTACCAGCCTATGTCAATGTTTTGGGTAGTAATTTTTTTTCACATACATTGTACTTTGGGCATGAATTCACAGATCCTGTTATATGTCAGTGCCAAACAACACCTCAATATGTGTTCAGCAACATCTCCTGAGTACAGGGATACCCCCCATGTATAGGTTGGTTAGGTTATTTGGGGGTTAAAAGGCCACATTTGAGAGGTGCGCTTTTTGGTTTTCCAACTTGGAATTCTGACGTGCAGAATACCTGCGCCCATGTCCGATTTGGGACATTTTTGAAGCCAGAAAGTGTATTCTACCCCACAAAACCATATATTTTTGAAAACTAGACACCCTAGGGTATTTCAAATGGTAGTATTTTAACACTTTCCATGCACTAATTATACTACCAGCCTATGTCAATGTTATGGATAGTAATTTTTTTTCACATACATAGTACTTTGGGCATGAATTCACAGATCCTGTTATATGTCAGTGCCAAACAACACCTCAATATGTGTTCAGCAACATCTCATGAGTACAGGGATACCACCCATGTATAGGTTGGTTAGGTTATTTGGGGGTTAAAAGGCCACATTTGAGAGGTGCACTTTTTGGTTTTCCAACTTGGAATTCTGACGTGCAGAAAACCTGCGCCCATGTCCCATTTGGGACATTTTTGAAGCCAAAAAGTGTATTCTACCCCACAAAACCATATATTTTTGAAAACAAGACACCCTAGGGTATTTCAAATGGTAGTATTTTAACACTTTTCATGCACTAATTCTACCACCAGCCTATGTCAATGTTATGGATAGTAATTTGTTTTTCACATTCATTGTACATCGGGCATGAATTCACAGATCCTATTATGTGTCAGTGCCAAACAACACCTTAATATGTGTTCAGCAACATCTCCTGAGTACAGGGATACCACCCATGTGTAGGTTAGTTAGATTATTTGGGGGCTAAAAGGCCACGTTTAGGGGGGGTGCATTTCCAACTTGGAATTTTGACATGTAATCAGCCTGCGCCCATGTTCCATTTGGGACACTTTTGAAGCCTGTCAAAGTATTTTACCCCATAAAACCATATATTTTGGAAAACTAGACATCCTAGGGTATTTAAAATTGTGGTATTTTAACACTTTCCAAGTGCTAATTCTACCACCAACCTATGTCAAAGGGTTGGGATGTCATTTTTTCCCCACACACATTGTAGTTCAGGCAGGAATTTTCAGATTCTGGTATTTGCCACTGCCAACCAACACCTCAATATGTGTTCAGCAACATCTCCTGAGTACAGGGATACCCCCCATGCATAGGTTTGTTGGTTTGTATTGGGTCTAAAATTCCACATTTAGGGGGTGCGCAATTCCAACCTGGAATTTTGACATGTAGTCAGCCTGCGCCCATGTTCCATTTGGAACATTTTTGAAGCCGTCCAATGAATTTTACCCCATCAAACCATATATTTTTGGAAAATAGACATCCTAAGGTATTTCAAATGGTGGTATTTTAATACTGTATAGGTACTAATTCTACCACCAGCCTTTGTAAAAGTTTGTGGTAGTACTTTTTTGGGAGTTTTTTTTCCACATGCATTGTACTTCAGGCATGAATTCACAGATTCTGGTATATGTCACTGCCAAACAACAACCTTATATGTGTTCAGCAACATCTCCCGAGTACAGGGATAGCACCCATGCATAGGTTTGTTGGTTTGTTTTTGGCTAGAAGGCAACATTTGTGAGATGCGCATCTCAAAATTCCAACTTGGAATTTTGACATGTAGTCAACCTGCGTCCGTGTCCTTTATGGGATATATCTTTGAAGCATGCCAATGTAATTTACCCCCACCAAACCATATATTTTTTTATCGGTAGACCCCCATCACTACTTGTGGCAAGGGCTCAGCAGCCACCGATACATCGCTAGATGATGTATCAGAAAGCTGAATAGGGTCAAAATCGAACCCTGAGTCCGCGGCCTCAGAATCAGTGCGTAAGCAGTGATCTCGAGCAAAGAAGGGGTTAATAGCTCTTAGAAGAGCCTATCTAGTACTGTAATACATTACAGTACAAAGAAATTAATCCATAAAACAGTGCAGACAGCAAAACATACTGTTGCTGTGCAAGATTACTGCTTACACAGTGATGAATGGCAGGGAAGGGGTTAATACACAGTGAAAGACTTTCATAAAACCTGCCAATTTTATAAAATGTTATTTTATATCACTAATACTGATCTGTCTCTTTCCGTCACAAAAATGTAAGTGAGGAGAGGGAGGCAGATCAATATTTGTGAATATTGATCCGATTAATTTTGAATTAACCAGGGCGAATGGTGAGCTTAATTGAGAATTCACCAAACCGCCTTTGCCACTAATTCGCTGTTACTGATCGCTATGCGCTCAGGCAGCTTAAAAAAAAAATCTAAAATATTTTTACTTTACATGTAATCCCCTAGCGGGTTTGTGTAAAAAAAAAAAATAAAATAAAAATATGCAGACAGATAAAAATTGCTTTGGCGTCAATATCATTGCGTAAGCAGTGATCGACGGCAAATAAGGGGTTAATAACTCTTAGAAGAGCCTTTTTAGTACTGTAATAAATTACAGTACAAAAAAAATGCACAAACAGCAAAAATAAATGCGCTGATGTGCACGATCACTGCTTATGCAAGATCAGTGGCAGGGAAGGGGTTAAACGCAGGGAATTGCTTTAATAAAAATTTTTTTATTGTTTTATTATTTGTGTGTTGTGTATTTATTTATTTTTTAACTTTTACTTACTTTTATAACTTTGATCTGTCTCTCTCCCTCACTAAAAAAAATGTGAGGAGAGGGAGGAAGATCATAACTGGTCAGATCAATATAGAGTTAATATTGATCTGACCAGTCAGTGGGGATGTTCAGGAGAGCATCCCCACTGCCTGTCAGTGTGCCTGGCAGTCAGGCAATCGTGTGACAGCCAGAGAGCACAGGAAGCAGGTACTTCCTGCCTCCTGTGCTCTTGCCCTTAGAAGGGCAGCGCCATCTTGGTCACTCAGTGACCAAGATCGTGCATTTTTTTTGTGTGTTTCTGATTGCCTCGACTTGCGAGGCAATCAGAAACACTTTCTGAGCATAGGAAGCGAAAGATTCGCTTCCTATGCTCATTTTTGAAATGCCAGCGTTTTAAAGGCTCTGTGCCTTTAAAACCGGCATTTCGATCGCTCTCCGGAGCGATCGAAATGCCGACGGGCATTTTTTTTAGCATTGTACGATGCTTCCACACGGAAGCATAATTACAATGCGGCTTGAGCACTGAAAGCGGAAAAACTCCGCTTTCAGTGCTCGTTTTGACACAGGACGGACTAGGTCCGTCCTGTGTCACTAACGCCTCGGCACACAGGACGGACCTAGTCCGTCCTGTGTCGCCAAGGGGTTAATAGTAAATTATATCATATGATGAAAATAATAGTATCAAATGAAAGCTCAATCCGTCCTTTAAAAAATGATATATAATTTGTGTGGTTGGACTGAACACAAAGAAAGAAATTCACAGTTCAAGGTACATCAAATGCAGCGTAGCACTCGGTCACTAAGGGGTTAATCTCTCCTACCATGTCAAGGTACACTCATAATAGAATAAGTATCCAGTCCTGGTAAATCTAGTGGGCATTTGAATGAAATTATTCTCATTGGTTCCTGTAGCAAAAGAAGAAAAAAAAAAGGAAATTTACTTTTACTCAGCTAATGTGGGCACTCCTGGTTTCAAGAGCTGTCTTCCCTACCTATTTGTCTGGGTTGAACAGTTTTCATTCCCAAGAACGAAAACAATATTTGTAACATTCCTTCTGAAAAAAAACTTCTTTTCAGAGGTATGTTACCCTAAACAGGGGAAATCATATGTCACTGTTTTTATTTTTTAAATGACTGAATTAATTGCATATAAAAGGAAAAATAAAACTAGGTGTTTGTCCTGGCTCCATTTTCTGAATATTTCCCATGATGCAACATCATCCAAAATATTCCAGCCAGTCTCATTTTACAACAAGAAATCTGTTGTTGGTTACTAGTAACTGTAAAATTGTGTTTTCTAGTGGTTACACTATATATTGCAGCCAGAATATTTTTTTAAAAGCATCCTAATTTATCATGTAGCACCACCTACTGACCATAATAAAAAATTTAAGCTATACAAATTTTTTTTTAAAAATCTCCACACACTGCTGGTTTGAATGATATAACATCCAACTTGATTACAAGGGAAAAGCCGGCTTACCACTGTCCCAGTGAAAAGCCCAGGGGCTGAATCTCGCCTGGATCTTTGATGCAAGTCAAGTCATCAGGACAAATTAATAGACTGCACGAATAAAGGTCACTCTGACGTCAAATGCAACACCATTTCAAGGCTTTTAAAACACCTTTGCAACAAAGGACGTGCCAGGCACGTCCTGCGGTGAATCAAGCGCTTTAACGGTGCTGGTCTATTGCCTCGATGTCGAGGCAATAGCCAGCACTGAAATTTCTGTTTTGGAGCATGCTGCTCCGTCAATATGGCTAAGCCCTCTGCCAGTCTGAGCTTCGGAAGTGAAAGTAACTTCACTTTCGTTGCTCTGAATATGCTAGTTGACTGCCCCTAGTGGTAGTTAAGTAGCATTGCAATGGAAAATATTTAAAATACATATTTAATTAATTAAAAACAGGTTATATAGATAGATTAGCCTATAGGGTTAAAATTAAATAATTTTTCCCATAAGGGATAGGGTTAAAATTAAAAAATATTAAGCGATATAATAAGGATTAGAGTTGGGGTTAAATTTAGTGTTAGGGTTAAATTTTGGGTTCGGGTCAAAAGGTCAATATGGGAAAAAAACAAAAAACACTATTTTTGTTTTTTGCCCCATAACTCGCAAAATAATACCGAAAAATATGGAAACATGCATATTTTTGAACTCGGGACAACATTTAGAAACTATTTAGATGGGGTCTTTTTTAATGATTTTATTTGTGTAAATTATATTTTAGGTCAAAGTTAGAAAAAGTGGGTTTTTTTAAATTTTTCATCATATTTTATGATTATTTTTGTAGTAAATTATAAGATATGATGAACATAAGGGTATCTAATGAAAGCACTTCTTATGACGATAAAAACAACATATAATTTGTGTGGGTACTGTATGTGAGAAAGAAAAAAATTACAGCTAAACACAAACACCCTAGAAATGTCAAAACAGCCATTGTCACCAAGGGAAAGTCAAGGTGAAAATGTCTTGTAACTAAGGAGTTAATGTCATGCTAAGAGGGTAAAGCGTAGGGATACAAACAAAGTTCTCACAATGCCATACACATTTCTAGCTCACATTTGCTCTTAGGTATAAGTCAAGGCTTTGAAATTGTCCTGACACCTTGGCTTGCATCAAAGTTTTTTGGTGGATGAAAAAATGTAAGCGTCTAATTATTCATTGAGTTAATGAGCAATGTAAAAGGTTTCCCCTAATACTTATCTTTTACACTGGTCTACTGTGATGGAACAAACAACTTACCTATACATGTTCAGTGTGTTCTGGTCCTTTCGTACTACAGTGCCTATATTTTGTGTCTGTCTCATTGCTCCATCCTATACAGCTCTACTGTCATTCTTCCTAACTTTTCACATATGCATACATGTTCACATTTTTATTCCCTTTCAAACATATTTTCCTTCCTCCCTCCCTCCTTACATGATTGATACACAGACACACAATTAAGAGTGACTAAGTTGCGCCATTAAGTCCCCTACCTGCTGCTCCTGCCATCTCTGTTCCAGTTCATCCCAAAGGTGTTCAGTGGGGTTGAGGTCAGGGCTGTGTGTGGGCCAGTCAAGTTCTTCCACACCAAACTCATCCAACCATGTCTATATGTACTTTGCTTTGAGCTCTGGGGCGCAGTCATGTTGAAATAGAACAGGGTCTTCTGCAAACTATTTTCTATAAAATTGAAAGCATAACATTGTCCAAAATGTCTTGGTATGCTGAAGCAGTAAGATTTCACTTCACTGGAAGCAGGAGGCCTAGCCCAACCCCTGAAAAATGGCCCTATACTATTATCCTTCCTCCACCAAACTTACAGTTGGCACAATGCAGTCAGGCAGTTAATGTTCTTCTCAGATCCACCAAACTTTAGCTAGTCCATCAGACTGCCAAACTGTGTTATATAATGGGGCAAGTAGCATTTAGTTGTCTCTAGCCCCTAGGATGACTGTTTATATAATGGGGATAGAGGCATATCGCCGGCAGTGGCGTATCTTCAATGCGTGGTAGGCTTGCATAGCACACCTATGTCCAATCCCCCGCCAGATGTGGTTGAGGCCACCACAACCAGGGAAGGGAGATTGGTGTTGAAATGAGTCCAAACAAACCAGCACACACACCACGAAAGTATACAAAAATAACCTAATGGCCACAGGCATTCGACAATAGAATCACTCACAGTGTTGTCAAATCAGCCTTTTGTTTTTTTTTGTATACTTTCATGGTGTGTGTGTGCTGGTCGTGACTCTGATGCTGAATTTATGTCGCTGCCAGCCTCTTGGTTATTTACATATACTGTTGTGTGTGTGCTTGTCCTTTCAGAGTCACATCTACTGGTAAGACTGGTGACGTGGATGGAGGAGCGTGGTCTGTGGGACAGGTTGTAGCGTGTGGCTTCCTCACAGTTACTATCTCCCATGACGTTAAATAAATAGTGATAAGCGCTCTATAAGTGAAAAAAATCTATTGTGTGAGTGCAGCAGACACCCGTGCCACTCCCCCAGAGGGGCACAGAAATAAGAAGATACAAGAATATAAATGAGTGTTGCGCAGTGAGAAAAATAAGAAAATACAAAATACTTATCTAAACAATTATTCTTCTTTACGATGTGTCAGTATACATTCTCCATAGAGATATGAAATAAAAATAAATAAAACAAAACAATGTGAACACCTGAATACACAATGTATGTGAATGGGTATTTCCCCCAAAAGAAAAGTACTCACACTTTCTAGAGCCAAATAAAACCGGCTCTAGGTGTGAGAGGCAGATGGACTATAAGTCCCACAATCCTCCAGATGCCTGATGCTCCTCTCGGCTCCCTTGTCAGGGAATGATGTTATCTTCCGATATATAGTAAGGGCAACAGAGCGTGTAGGATTTTTGGAGAATTTTTTAATAGCTCCTTAAATATTTTTGGGGCTTCAATACAAGAAAAAAATCTACTCAGAACACATGAGCAGAAGGTAAATGGAATAAAAACAGTCACCGGTTAGTCGGTACAGGAAAGTCCGAGATGACGAGTAGCGGAGAAGGGTAGTCCTCTCTCAGGATCCCGCTGGCGAACAAAGTCTCTTCCGTAAACGTCACTAACTGCGAGGCGTTTCGCCCACTCCGGGCTTCATCAGGGCAGTGACGTTCTTGGTGTAGAGACTCGCTTTATATTAATCCCGCCCTCGGTTACCATGGCCACCGGAGCACTTATTATTGAGATCGAAGAGTAAAAAGTTCAACAGGCGGTGCCAGAATAAAAACATTAAGACCTTTAAATATTACATAAATGATAAAACTTAGTATAAAATAGAAGGAAAAGAGGAACAGCTTTTACTTATATATGCTGAAAAAAGTCCTCTTGTAAGTGGTTCTTTTTCCATATGTCCCCAAGAAAAAAAGGCATAATTTCACATGACCTGGAGTATTTCCCAAACATATTATACATACATAATTGCAGTGTCCCCTTATAATACATAAAAACAGCACAGAAATCAATATAAAACCAAAAACATTAATAAAAAATAGAATAAATAAATAAATAAGTCGACCATAGGGTTAATATCATTTTATAACATATATATCTGGATCCCTTTGATTATATCTATATCTCATCGACTCCTGACAGAAAAAAAACAAAACATAAGAAAAGACTGTGAGAAAAAATGTATATTGTTTACAATACAGTAAAGAAAGTGTCAACTTTCTGGATCTTGAAATATTTAATGATCACAATACTTTAAAAACACGTACGTTCTTTAAGAAAGTGGACACAAATAGCTTTATAGAGTCAGACAGCTGCCACTTTCTCCCCTGGCTTATGAACGTACCCAGGAATCAATTATGTAGAATTAGGAGAAACTGTAGTGAAGTTCAAGATTTTTACTTACAAGCAGAAAAGATTAAGAATACATTTCTTGATAAAAACTCTGAAAGGGATCCTATAGATAAGGCTATTCAGGAAATAGGGTGCTTAGACAGACACACCCTCCTGTAATCAAAAACTCAGATACCAAAACCTGAACTTAAAGAAGTCCCTATGGTTACTAATTTTAGTAGTAACAACAAACACATTTGGAATATCCTCAATAAATATTGGCCGGTACTACTTCAAGACCCAGCTTTGGGATCTATTTTGGTTCCACACCCCCGTATTATATATAGAGGGGCCCCTAACCTAAAAAACCACCTAAGTAAAAGCTTTTTAAAAACAAAAAAGACTCAAAAATTAGGTATAAACACTTTCGGTGAAAAAACGGGCTTTTACAGGTGTAGAATGTGCCAACCCTGTAAAGAGACTAGTAAAACACAAAACAAAGTTACTTACAACTTTAAAAACCCTCATACAGATAAAATATACAAGATCAAAGAAATTATTACATGTGAATCCAATGGAGTAATTTACATGTTAAGTTGCCCATGTGGGCTGCACTATGTAGGGAGAACATCCAGATCCCTTAAAACACGCATAGGGGAACATGTAAGAAATATTAAGAATGGCTATATAAAACATAGCGTGTCTTATCACTTTCTGATCGCCCATAACAAGTACCTGAGTCTATTACAATTGAAAGCTATAGATAGACCTAAAAAACAGTGGCGGGGTGGAGATAAGATTAAAGGTCTGGGCCAAGCAGAAATGAAATGGATTTTCGAACTGGACACCCTAGCCCCTAGAGGGTTAAATGCTGATTTTGAACTATACCACTTTCTTTAAAAACATTCTGCTGTATTAAAGTTGCCAATATTATACTTTTGTCTGATGTTTGAACAATATACATTTTTTCTCAAAGTCTTTCCTTATGTATTTTTTTTTTTTTTCTGTCAGGAGTCGATGAGATATAGATATAATCAAAGGGATCCAGATATATATGTTATAAAATGATATTAACCCTATGGTCGACTTATGTATTTATTTATTCTATTTTTTATTAATGTTTTTGGTTTTATATTGATTTCTGTGCTGTTTTTATGTATTATAAGGGGACACTGCAATTATGTATGTATAATATGTTTGGGAAATACTCCAGGTCATGTGAAATTATGCCTTTTTTTCTTGGGGACATATGGAAAAAGAACCACTTACAAGAGGACTTTTTTTAGCATATATATCGTATTTATCGGCGTATAACACGCGCCGGCGTATAACACGCGCCGGCGTATAACACGCGCCGGCGTATAACACGCGCCGGCGTATAACACGCGCCGGCGTATAACACGCACCTCATTTTAAGAAGGAAATTTTAGGAAAAAAAACTTACATTTCAAATAAAAAACTTTGAAGCCCAATATGCCATTTTAATATGCCAGGATATTGCCCCCAATATGCAATTTAATATGCAGGATATTGCCCCCAATATGCCATTTAATATGCAGGATATTGCCCCCAATATGCCATTTAAAATGCAGGATATTGCCCCCAATATGCCATTTTAATATGCCAGATATTGCCCCAATTATGCCATTTAATATACCTGGATATTGCCCCCAATATGCCAGGATATTGCCCCAATATGCCATTTTAATGTGCCAGATATTGCCCCCAATATGCCATTTTAATATGCCAGATATTGCCCCCAATATGCCATGATATTGCCCCCAATATGCCATTTAATATGCCATGATATTGCCCCCAATATGCCAGGATATTGCCCCTTAGCATGCTCGTTATGCCACCCTCCTCCCCCCCCTTCCCCAGACCACAGTACTTACCTCGTTCCTGCTCTATCCCCCGGTGCTCTGAAGCTGCGTGGCTGTGAGGGAAGCATTGTGAGCTTCCCTCCAGCCGCGCAGTCAATAAAGTTTGTTTAAAAAAAAAAACACTTTATTGACCGCGCGGCTGGAGGGGAGCTCACAACGCTTCCCTCACAGCCACGCAGCTTCAGAGCACCGGGGGACAGAGCAGGAACGAGGTAAGTTTTAGATTTTTTTTTTTTCGGCGTATAACACGCACACACCATTTCCCCCCTATTTTCAGGGAGAAAAAGTGCGTGTTATACGCCGATAAATACGGTAAGTAAAAGCTGTTCCTCTTTTCCTTCTATTTTATACTAAGTTTTATCATTTATGTAATATTTAAAGGTCTTAATGTTTTTATTCTGGCACCGCCTGTTGAACTTTTTACTCTTCGATCTCAATAATAAGTGCTCCGGTGGCCATTGTAACCGAGGGCGGGATTAATATAAAGCGAGTCTCTACACCAAGGACGTCACTGCCCTGATGAAGCCCGGAGTGGGCGAAACGCGTCGCAGTTAGTGACGTTTACGGAAGAGACTTTGTTCGCCAGCGGGATCCTGAGAGAGGACTACCGTTCTCCGCTACTCGTCATCTCGGACTTTCCTGTACCGACTAACCGGTGACTGTTTTTATTCCATTTACCTTCTGCTCATGTGTTCTGAGTAGATTTTTTTCTTGTATTGAAGCCCCAAAAATATTTAAGGAGCTATTAAAAAATTCTCCAAAAATCCTACACACTCTGTTGCCCTTACTATATATCGGAAGATAACATCATTCCCTGACAAGGGAGCCGAGAGGAGCATCAGGCATCTGGAGGATTGTGGGACTTATAGTCCATCTGCCTCTCACAGTACTTTTCTTTTGGGGGAAAATACACATTCACATACATTGTGTATACAAGTGTTCACATTGTTTTGTTTTATTTATTTTTATTTCATATCTCTATGGAGAATATATACTGACACATCGTAAAGAAGAATAATTGTTTAGATAAGTATTTTGTATTTTCTTATTTTTCTCACTGCGCAACACTCATTTATATTCTTGTACTATCTCCCATGACGTCCGACGTGCAGTTATTTGTGTTTGTTAGTAACAGGAAGTAGCCCACTACTGCTTAGAAAAAGTTTTGTGCTTCATGTAGCAATATTTCTGATGATATGTTGATTGTACTACATACATCAAATAGACAGTGGCAGGAAATTCTATATAATATTATATTATGTGAATTAAGATCCACTTATTTTTCTTTCACTACAATTACCCTTTAATTCTTCTGCAACTCAATCAAGTCATTGTAAGCTGTGTTGTTTTGAAGTCATCCCTAAAGTCTCATCAGCAATACTGTTTTTAAGGAACTTCCTCTAAGAACACAGGTGTCTCTTTTGTTTCACTCAGGACAAAAACAAAACAGGACACCCCCTCCCCCCCCCCCCAAAAAAAAAAACTTGATTCACTTTTCATTCTTCCTAAATCAGATTTATCATCAGATACATTTTCTAACCTTGTTGCCCGTACCAAGGCATTTACCACCAAGCGAAAAATGAATTACTGTGTCCAGTCAATGGTAATTTGAAATGGTGGGTTATGATACCAGTGAGGGAGTCACAACATCATTTGTATCAGAGAAACAACTGGATAAATGACATATATGTACTGTTTTTGCAGCTATTTTACATTGACAGTGAGTTTCAAGTTGTAAATTAGTTAGTATTTAGGAGATAATAATTGATATATACACCAAATGCAAATGTTGGACGACTTGGGTAAAAATAAGTTTTCTTCACCAAGTTTTAGTGAAAAACTATCACTTGTAAGTAATTGTAAACTAAGTCCATAGTTAACACTCTTAAAAACAGTACATGAAACTAAGAAAGAAGCATACACAAACCATTTGTCAACAGCTCATTATTAGATGGTGGGATGGTTAACTGGTGCTGGTCTTGTTTTTTATTTCTTCAAAAGGAAGTGCATGGAGTATAAATGATCTTAACCACTTAAGTACAGTGTCAGGCCTTAGGTTCCCCACTTACCTTACCCAAGGGGTCTCCATCGCCGAGTGCAGTTCCCACTATCAAATGCCTCCATCTCACTGTAGGCCCCATCCCTGGTCTCGAGTAGCAGGAAATCCGATTGCGTGTAACGTGACAGCCCATGCGCGGCTCAGGGGGTCGTGGCCACCTTGCGGATAGCGCTGTGTGATTGGTGAAGTCTCAGTGGGTAGAAAGGCGGGTGGAATCTTGACCACTCCCCCTCTCTATACTCTGTATATGATGGGGGCGGATCCCAGGTGCACAGGGGAGGGTTTCCTTGATGGATGGCTCTATAAGACACCTGCAAGCCCATTAGACCATGCTTACTTGTTGAGCTGTGGTGCCTGTTCTCAGTCCCATTCCTTCCTTATTGCAGATTGTGCTTATTATTCTGATTTCCTGTCTACCAACCTTTGGCTTAGTTCTGATCTCCCGTATCTTTGTTACCCCAACTTGGATTTGCCTATCCGCTTTTGAACCTCCGCAGCCTGCCTCGGAATTCTGGGCCGTTATATGACCATTTTTTTTTTAAATTTATAATTCTTTATTAATTATATCAAAAAGAAGACTGACAAACATATAAACATTACATCACTACATTAGACATACACTTCAAGAGTATTACCGTATTTGCTCGATTATAAGACGAGGTTTTTTTCAGAGCAAATGCTCTGAAAAATCCCCCTCGTCTTATAATCGAGGTCTTCTTATAGTCTGACCTCAAATTGAGGTCAGATTATAAGACATGGATCCAGGTCCCCAGCAGAGCTGCAGGGGACCTGGATCCCCCTCTCTGACAGCAGGGGAAGTCTGCGCGATGAGCGCAGACTCCCCTGCTTCCGCCCGGCACGACCGCCGGGGCTTCTGTGAAGAAGCCGGGTACTTCCGCTTTCGTCACAGAAGTCCCGGCGAGCGTGCCGGGCGGCAGCAGGGGAGGTCTGCGCTCATCGCGCAGACTTCCTCTGCTGCCCCGCTAGCCACCAGGGTAAATCTGGCAGCTGGGGGATGTCTGCACGATACGTGCAGACATCCTCCATGCTGCCCGACATGGCAGTCTATTATGACGGACCAGCTGTCCGTCATAATAGACTGCCGTGTCGGGCAGCATGGAGGATGTCTGCACGTATCGTGCAGACATCCCCCGGCTGCCCCCACTAGCCACCAGGGATCGAGGTAAGGGGAAGGGAGGGTGGCAGAGAGACAGGGGGAGGGAGGGAGGGGGGGCAGAGAGACAGGGGGGACAGAGCAGGAAGGGGGGGAGAGACAGAGGAAGGGGGGACAGAGCAACAAAGGGAGGGAGGGGGCAGAGAGAAACATGTGGGGGGGGAAGAGACAGGCGAGGGGGGAGTGAGACAAAGCTGGGGGCAAGGGAAAGAGAGAGGCAGCATTGGCACATAAAAGGAAATAAACACAAGAAATGCATTTTTTTTTATATAATATTTTATTAAAAAAGCAATTTACATGTGAATATATACAAGTTTAACTTTTTTCCTATAGGGTAGTCTTATATTCAGGCTTTTAGTTTTTTTCCTAAAGGAATATCCAAAGTTTGGGGGGTCGTCTTATAATCAGGGTCGTCTTATAATCGAGCAAATACGGTACTCTCTTTCCCTTTCTTCTCCCCCTGGTAAGTAGTTCATTCTATCTCCAATAAGTTGAATGCTTATTTTAATGTTATGTATGTATGGAGGCGAAAAATGTAGAAGGAGGGAAGACAGCGCTACAAAATTATGTAAAATTGAGTAAAAATAAATGAATATGAATGCATATAAATACACGATAAAAAAACACACAGTTTGAAGATATAAAAATATATAGATTTAATAAATATAATAAAATGAAATAGGTGAACACAGAACCACCTGAAATCAAAGGTGGAAACACGAAATACAAATAAATTGAATTACAGTTAGCAATAAGGATATGCTAGTAACAAATTTAAAAAATAGAAAAAGACAAAGCTGAGTAAAAACAATAACAGAAATGGGTAAATAATACACACCATTAAAGGAGAGCCATTTGAAACAATGCTGGACTCAGAGCAGTGAATCCGGAGCGAAAAAGAAGCCTGGCCAGGTCTTTCGCAGAAAAAAGGACGCCAAAAAGGGACGCTTTTCGTAAACTTCATCAGCGTTTGGCTTCCAGCATGTCTCAAACGGATCTTCAAATGTTTAAATAGACCGCCTCTGATTACAGACAGCGGTGAAACCCGGAAGTATGACGCAATCGCGCAGTAGCGCGATGACGTCATGACGTTACGACGCCAGCGCCATCTACATAGCAACGTACCGAAATGGATGGAGGCGAGTTGACAATAGAGAAGAACATATACAATTTACCAGGTGGATTCGGGGGATAAACATTTCCCTGCTCTCAACGCCCAGAGGCTACTGCCCTCCAACCCCAAGGTTCACTCCTGGGGTTGCCCACATTTTTCCATAGAGCTCACTATTTGCACCATAAAAAACCCTCTCCGCTCTAGCTTGAAATTCTATCTGAGTCACTATCTCTGTCCATGTAAGTTCTGTTGTTTTTTTCCAGGCCCTAGCTATACACAGTATAATTGCGAGAAAGATGTTTATTAATAGATATTTTTGGTGTTTTTTCACTTTGGGGAATCCAATATGGAACAGGAATAATTGGGCCGTCAAGGATGTATCACTGCCAATTACTGCTTGTAAAATTTCCACCAATCGTTTTTTAATTGGGGATAAAAGTGTGCAATGCCACCAGATATGAGCTTGCGATCCTATCTCTAGTTGACAACGCCAACATGTATTATTACAGTTTACATTATATTTTACCAAACAGGCAGGAACCATGTACCACCTATATAGTAGTTTACAATAGTGTTCTTGTAATTTAATGCAGTGTACTGCTTTCCTAGTACTCCACCAAGCCGAACACCATTCTTGGTTAGAGTATGTTATTTCTAGGTCCCGTTCCCAGAGCTTTATTGGATTTACTTTTTCAAAGTTTGAGTGGGTAGAAACTAGTTTTTTTAATTTTAGAAAATAAATTTTTAGAGGTCGTAGCACTTAGGAAATCATCCCAGTAATCAGGCTCAGATGGTGGATTCTTGCAAAGAAAGTGTCTGACTTTGGTATATGTAAATATATTTTCAATCCAGATAGATTGTATGTTCTCTGACGATTAGGGAAGGATTTCATATTTATACCTATGTATAAATCTCCTAATGTTTTGATCCCTTTATTGCTCCACATCGTTAAATCTATATTGGTTATGTACCATAAAATAACCTCTAGTGGGGATGCCATAGATAGAGATATTCGAATGTGGAATCTGCCTCTCAACGCATGCAAAGATGAAATGAGATTGCCAATTATCAGGCCTAGTGGATCTATACTGCAGAATTGTTTAGGGGTCACCCATAAAAGTAAAAAGGGGTCTAGTTGTTTGTTTCTATGCAACTCAATATTTAGCCATGGTGGATTCCTTGATTTATTAGTATTCCAAGATATTATATGGGCCAGTTGTGCAGTATCATACAACTGGAAGGGGTCCGGGTACCCCAAACCTCCCCTCTCTGTCAGTCTCATCAAAATTTGTTTAGAGATTCTGGACCTTCCATCCGCCCACACATAAGAGGCGAATAGGAGCTGCAGGTCTCTCAGGTGCGAACGTGATACATTTAACGGAATGGCCCTGAGGAGATACCGAAACTTCGGCACCACATAGGATTTCAAAACAGCTATCCGACCCATCCATGATGGTTCCATGCCTTTCCAGTGGGAAAATATAGTTTTTACCTGTTTTTTTAATAAAGTATAGTTTAAATCTACTATTTGCTCTAGCTTTGGACAAAAAGTAATTCCTAAGTAATCAATCCTTTCAGGAGAGTCTTCATTATATCCTATGATTTTTAATGTATCTGACTGTACCCTATTCAGATACAAGGGTATAATCTGAGTTTTAGATATATTGATTTTTTTTTTTTTTTAGTACTGGCCAAATAGTTGTATCTCTTCCATCAGGGCTGGGACAGAGGTCAATGGAGTGGAAAGGGTCAATAGAACATCATCTGCATATAGAGTTATGGTGTGGTCCTGGGAGCCGATCTTTATTCCTTTTATCTGTGAATTCTTCCTTACTGAAACAGAAAAGGGTTCCATGGCTAACGCATATAGCAGGGGGGCAAGCGGGCACCCCTGGCGTGTGCCATTGTGTATCGGAAAGGGATTCGATGTTAAAGAGGGGCCCTTAATCTTAGCAGAAGGGAGTATATAGAGTGCCCTGGAAAATTGAAGAAAGGGTCCAGAGAGGCCAAATGCCCGCAGAGTCTCAAAAAGAAAGTGCCAGTTAACTCTATCAAATGCCTTCTCGGCATTCAGCACCAGAAGGACTGCCAGAGTTTTTTGTAGATGAATTGCCTCCAGTATATTGAGTACCCTGCGAGTGTTGGCCTCCGTGGATCCTCCTGGCATGAATCCCGCTTGGTCTTGATGGATTAGATCTAAAATGACCAATTTCAACCTCTGAGCTAAGATTTTTGAATAGATTTTTATATCAAGGTTGATCAGAGAAATTGGTCTGTAGTTCGTGACCTGAGTCGGGTCCTTGTCGGGCTTTGGTATGGGTATGATGTTAGCTACCATCATTTCCTCAGGGAAATGTACATCTGTCCCAATTCCATTATACACCCTTTGGAGGATCAGAGATATTACCGGGTTTAAAGTTCTATAAAATATGGCTGAAAAGCCATCAGGCCCCGGGGCCTTACCATCCTTCAGGTCCCTAATTGCATTAACAATTTCAATATTTGAAAAGGGTTGATTGAGTATATTCAGTTTCTCAGGGGATATTTGGGGAAGGTCGAGGCAACTCAAGAACTCCATCATCTCCTGTACTGTAGCTCGTGGTATAGTATTCTCTAAATGCTGAGCAAATCTGAGGGGGAGTAATACATGTCTCTCCTTTAAAGTTAATTCTTTTAATTCTTGATGCTTGAGTTAGAAACTTCAGTTTTCTGGTCATTTCTTTTCCCAGTCTACTATTACTATAATACCAGCCTTGTTTTAACCGCAGTTTTATTGCATCAGTTTTCTCCTTATGCTTTATCTTGATGGAGTTCCTAATGGCCTCGACCTCCGCCAAATCCCCGCAGATGGATTTAACTTGTGGGCTTTCTCTAAGTGGGCAAGTGAGATATAGAGGTCAGGAGGAAAGACGTAACAGGGGGGATATGATAGAAACATTTAAATACATAAAGGGAATCAACACAGTAAAGGAAGAGAGTATATTTAAAAGAAGAAAAACTACCACAACTAGAGGACATAGTCTTAAATTAGAGGGGCAACGATTTAAAAGTAATACCAGGAAGTATTACTTTACTGAGAGGGTAGTGGATGTATGGAATAGCCTGCCAGCAGAAGTGGTAGAGGTAAACACAGTCAAGGATTTTAAGCATGCGTGGGATAGACACAAGGCTATCCTAGCTATAAAACCGGGAACGGGGGACTAATAAAAGAACTCAAAAAAAAAATTGGGCAGACTAGATGGACCTGCTTCCACAATCCACCCGCCCCACCAATCCCATGCTGAAACTCTTGAAACACAAACTCACACATAAAAC
Source organism: Pelodytes ibericus (assembly GCA_036172795.1). Taxonomy (NCBI): domain Eukaryota; kingdom Metazoa; phylum Chordata; class Amphibia; order Anura; family Pelodytidae; genus Pelodytes; species Pelodytes ibericus. Next base: position 95,911,193 of record CM069861.1, read on the forward strand.
AGTAAAATACAACCAGCTCTCTGTCGGAGCAGTCCAGCCGAAATCTGACTGAAGTTCACCGAGAGAAAGCAATACCCCGAACCATCAGGGCTAGGGGGTTAAGAGGGTCGGCTCAGCTCATACGCCTTGCCTATCACGAAGAAGAGAGAGATAATATTGGTGAGAAAAAAGGAAAAATAAACAAAAAAAAAGAAGAAAAAAAAAGGAGAAATAATAAAAAAAAAATTATTTATCAAATATGTTATGATAACCAGAAAAAATATAACATTGTGCATCCAAGCACCGTATCGGAGTATTTATCTTCTATTCAAAAATGTGATAAACAAACGGTGACCTAACAATACACAGAATAATGGGAGATACTATTTCGGTCTCCTTCTTGTTTACATGAGTGCACTATCCAATTTCAATCGTGATTTTAGTGCTAAAAGAATAAAAATTGTGCAGAATTAAATGTATCTAATATATTTGTATAACTCAAACCATAAGATTAAGTGATTATAGTAAAGAGCTAATAGTCTGAATTCTCGTAGTGATGCTTATCAATATTATGTTTTTTTAAATTTATATATACAGTTAGAATATATTCTAAAATTCAAATATACTTATTAAAAAAGGGAAAAAATGTCTAGTTATATGATGTTATTTTCCATCATAACCCAGCAAAAAAAAAAAAAACAAAAAACACAGAGCTTTATGCGTCAAGACACTGAATCAGCTTATTTATCTGTTGTGAGAAAAATTTAATTTCAATTTCAATGCTGGTTCAAAGTGCAATTTGTGCAGATTTAGGTATATCTAATATACTTAAGGTGCTCAAACCTATAAAAAAAAAAAAACCCTAAATCAACGTATTTATCTTTTATGTGGAAAATATCTTTAGGGTGCTCAAACCTATAGAAAGAAAAAAAAGGGATATATCTTATGACAATCTTTCATGTATCTATCGCTGTCAAAGTTGAAACATTTTTTAACACTCCAACACATTGGCCCATTGTCCAAGAAACCCCACCCCAAAGACCACGGGACAAAAAATGTCTGTAAGCATAAATACACAGAGAAAAAAAAAAAAAGACATATCTTATGACAATCTTTTATATATCTATCGCTGTCAAAATTTTAAAACATTTTTACACTCCAACTCTATGACCCGTTGTCCAAGAAACCCCACCCCAAAGACCACGGAACAAAAAGTATCTGTAAGCATAAATACACGAGAAGAAAAAAAAAAGAAAAAAAAAAGAAAAGGGGATTTATCTTATGATCTTTCATATAACTATCGCTGTCAAAATGTGAACTTTTTTTTACTCTCCAACACATTGGCCCGTTATCCAAAAAACCCCACCCCAAAGACCACGGGACTAGGAATATCTGTAGGCATAAATACACACAAAAAAAAAACAACAACAAAAAAAGGAAAAAAAGACAAAAAAACCCCAGAGTTCATATCTAACTCCTTCGCTAGGCTGTATCCAGCCAGTTCTTTAGATGATGTCCTTCTTCTTAGTTATACAGTTAATCATTCCATAACTTCCAAGATATAAGCTTCTCCTTAGTTTGCTGAGAATCGGAACATACATAAGTTTTATCTTTATAAAAAATTCGCAATTTTGTAGGAAAGCCCCAAGTGTAAGTGATTTTCTGTTCCCGAAGGCAGGCAGTGTAGAAAGCATATTTTTTCCTATTCATCCTGGTAGTCAAGGATAGGTCGGAGAAAATACTTATTGAGGAGAATCTTGGGTCTTTAGGAGAATTTTTTTAGAACCCTTTAGATAACATATCCTTTATTCGCGAGCTACAGAGACATACTATTATATCTCTTGAAATATTTGCTTGATGTAAATTAGTAGGTTTTGGTAGTCTGTGGATCCGTTCCACCGGCATTGGACCCAGTAACTTGTGGTCCACATAGAGTGACAGTAAATCCAGCATAAATTGATCTAGATCCACAATTTCTTCCGAAACCCCCCGAATTCTGAGGTTTTGACGCCGAGACCTGTCTTCTAGGTCGGCGATTTTGTTCTCCAATTTTGCAATTGAGCCAGTCAGTACTTTGTTCTGGGACTTTAAGTCTTCAACTTTTTGGAGCACTGATACAATATCTTGCGCTTGAGATTGTAGAGTTGTCCTCAGTTGCGAGAGTTCTTCTTTAAAGTCTTGTAAATTACTATCTAGATCGATTTTTATCTTAGCATACAGAGAATCCAGTGCTCTTTCCAAGATATCGGGAGTAAGCTGAGAGTCTGATTCCACTAGTGAAGGTTCACTTAAATGATCAGAAGATGACTTCTCTGAGGTAGTAAAAATATTGGATTGAGTTCTTGGTGAATAATATGCACTTATTGAGTGCCCTTTACTAGGTTTATTAGGTTCTTTTGTTTTCTCAATTTTCTCAAGTTTACCTCTCTCTCCTTTGGGCCCCATTGTAGTGATTTATCGGTTGAGTATAAAGTTGAGAATATATTCCACTTTCCTCTAGATAAAGGGGGTGAAAAACAACCTCTGCTATGATCTCTGGTTATGAGTCCATATTCTCAAAATGGTAAACCACCGGTGTTGGCTTGTTATAATCAAAGGTTACGTGACAGGATATCCCTAGAGTGGTAAGCATTGAAGCGAGAAGATACCTGGGAGATTGAGGTCTATAGTGACAGGTGGCAACTATTAACACTTTAAGTTGACTCCAGACCTTTACCCCCAGTAATTAGAGGGACATTTGATATAAGCTGGTTCACCAGACAGGACTCTTTGGCTATATACTCCTCCTGTATTCAATAATGAGGTCAAATGTGTCCGAGATACTGTATTTCAAGTCACTGTCTATAACGGAGCAGTTGGTGTTGCTGTACTTACTAAAATTATACACTCAGCTTGAAGCGCTTAATCACAGTTACCAGGAAAGATCCCAGTTTCGGCACCCACAGTCAGATAATCAATTTTCCACTGAAGTAGAGATCCGTCTGGATAGTTAGTAATTAGTCTGCTGATTCGTGGCTGATTACAGACAGTAGTTAACAATTGTCAGTTAATGCCAACAGCGACCCAGAGAGTAAAAAAGAAGAAAACAACAGCCAGCAAGCAGTTGCATAGTTTAAAGTTTTAACTTCAATTGAGATATTTAAGAGAGTTCCTCATGCGGTAACCCGATACTATTTTTCAGGCCGTTAATATCGTCAAAAAAAAATACTGTACCACATCAGATCTTCATTTCAGTCAATAAATGCAAGCTCACATTAAATACAATAAGTAAGCATAGGAGGAATATCTAACAGCAGCGGGTAAATGTATTTATCGATATTGAGACAGCATAGGGAGATCTCACAAATTGAGTTTCCAAGCGGCTGGTATCAGAGGAAATGCTGCGTCACCAGAGGCGTCGCTAGGGGTGGGCTACTGGGGCTATAGCCCCGAGTCCCCCCTTCATAGCCCCGAATGGAGACTCTGGGGATAAAGTATTCTTTAGCCCCGAGACTCCAGGGCTATAAATATATTTAAAAAAAAAAAAATCCCCCGGTGAGCTTTCCTCCGTCTGGGACATGATCCCAGAATCGGAGGATTAACCTCACGCGGGGGTGAGGGCCAATCGGAAGGAGAGGCTGCTAAAGGGAGCTCGCTCCCTAGCCTCTCCTCCTGGCCATAGAGATAACAGCACGACGGGTGCAAGCCCCGCCCCCGTCGCTGCTTGCCGGATGTCAGGTGGACGGACATCCGGCAGAAGGTCCTGGATGACGGACCAAGTGTAAGGTAAGTAAAAAATAAAAAAAAGTGTGACTGTGTATGGGTGTCTAGGTGTGTGTGTCAGGGTGTCTAGGTGTGTGTGTGTGTGTCTGGGTGTCTCAATGTGTGTGTGTGCGAGCACTTTAATGGCACAATATTCTTGGGCCCTGACTGGCACACTATTACTGGGTTCTGACTGGCACTATATTACTGGGTTCTGACTGGCACTATATTACTGGGTTCTGACTGGCACACTATTACTGGGTTCTGACTGGAACACTATTACTGGGTTCTGACTGGCACACTATTACTGGGCTCTGACTGGCACAATATTACTGGGCTCTGACTGGCATAATATTCCTGGGCTCTGACTGGCATAATATTCCTGGGCTCTGAGTGGCACACTATTCCTGGTATCTGACTGGCACAATATTCCTGGGTTCTGACTGGCACAATATTACTGGGTTCTGACGCGCACACTATTACTGGGTTCTGACTGGTATAATATTCCTGGGCTCTGACTGGCACAATACTACTGGTATCTGACTGGCACACTATTACTGGGCTCTGACTGGCACACTTTTTCTGGGCTCTGACTGGCACAATATTCCTGGGCTCTGACTGGCACAATACTACTGTTATCTGACTGGCACAATATTACTGGGCTCTGACTGGCACAATATTCCTGGTATCTGAGTGGCACAATATTCCTGGGCTCTGACTGGCACAATATTACTGGTATCTGAGTGGCACACTATTACTGGGTTCTGACTGGCATACCATTACTGGGCTCTGACTGGCACAATATTACTGGTATCTGAATGGCACAATATTCCTGGGCTCTGACTTGCACAATATTCCTGGGCTCTGACTGGCACACTATTCCTGGTCCCTGACTGGCACACTATTCCTGGTCTCTGACTGGCACAATATTCCTGGGCTCTGACTGGAACAATATTACTGGGCTCTGACTGGCACAATACTACTGGTATCTGACTGGCAAAATATTACTGGGCTCTGACTGGCACAATATTACTGGGCTCTGACTGGCACAATATTTCTGGTGTCTGACTGGCACAATATTTCTGGGCTCTGACTGGCACAATATTACTGGTATCTGAGTGGCACACTATTACTGGGTTCTGACTGGCATACCATTACTGGGCTCTGACTGGCACAATATTCCTGGTATCTGAATGGCACAATATTCCTGGGCTCTGACTGGCACAATATTACTGGTATCTGAGTGGCACACTATTACTGGGTTCTGACTGGCATACCATTACTGGGCTCTGACTGGCACAATATTCCTGGTATCTGAATGGCACAATATTCCTGGGCTCTGACTTGCACAATATTCCTGGGTTCTGACTGGCACACTATTCCTGGTCCCTGACTGGCACACTATTCCTGGTCTCTGACTGGCACAATATTCCTGGGCTCTGACTGGCACAATACTACTGGTATCTGACTGGCACAATATTACTGGGCTCTGACTGGCACAATACTACTGGTATCTGACTGGCACAATATTACTGGGCTCTGACTGGCACAATATTACTGGGCTCTGAGTGGCACAATATTACTGGTATCTTACTGGCACAATATTACTAGTATCTTACTGGCACAATATTACTGGTATCTGAGTGGCACACTAATACTGGGTTCTGACTGGCATACCATTACTGGGCTCTGAGTGGCACAATATTCCTGGTATCTGAATGGCACAATATTCCTGGGCTCTGACTGGCACAATATTACTGGGCTCTGACTGGCACACTATCACTGGGCTCTGACTGGCACAATATTCCTGGTATCTGACTGGCATAATATTACTGGGCTCTGAGTGGCACACTATTACTGGGCTCTGACTGGCACACTATTACTGGGCTCTGACTGGCACCATATTACAGGCATCTGACTGGCACACTATTACAGGCATCTGACTGGCACAATATTCCTGGTATCTGACTGGCACAATATTACTGGGCTCTGAGTGGCACAATATTACTGGTATCTGACTGGCACAATATTACTGGTATCTTACTGGCACAATATTACTGGTATCTTACTGGCACAATATTACTGGGCTCTGAATGGCACACTATTCCTGGTATCTGACTGGCACAATATTACTGGGCTCTGAGTGGCACAATATTACTGGTATCTGAAAGGCACAATATTACTGGTATCTGACTGGCACAATATTACTGGGTTCTGAGTGGTACAATATTCCTGGTATCTATAATTGTACAATTTTCAAACACTGAAAAAATTGTGGGTGTTTTCTCACATTTTTATTATGGGGGGGTGCCACACTCAGGGTCCGCCCCGGGTGCCAAATGCTCTAGGTATGCCCCTGTGTGTGACCGAGCTCATCTGGGCTCTAGCCCTAGATCATCCGAAGACCTAGCAACGCCCCTGTGCGTCACAACAGATCTTTTTTTTTTTTTTTAAACTTTGTTTATTGCTTTTTCATTGAAATATACATGTAAACTGTTTTGGGGGGGGAGGGCAGTGGGGGAGGGAGGATAGGGAGATAACTAGAGAGGAGTGAAAAAAAAAAAAAGGGGGAAAGAAGAAAAAAAGAAAGGAGAAAAGAGAAAAAGGAGAAAAAAAAACGGGTACGGAACAGAGTAAGTAGGGTAGTGGGGGATAACACAATTGGGTAATAACAATTTGCAGCGGTATCATATGATTATACATGACAAATACAGGTTGTTGAGTTGTGATAACATAGATAAGAATATACATATACAATGATGCCTATGTAGCAAGGGCTATGCATTCCTGGCTCGTTAAGAATTCTGTCCAGGGGAGCCAGCAACTTCTCTGGTCATTGCTGTGCCCCAGGTTGGTGTGTAGGAGGTCTTCCACAGCTTGGATGTCTGCCACCACAGCAAGCCAGTCCCGAAACATCGGGCTTCTCGGTTGTTTCCATAAGGTGGGTATCAGGGATTTCGCTGCGCTCAGCAATTTTGCCGTGAGGGATGTTTTATATATATGAATGGGGTGTGAGTTGTGGTGTATGAGATATGTGAGTGGAGAGAAGGGGATTGGTATGTCTGAGTGTTTATCTATAACTGTTCTGATACATTGCCAGAAATTTTGGATCAAAGGGCAGGACCACCATATGTGTAGAAATGTGCCTCTTTCACTGTTGCATCTCCAGCATCTGTCTGATACCCTAGGGTACATTTTGTGCAATGTTGTGGGTACGTAGTACCATCTTGTCAGAACTTTGAATGCGTTTTCCTGTATCTTTACCGATGGGGAGCATTTGTGTGTGAAAGTGATGATTTTATGCCATTGTTCGTCAGTGAATATGAGATTGAAATCTCTCTCCCAGCTGGAGATATAGTAGGGTTTTTTTGCATCATGTAAGTCAGCTAGTTGGGCTTGTATGTTTGATATCAATTTTGTGGGCCTAGTCTTAGTCATGCATAGTTCTTCTATCTTTGTCAGCGTTACCTTTGTCAGGGGGGAGGATTGGGGTAGACTGTGATAAAAACGGGTCATCTGCGTGTAGAGCCAATTGAGGTCTGCTGGAGGGTCGTGTTTGCCTAGATCTGTTAGCGTCTTAAGGGATCCGTCATCGTTGAGAAAATGGCCAAGTCTGGGGAACGGTGTGTATTCTGTAAAAAATCTATCGAAGGGTCTTCCTGTCATGCCCGGGGGGAATAGCGTGTTATGTGAGAGAGCCATTAAGGGTGATGGATCGTTCCGGATCCCAGGATTGTTTGCAATCTTTTTCCATATTTTTAGCGTCGGGGCAATGGTCGGATGGGTGGAGTCCCCTTCCGACATTTGTTTGTTTGGGACCCATGCCGCTATTGGTATGGGAACAGACATTGAATTATGTTCTATAGACACCCATAGCTTTGGGGCCGGGCGGGTCCACTCCACTATTCTGGCCAGCATTGTCGCTTTGTAATAGAGTTCTATATCAGGTAGCCCCAGTCCCCCTTCGGTCTTGTGTCTGGTTAGATATTGATATCGGAGTCGAGGGGGTTTGCCTTTCCATATGAACTTCGTGACCATGGTTTTAATTTCTTGAAAAAATAGTTTTGGGAGGGCAATCGGGAGGGTCTGAATAAGATATAGTATTTTGGGGAGAATAGTCATTTTAACCGTGGCCACTCTCCCAAACCAGGAGATGAACTTTTTATCCCATCTGGCTATGTCTGATTTAAGACTCTGTATTAATCGTGCGAAATTGTGTTTGTACAGCATATGTGTTTGTGGTGTTAACTGAATTCCTAGGTATTGTAGTGTGGGGTGACTCCATCTGAATGGGAAGGACTGCCTAAGGAACTCCAGTTGTGTGTCAGGAACCGAAACATTCAGTGCCTCTGATTTGGACATATTTATCTTAAAATATGAGAGTGTGCTATATGTCTCAAATTCTTTCAACAGGTTGGGGAGGGAAATTACAGGTTGAGTAAGCGTCAGCAATAAATCATCGGCAAATGCTGCCGCCTTGTGGGTATGGGGGCCGACTTCTAAACCATGTATAGAGGGGTTAGATCGGATTGCGGAGATGAGTGGCTCCAGTATCAGAACAAAAAGTAGTGGTGACAGGGGGCATCCCTGTCTCGTACCATTCGACAGGGTGAGCGGGTCCGAGAGGACTCCGTTTACTCTGATCCGTGCAGATGGAGCATGGTAAAGGGCATTTATACAATTATACATAACATCACCTATGCCTATGTGTCTCAAGACCGCTCTCAGGAAAGGCCAGCTCACCCTGTCGAATGCTTTCTGTGCGTAGGTGGACAACAGCATCAGGGGTGTTGAGTGTATTTTAGCATGGTGGATAAGGTTGATCACTTTAACCGTATTATCCCGGGCTTCCCTGCCAGGGACAAAACCCACTTGATCTCTATGGATCAGAGAAGGCAGAACTTCACCAAGCCTGGTACTAAGGACTTTTGCCATGAGTTTGACATCTACATTTAAAAGAGAAATAGGCCGGTAGCTACTGCAATTCTCTGGGTCTTTTCCAGGCTTGGGGATAATAATAATGTGGGCTTCTTGGGATTGGGATGGGAGCACACCCCCTGTTGCGAGGGTGTTGAATACCTTGAGAAGATGGGGCAGGAGTGTGTCTTTAAAAACCTTGTAATAATTGGTCGTAAGTCCGTCTGGGCCTGGGCTTTTGCCTACGGGAGTATTTTTAAGTGCACTCTGTATTTCTTCTATGGTTATGGGCATGTCCAGTGCGGTTGCTGCTTCCACCGTGAGTGTGTTGTGCATGTGCTGGGTCAAGTATTCCGAAATCCTTTGGTGGTGTGTCATATCGGGCAGGGGTGGTCGGTCTGTGTCAAGGTTGTAAAGATCATGGTAGTATTGCCTAAACACGTTAGCCACATCTGGGGTTGCATGTACCAGATTATTGGTCTTTGTCCGGATTTTGGCTATAAAAGACTTCTCTTGTGTGTGTTTCAGGGCTTTGGCTAAATACTTGCCTGGTTTATTTTGTGTGAGGTGCATCGTGTGTCGTAATTTTCGTAGGGCGTATTGGGTTTTGTGATTACACAGTAGAGCAAGATCAGATCTTGAGGATAGAAGCTGCATGTAAATATGCGGCGTAGGTGATTGTTTATGTTGGGACTCCAGTTCGTGGATTTTCCTCAGATTGTCTATTATGGCCTGTGTTCTCTGTTTTTTGGCATAGGAGCCTATCTGTATAAGTGTGCCCCTTATGACAGCTTTATGTGCCTCCCATGTAACTTGTGGGGTAACGTCTTGTGTGGTGTTCTCGATAAAATAATTGGTCAGTGATGTTTTGATGGTGTCTACATGTGTTTTGTCTTTTAAGAGGGATTCGTTGAGTCTCCAGTTAAAAGAACGTCTGGTCATTGAGGGTAGTGCTATCTTCATAGATATCGGAGCATGATCGCTCCAGGTGATATTATGGATACGTGTATCGTGTACTAACGGTAAGTGTCTGTGGGATAGAAAGAAATAGTCAATCCATGAGTATGTGTTGTGGGGATTTGAGTAAAAAGTGTAATCTTTGGTCGAAGGATTAGCAATCCTCCATGTGTCAGCTAGTTGGGACAGGTGTAGTTTTCGCTTTACCTTATGTATTTTGTGCTTGTTTATGTGGGTTGTTCCGGTGGAGACATCCAGCTTTGGATCTAAGACCATGTTGAAGTCGCCTCCCAGCACCACCATACCTTCAGCAAACTTGTCTAGTTGGGAAAGAAGAGAACATATAAACATATGCTGGTTCACATTGGGTGCATAAATATTTGCAACAGTTACTACATCGTTTCCTATAGAGCCTTTAAGAAACAGAGCCCGGCCTTCACTATCTGACCATGTGTCAATGACTTCAAATGGTAAATTTCTGTTAATAAAGATAGCTACTCCTTTTGTTTTCTTAAAAGGGGAATGGGAATAAAATACAGTATTATAGGTGCGATCCCAGAATTTTGGTACTTTGTGTCTACAGAAGTGTGTCTCTTGTACTAGTGCTATATCAGCTTTGACAGCACGGATTTCCCCAAACAGCCTCGACCTTTTGGAGGGAATATTGAGCCCTTTGGCATTAACTGAGTATAATCTCAAACAAACATTTTTCTTATCCATTGAGGTAGCTAGTTTTGTCATCAACTAAATATACATATAATTGCGCTGCTAAACATTGAACAATACAAAAACATAGAACTTGGGTTAAGGTAAGGGTGGGGGTGTACCATCTTCCAGATAGGTACTCTCTGTGGATAGGCAGATCCATCTATGGCTGCTATCCACTAGTCTCGGGCTACGTGTGACGGGGTCGAAAACCAGCGGGTCTAGCCGGTCCCCTGGGTTCCCCTTAGTGCAATATACACAGAGCCTGGGGGTAACGTGTCGGAGTCCTGGGGGATTAGTCTCCTCAGCTTATAAACAAATGGTCTAACAAAACAATTTGTGGCGAGCTGGCGCCACCTTCTGACTGTGCAGTAGAAATATCATACACATATATCGAACCTGTGGGATAATATAACTTTGTTATAAAAAAGAGAAAATAGGGGGGGGGGGGGAGGGTAGAATAGCAGAATAATAGTCCCTGGGAGGGTAGGCTAATGGCTTGAGAAAACTGATCAGTTCCGTGGGCAGGGAGGGTCTGTGGGCATATACAGTCCAATTGTTGAGATTCACTGTTGTTCTTGGATCATGATTTATCGTGTGGGGTATGTTGGATGAGGGGGTCCTGCCGTGCCGTGTGTCTTTTCTTGTAGGCATTGCGGTGTATTCGCAGCAGTCTGGCAGGGGTGGTATTTCCCGGTCCCTGACCTGTCCCACTGGTGGTATTCCTGCTCCACGGAATGGTCAGTGGTCCGCTGAAACCGCTCAATCCTGCGGCGGGGGTCTCTGGTTCCATGCCCTTTCCCTACGTTTGCGTTGGGGCCTGGGTCTCCAGGCTGTGCTGGGGTCCAATGCCAGCGGGGTTGTGCCATCCATGTGGTCTTTCCAGGCCTTCAATTCTGGTGGAGTGATTGATAATGCTTCACAGAATCCCGTCAGGTCATTGGGGTGGCGCAGGGTATGTGTAATGGAATCCTTTCTAACAGTCACTGAGAGGGGGAATCCCCATCGGAATTGCAGATTGTTTGCTTTCAGGAGTGCTGTTAGTGGTTGGAGGAGTTTACGGAGTTGGAGGGTCCCCCATGCGATGTCCGGGAGAATCTGGATCTCTGTGTCTTTGTGTCGGGTCGGTCGGTTTTGGCGGGTTGCCTTCAGAATGCTCTCCTTGATAGAGTAGGAGTGGAGACAGCATATGATGTCTCTGGGTACCGGGTTTCCCAGGTCTTTTGGCCTAAGAGCCCTGTGGGCCCTGTCGAGTTGTATGTCCCCCATCGGGTCCCCACTCAAAATGGATGTGAAGATAGCTTTAGTAAGGGTGGGGGTGACATTCCGGTACTCCCCTGATCCTCAGGTTATTTCGTCTTCCACGGTTATCCAGGTCCAGAATCTGGTGCGTTAGTTGCGACGTTATCGCTTTCTGTGCACGGAGCTGGGATGCTAGTGAAGAAACTGAGGACCTTATCACAGCCTGACCTTCTTCTACCGTCGAGATCCTCGTGCTGTGCTCCTTTAGATCCGTCTTTATGTCAGATATTTCATCTCTGATTGTAGAGCGTATCTGTTCAACTGCATTGGCAAAGTCCTTTGTGATTTGTGCAGTGAATGTGTGTAGATCTGCTTTGGACACGCAGTGGATACATGCCTGTGAGTTGTCCTCTTCTTTTTCTGAGTCTGAGGAGTCAGAGCGCCATTTTATTTTGCCGCTGCTGCGAGGCCCCAGACGGGACCAGGAATGAGGTAAGTGTATTTTCCGTCGTTTTCGACGGGCGTCTAGCGCTGTGAGGTGTGGGGGGCATCTTCTTGCCACTTTTCCCCATTTTCTGTGCGTTATTGGCGGTTCAGGGTGTTATAGTGAGTCAGGGTGGCGGGAGCTCAGAAGATCAGCGACTTCTCCTCATGGCCGTCCGGACACGCCCCCTCCACAACAGATCTTAACATAGATCAATTTGGCCAGTAGGTCCAAGCTCAATATATACAAATAGGAAAGGCATCTATTTACAACTTGTATGTGTACTTATCTGAGTTAATCCACATAGGGAGCTCTCGTAATGTCTTCATCCAATTAGGTTGCCCCCCTTCTCTTGAGCACTGCTATGACCTTACTGCCGGAAAATGCAGAGAGGATTAGGAGCTCTTCAAGCGCCCTCACTTTCCGAATCTTTAGCTGCTCTGTTGGAACTTTTATTTTTCTTCTCTTTTCCTCTTCTTTATCGGACATCCGAGAGCATGCCGACGTGTGGAAAAAACTGGGTCTCAGGCCGCCATTAACCGAAGCCCCTCGTCAGGCTCTTCTCCAACACCCAGGTCAGGGCGCCGTCTTGCCACTTCAATGCTGGCTGCCTTCCGTCCACGTCCCCCTCAGCACGCACACGTCCTCACGTCATCGCCACCCACCCCCATATGACCATTATTTGTACTTTCCCTCCTGTTGTGACGCCAGTAAAAGATTGTGATCAACTTTGATTATGTTCCGTTCCCTGCTCTCCGGTCCCTCCACTCCAGCCCTACAAAAGAAGTAAGCCACATATGGAGCTTGCAGGGATGGCTGAAGCTTTACAAGCCCTGACCCAACAGATCACAGTATTGGCCCAAACAGTACAAGGGGTCCAAGAGCAACAAGTCCACCTACAACACCAGGTGCAAGCCATTCAAGTTGGGACCTCCTCCTTTTCCTCCTCCCACAGTTCTCCCTCCATTGGAGGCAGTAGAGCCGATAGCAGAAAGAGTTGGGGCCGCCACTGAACCTCAGGTTAAACTTCCAGAATGATTCAATGAGGACCGCACGAAATACCACTCTTTCATTACTGCCTGTGAGTTGCTGTTTGCCTTAAAGCCAAGAACTTCAACTTAGAGGCGCATCATAAACATATGCTACCAGTCCTGGCATGCCTGCAAACCCATCATTTATATGCCAAATTAGAGAAATGCACTATTGAAACTACACTGGTCAAATTTTGGTGACTTCCTTGCTTCAGTGGCCTACTCCCACTTCAGTAAAAGCGATACAAAGATTTGTGGGATTCGCTAACTTCCATCGAAAGTTCATCAACAGTTTATTCCGAATCATATGACCTATAACTCAATTAATGCAGAAGTCTCCATAAGCGCAACTGGAATTTGATACACTAAAACGTCGTTCGGTTTATAGACTTTCGGCTTATAGAACAGCAATAGCATTACATGTATTCTATAAACCGAACGTCGTTCGGTTTAAAGACTTTCGGCTTATAGAATACTATTGGCTTTCTATAAACCTAACTAGAGTCCCTCCCCATTCATAAGAATTTCTTATTTAATGGGGACTCTAGTTCGGTTTATAGAAAGCCAATAGTATTCTATAAGCCGAAAGTAAACCGAACGACGTTCGGATTATAGAATACATGTAATGCTATTGCTGTTCTATAAGCCGAAAGTCTATAAACCTAACGACGTTCGGTTTATAGACTTTCGGTTTATGGAATGTATAATGTAATGCTATTTGCAATGGCATTACTATAAACCGAAATAGAGTCGGTTTATAGAATGCCAATAGCATTACATTCCATAAACCGAAATTCGTTCATTATGTCGGTTTATGTAATGTATGTGTATTTGGCTATTTTGCTATTGGTATTCCATAAACCGACTCTATTTCAGTTTATAGAATGCCAATAGCATTAAGTGATTTGAATTTAGTATTAAAAAATACATTGAAAAAAGTGGAGAGGTTTAACCCCTTTGTGACGCATGGTACCAAACGTCACGATTTGTTCCTGGCCACTGATCACAAGGTGATCGTTAGCCAGGAACACTATGGCAGAGACCCAATCAGGGTCTTAATAGACCCTGTGGGTCCCTGCCCAAAAATTGCAAGCCCTTCGGACGTCACGCACGATTTAGAGAAATGTAGCCACTTAAAGTGGCCTCATCTGACAGCTGGGATCCCGCTGCAAGAACATCTCATCGTGGGGAGCCGCGATATAAGCTGGACGTACTATGCCGTCCTAACGACTTTAAGGGACTTAAAATCAGGACGGCATAGAACGTCCCAACGTCACGAATGGGTTAACGTTTGCTCTGGTCATAATCACAGCACAGGCTTGTAGGAGTTAACTGTAATTACATTAATACATGAAAAGAATATAAGTAATATAGTAAAAATGTACAAAATAAAATTTATTTTGAAAAAACTAAATGAGGTCCATAAACTTGGAAGGAAACGGATCACAGTAAAAAGAAACTGTGATCAGCAAGCGAAGTGTTAATACCCCTCTTATAATCGAGGTCGTCTTATAATCTGACCTCAAATTGAGGTCAGACTATAAGACTGGGATCCAGGTCCCCAGCAGAGCTGCAGGGGACCTGGATCCCCCTCTCTAACAGCAGGGGATGTCTGCGCGATGAGCGCAGATCTCCCCTGCTGCCGCCCGGCATGACCGCCGTGACTTCTATGATGAAGCTGGGTACTTCCGGCTTCCTCATAAAAGTCCTGGCGGTCATTCCGGGCGGCAGCAGGGGAGGTCTGCGCTCATCGCGCAGACATTCTCCGCTGCCCCGCTAGCCACCAGGGAGAATCGGGCAGCTGGGGGATGTCTGCACGAATCGTGCAGACATCCTCCATGCTGCCCGACACTTCCGTCTATTATGTATAGTGCATACATCCCCCGGCTGCCCCCACTAGCCACCAGGGAGCAAGAAACAGGTGAGGGGGGGACAGAATAACAAGGGGGGGGGGGGGCAGAAGAGAGGGGGAAAGTTGGTGAGAAAAGACCAACATTTAAAGAGTTTTTTGGCAGAGGAAAATCTGGCACTCGTGAGAAAGGTGTGCCAGAACTACAACTTGGTGTTAGGGGCAGCAGCCAAGAGAATCCGGAGGAGGACTATGAACTGGCAGGAGGTCATGGAAGCAGTTAATGAAGTTGGTGGGAATTCACGTTCCAAGGAGGTGGTGATTAAAAGGTAATTTCATATAAAATACACCTGCACTATAGGCCTCATGTAAAATTTCACCACACACATAGCTCACACACACCTGTAGTGAATTACATAGAGGGACAGTCCTGATTTGGGAGACCTGTTCTGCCGAGCTCCATCTTTGTCCTGCTTTTCAGGACAGAGGTAGAGCTCAGCCTGACTCAGGGCCACAATTTCACCTACTGTGCAATTACTCTAACATATAGCTGCTAGTAGCTAGCTGTGTCAAGGTTAGTTAAGACATGGAATGTAAGAGTGGCTGCACATGTGTGTATTTAACAAAAACAAAATAAAACCAAACAATAGGAGTGATTGGTTCGCTGAGTAAACCCCACACAATAGAAAATATATAAGGAAATATGGTAATTGCCTGAAAATTGCTGATATGGCAGTATAAGGAAGATTCTTCAGGGTTTCATAATGTGCATGGGGAAACACAAAGATAAACAGAGATCATAGTGTAATCCAGTATTGCAATAATTATTGGTATAGTATAAGCAGTTGCACTCACAAACACTGTAGGTATAAGTAGCACATCAATAACAATATATATATATGTGTATAAAGATAATACATGATATCAAAATGTTCATGGATTGATAAGATAGATATGTCGAGAAATAGATGTATGTATGTGTAAATAGGATTATATGTATGTACAGCTGATCATTGATAGTAAACCAATTGCAATGTTCTCATGTCTTTCAGATTCTATGATATCAAGAGGCAGGTGAAGAGAAAGCTTACCAGGGCAGCCGCGGCCACCAGAAGCTCTGGTGGCGGCTCTCCAGAGCCGGCTGACCTGCTGAAATTTGAGGAGGAGCTATTGCAGGCCATGGGGACTGAATACATCATGGGGGTTGAGAGGCCGGAGCCAGAAACAGCTGGTCGTAAGTATTGAACATTCATTCATGGTAATAATTATGTGTGATTTCATACTGATTGACACTGTTCTCTCTCACTTTACTCCTAGCATCTTCTGCTGTGCGCCCTCAACCCCCAGCAAGTGATGACAGGGCCCCATGTCCTGTAGCCACACAACATCTGGCAGCTCCTCCTCTGATTACACCGGGTCAGACGGCTCTGCAGGCCCTGGTGAATGTTTCCTCTTCACCTGCCTTCGGTAAGTCCAACATACACACATCATACACCAACAGGCTGGAAACATGTACAACAAACAGGGCTTCATTCATGAACGAGGGAATTGCAAGGACTATCCATATCTCATGTAATTCCTTCTGTCATGAATGAATCTTAATGCAAATGTTGATAGGGGCTATGTACAAAAAACTGTGTTGATGTGAGATACACATTTCATCTCATCAGGTTAGCTATACATTGTGCAGTGACAAACCTGGTGAGTTTGCTTATCGGGGAAAACTCCCAATGTTTGTCCCTCCACAATGTTTAGATAAATTGGTGATATGAAATCACCTGCAACTCACCTGTTTTGTTAATAGCCTCAGATGTGATATGTATTTTCTGCACACATCTGTATGCATGCACTAACAATTTATTTTTCTCCATCTCTAACAGCGGTATCTTCATCATCACCACCTCACGTGGATTCCCACCAACTTCATGCTCCTGATGTGCAGGCACTGGGATCCACCACCCAAGGTAGATATTATACACATTTACACCACCAGTTAGATCATATTAATATTATTTGCTAGAACAGAGGCGTCCAACGTGCGGCCCGCCTGAGCTCTGCTCCGGTAGCCGCACCTCGAACTGCACACCACACGAGAAGCTGTGTCGGGGAACAAAGTTTCCTACACGCTCTGTGTAGGGAACTTCGTTCCCACGATACAGCTTCCCGTGCGGTGTGCAGTGCACAAATCCCCTCCTCTACCCTACGCTTGAGGTCATGCGCAAGGGTCAGAGGGAGGGAAGAAGCACCGGGAGCCCACAACCTCCACAGCCATGTAAGTGTATGTATGTATGTGAGTGTGTGTATCAGTGTGTGTGTGGGTTAAGTGTATGTATGTATGTATGTATGTATGTATGTGAGTGTGTGTATCAATGTGTGTGTGTTGGTTAAGTGTATGTATGTATGTATGTATGTGAGTGTGTGTATCAATGTGTGTGTGTTGGTTAAGTGTATGTATGTATGTGAGTGTGTATAAATGTGTATTAGTGTGTGGGGTAAGTGTATGTGAGTGTGTGTGTGGGGTAAGTGAATGTATGTGAGTGTGTGTGGGGGGTAACTGTATGTATGAGTGTGTGTATAAATGTGTATGTGTGTGAGTGGGGTAAGTGTATGTATGTGTATCTATGTGAGTGCATGTTAAGTGGGTGTGGGGTAAGTGTATGTATGTGAGTGTGTGTATAAATGTGGATGTGTGTGGGGGTTAAGTGGATGTATGTGAGTGTGTGTATAAATGTGGATGTGTGTGGGGGTTAAGTGTATGTATGTGAGTGTGTGTATAAATGTGGATGTGTGTGGGGTTAAGTGTATGTATGAGAGTGTGTGTATAAATGTGGATGTGTGTGGGGGTTAAGTGTATGTATGTGAGTGTGTGTGTGTGTGTGTGTTTTTAAATGTGTATTAGTGTGTGGGGTAAGTGTATGTGAGTGTGTGTGTGGGGTAAGTGTATGTATGTGAGTGTGTGTATAAATGTGTATCTATGTGAGTGCATGTTAAGTGCGTGTGGGGTAAGTGTATGTATGTATGTGAGTGTGTGTGTATAAATGTGTATGTATGTGTGGGGTAATTGTGACTGTGTGGGAAGGGGGGGTAAGTGTGACTGTGTATGCATGTGTGTGTTTGTAGTTAATGTGACCTTTACACATTAGTGTAAAATATATATATTTACATACACACACATGTATATAATTATATATATTATTCTCTAAATGAATGCGGCCCACGCACGCATACATTTCTAGCGAAGTGGCCCTTTGCCAAATAAACTTGGACACCCCTGTGCTAGAATAAAAGACATTTTTTTTCATAGCAAATACTCTATGAAAAAAATCTTATTTCCTAGCTTTGTCTTATAATCAGACCTAAAATAGAGGTCAGACTATAAGACTAGGAGCCAGGTACCCCACAGAACTGCAATGGACCTGGATCCTCCACGCATGCAGCCGGAGGATGTCTGTGCACAGACATCATCCGATACTGTTTGACACTATCACTGTGACTTCAAAGACAGAACGCAGGCTACGATGACCTCCCGGCGTTCCATCTCAGAAGTCACAGCGGAAGTGAAGGGCAGCATCAGACAATGTCATTGCGTACCTGAAAGCTCACAGACATCCTCTGTCTGCCCCCACTAGACACCATTGAAATGTCGGGACACACTGACATTCATAGGAGGCCCATTGACAAGTCTGGGAATGCATTTGCAAGTATGGGGGGCTGGTTGGCAACTCTTGAGATGCATTTGCAACTATGGGTGGCAGTTTGGCAAGTCTGAGGATGCATTTAAAAATCAGGTGGACTGGTTGAATGCGTTTGCAAGGGAAGTCTGGGAATGCATTGGCATTGAAAATTACGTGTAATATTGATAGTACATGCAAGTTTTACCAGCAGTTACTGTATTACCAATGAGGCACCCTGGTCTGGTTGGCAAGTGTCTCTCTCTGCTTGTTCAGAGAGACCCTCATTTTTAAATTTGATAGGCAGAGGAAACCTTAACCAGGTCCCTTCTGCTGATCCATTCAAAAATAATGGTCTCTCTGCTTGAGCAGAGAGATACCCCAACGACAATTAGAACCCAATCAGACAATCATGGCAAACCCAGTCATCCTTTGAGTAAGCAAGGGTTAAAATAAATAATAATAATTCTTTCAGGATGTAGATATTGATAACCCTGCATTGAAGTGTATATAGATGTGGTGAATTGAATAATCTGTATTGTAATGTTCTAATTATCTTCCTTCTTTTCCTGCAGCAACATCTGTCGAGGAGGAGGAGGAAACAATACTCCTCACGGTGGTGGATCCCAGTGAGTATGGCACATCAGGAGCCCAGCCACGACCTCCTGCCCCTTCGATGATGGAATCCTTGGATGCTGTCCATGGTGCAGTTGCTGGGATCCAGCAGGACATCAGTTGGATGCGCCAGCAACTCACCATGATGGTGAGTAATCAGGATACGTTCCATGCCCACACGATGGAGTGGCAGGACAAAGTCCTTAGACACTTAGATGTGCAAGCTGCGCATCAGGAGCAGATGAGATTGATGTGCCAGCAGGAATATCAGTCTCGAGCTGAATACCGCAACCGAAAGGTAAGGTACATGGATGCAAAATTGGCCCACATGCGTCCATGTACTGACGGTACCGCTGCTCCTGAGGCATCTTGCATCTCTAACCCCCCTCCATCAGCACAGGTGACTGAAAGTCAGTCTAGTGAGGAGGAAGATGATCCTAATAATGCTAGTCGGTTGCCTAGTGCATCATCCTCCAGCTCATTAGATTATGATGAGTAAAGCACACTGATGCCTATTGTTAGTAGCCATGAAGCCCCTGTTTACTTACCATTCCTAACTCCCAGTTGTAGCCCTCTGCCAAAAAACTCTTTGCCCCCTCTCATGCCCCCCTGGGCTTGCCAAAAAAAAATAAAAAACATTTTTGACATTTAAATGTATTAGTTTGTGTGTGTCTATTTTTTATCCACACCTCTAACACTTCAACTTCCATTATACTTTGTATACAAAATTACACGGGGGGGGGGGGGGGGGGGGGAGGCCTATATATATATATATATAAATAGTTATTAGTGAAGATTAATATCCAGTGATGTGAGGCCAACATAGAGCTGACATCCCATGACCAGTATTGTTCTTCATTAATGAGCTCTTTTTTTTTAGTTTAACATGGACATGTCTAAATTTAAAGGTCTAATCAAGGCCACTGCTACTGATAGGTGAACCAGGCGTTCGCCTAGGGAGCGAGCTTTGTGGGGAGGCTGCAGGCAACATTTTTTTTTTTTAACACATGTGGGGAAGGGTGAGAGAGCCACCAGACATAGTGAGGGAAAGAGACACCTGACATGGGGATGGAAAAAGACACCAGGGATGGGAAAATGGAGGTAATGAGACAGACATGTGAGGGAAGTGAAAGAGACAGCAGACTTGGGGGGAGAGGAAAGCGAGAGATATACACGAGGGAGAGGTAAGATAAAAATAGGAAGGGAGAGGAGAGAGAAAGACAGACATGGGGGAGAGGGAAAGACAAACATGGGGAAGAGGGGAAGGTACATGGGGAGGAGAAATACAAAACGTGGGAAACAGATGAATGGAAATGGGGGAGGCAGAGATGGACATGAATGGCATGGGGGGGAGAGAGAGAGACAGGGATGGCATGGGGGAGTCAGGGACAGACATGGTGGGAGAGTGAGACAATCTGGGATTGCATGGAGAGGGTGGTGCCAAAGAAAAGATCACATTGCATTTGTGACATGCACAATATCAGGAAGTATTACTTTACTGAGAGGGTAGTGAATGTATGGAATAAACTTCCAGCAGAAGTGGTAGAATAAACACAGTGAAGGTGTTTTAGCATGTGTGGGATAGGTATCCAAGATATAGGATAAGGTCGACTAATAAAGTATTTAGAAAATTGGGCAGACTAGATGTACTGAATGATTCTTATCTGATAACACATTCTATGTTTCTATGTGTTGGTTTTCAACAAAATGATGACCAACAGCTTCTATATGCCTAAAACAATGTTTGTGATTGGTTTCTACAAAATGATGGCCATACATATATACAGTGGGCATACATATATCCAATTGGCTTAAATACATGCAGTAGGCATAATTATACAGCTGACATAAATATAGACAGTGGGCAATGGGCATACATATCTTCAGTGGTCACAAATATATACAATGGCCATGTATGTAGAAGCTTATGGACATCATTTTGTTGAAATCAAACACATATTCTGTTTTTGGTATATAGAAGGCAGGCAGTGACAGGCAGCAGGTTCACTAATACAGGCAGTGTCATATGCATGCAGGATCATGCTTAAGTGACTCAGCTCTGGTGACTGGATGAAAGGCAGGATCTTTCCAGATTTAAAAATCATGTGCTCACGCATCGTCGCACATTTGCTAGGATCACCACCGGTCATCTTAGAAATAAGCACCCCTGTTGTGTCAGCGAAAGAAACAGGGCAGGTTTAAGGCATGGTCTTTAGGGGATGCAGCCCAGGGGAATAGGTAAAATGGGGGCCTCAACAGAGGGTTGCAGATAGTAGATAGTACTGCTTTAAAACCAGCTTTAAAACCAGCAGAGCAGAGCAGTTCCCATGCTGCTTCTCACACTCTGACTAATGTCAGAGCATTTGGAATCAGGTGACCTGCCTGCAATTACATAACATGCCGACGATGGAAAGTCCTTGATGTGCTATGTGGGTGATAGGGCATCTACTGGGGTGTGACCTGGGTGTGTAATGTGGGTTATAGGGCATGTACTGAGATAATTCCCGGATATGCAATGTGGGTGATGAGGTGTGTCCTGTGGTAAGTCATGGTGTTCAATGTGTGAATGCATTGGCAAGTCTGGGGGTGCATCTACAGATCTGAGGGGCAGATTGGGAAGTTTAAGGATGCATTGGCATCTAAAATGTACTAAACTGGCCCTGGACACAAATTACCCTGCAGCAGAGGCAAGGGATAAGGAAGTAAAGTAGTAAGTACTACCAAGTAGGTCCACCACCAAAAAGAATAAAAGTTTAATTAAATTAATGATTTGGTGTAGTAAAATCTTTGATGGTTAGGGGAAAGGAAATAAACAGAAGTGAGTGGACAATTGTGAGTGGACAGAGGGGAGAAACTACCATTAACACTTTTGGGCTATGTTTGTTGGATAGGGGAAAGGAATGAAATGTTAAAGGGAGGTGAGTGGACAATTGACGACCCACACACCTGTTTCAACCCCAGAGCAAAGCCTCCAAACACCTTCAGTCCCAGACGAGTGGAGCGGACTTTCAGAGTTCGAACACAATGCCCTAGCTTTAACTGGCAGCTCTGGCGGAGGTAGCAGGCGTTGCCACACCGCAAACAGACACAGCCAGAAGGGAGAAACTACCATTAACACTTTTGGGCTATGTTTGTTGGATAGGGGAAAGGAATGAAATGTTAAAGGGAAGTGAGTGGACAATTGACGACCCACACACCTGTTTCAACCCCAGAGCAAAGCATCCAAACACCTTCAGTCCCAGACGAGTGGAGCGGACTTTCAGAGTTTGAACACAATGCCCTAGCTTTAACCCCTTGGCGACACAGGACGGACTAGGTCCGTCCTGTGTGCCGAGGCGTTAGTGACACAGGACGGACCTAGTCCGTCCTGTGTCAAAACGAGCACTGAAAGCGGAGTTTTTCCGCTTTCAGTGCTCAAGCCGCATTGTAACGATGCTTCCGTGTGGAAGCATCGTACAATGCTAAAAAAAATGCCCGTCGGCATTTCGATCGCTCCAGAGAGCGATCGAAATGCCGGTTTTAAAGGCACAGAGCCTTTAAAACACGTGCATTAAAAAAATGAGCATAGGAAGCAAATTTTTCGCTTCCTATGCTCAGAAAGTGTTTCTGATTGCCACGCAAGTCGAGGCAATCAGAAACACAAAAAAAAAAATGCACGATCTTGGTCACTGAGTGACCAAGATGGCGCTGCCCTTCTAAGGGCAAGAGCACAGGAGGCAGGAAGTACCTGCTTCCTGTACTCACTGGCTGTCACACGATCAGTGACTGCCAGGCACACTGACAGGCAGTGGGGATGCTCTCCTGAACATCCCCACTGACTGGTCAGATCAATATTAACTCTATATTGATCTGACCAGTTATGATCTGCCTCCCTCTCCTCACATTTTTTTTAGTGAGGGAGAGAGACAGATCAAAGTAAGTAAAAGTAAAAAAAAACAATAAACACACAACACACAAATAATAAAACAATAAAAAAAATGTTATTAAAGCAATTCCCTGCGTTTAACCCCTTCCCTGCCACTGATCTTGCATAAGCAGTGATCGTGCACATCAGCGCATTTATTTTTGCTGTTTGTGCATTTTTTAGGGGTTAATTTTTTTTGTACTGTAATTTATTACAGTACTAAAAAGGCTCTTCTAAGAGTTATTAACCCCTTATTTGCCGTCGATCACTGCTTACGCAATGATATTGACACCAAAGCAATTTTTATCTGTCTGCATATTTTTATTTTATTTATTTTTTTTACACATACCCGCAAGGGGATTACATGGAAAGTAAAAATATTTGAGATTTTTTTTTTTAAGCTGCCTGAGCACATAGCGATCAGTAACAGCGAATTAGTGGCAAAGGCGGTTTGGTGATTTCTCAATTAAGCTCACCATTCGCCCTGGTCAGATCAAAATTAATCGGATCAATATTCACAAATATTGATCTGCCTCCCTCTCCTCACTTACATTTTTGTGACGGAAAGAGACAGATCAGTATTAGTGATATAAAATAACATTTTATAAAATTGGCAGGTTTTATGAAAGTCTTTCACTGTGTATTAACCCCTTCCCTGCCATTCATCACTGTGTAAGCAGTAATCTTGCACAGCAACAGTATGTTTTGCTGTCTGCACTGTTTTATGGATTAATTTCTTTGTACTGTAATGTATTACAGTACTAGATAGGCTCTTCTAAGAGCTATTAACCCCTTCTTTGCTCAAGATCACTGCTTACGCACTGATTCTGAGGCCGCGGACTCAGGGTTCGATTTTGACCCTATTCAGCTTTCTGATACATCATCTAGCGATGTATCGGTGGCTGCTGAGCCCTTGCCACAAGTAGTGATGGGGGTCTACCGATAAAAAAATATATGGTTTGGTGGGGGTAAATTACATTGGCTGGCTTCAAAGATATATCCCATAAAGGACACGGACGCAGGTTGACTACATGTCAAAATTCCAAGTTGGAATTTTGAGATGCGCATCTCACAAATGTTGCCTTCTAGCCAAAAACAAACCAACAAACCTATGCATGGGTGCTATCCCTGTACTCGGGAGATGTTGCTGAACACATATTGGGTTGTTGTTTGGCAGTGACATATACCAGAATCTGTGAATTCATGCCTGAAGTACAATGCATGTGGAAAAAAAACTCCCAAAAAAGTACTACCACAAACTTTTACAAAGGCTGGTGGTAGAATTAGTACCTATACAGTATTAAAATACCACCATTTGAAATACCTTAGGATGTCTATTTTCCAAAAATATATGGTTTGATGGGGTAAAATTCATTGGACGGCTTCAAAAATGTTCCAAATGGAACATGGGCGCAGGCTGACTACATGTCAAAATTCCAGGTTGGAATTGCGCACCCCCTAAATGTGGAATTTTAGACCCAATACAAACCAACAAACCTATGCATGGGGGGTATCCCTGTACTCAGGAGATGTTGCTGAACACATATTGAGGTGTTGGTTGGCAGTGGCAAATACCAGAATCTGAAAATTCCTGCCTGAACTACAATGTGTGTGGGGAAAAAATGACATCCCAACCCTTTGACATAGGTTGGTGGTAGAATTAGCACTTGGAAAGTGTTAAAATACCACAATTTTAAATACCCTAGGATGTCTAGTTTTCCAAAATATATGATTTTATGGGGTAAAATACTTTGACAGGATTCAAAAGTGTCCCAAATGGAACATGGGCGCAGGCTGATTACATGTCAAAATTCCAAGTTGGAAATGCACCCCCCCTAAATGTGGCCTTTTAGCCCCCAAATAATCTAACTAACCTACACATGGGTGCTATCCCTGTACTCAGGAGATGTTTCTGAACACATATTAAGGTGTTGTTTGGCACCGACACATAATAGGATCTGTGAATTCATGCCCGATGTACAATGAATGTGAAAAACAAATTACTATCCATAACATTGACATAGGCTGGTGGTAGAATTAGTGCATGAAAAGTGTTAAAATACTACCATTTGAAATACCCTAGGGTGTCTAGTTTTCAAAAATATATGGTTTTGTGGGGTAGAATACACTTTTTGGCTTCAAAAATGTCCCAAATGGGACATGGGCGCAGGTTTTCTGCATGTCAGAATTCCAAATTGGAAAACCAAAAAGCGCACCTCTCAAATGTGGCTTTTTAACCCCCAAATAACCTAACCAACCTATACATGGGGGGTATCCCTGTACTCAGGAGATGTTGCTGAACACATATTGAGGTGTTGTTTGGCACCGACACATAATAGGATCTGTGAATTCATGCCCGATGTACAATGAATGTGAAAAACAAATTACTATCCATAACATTGACATAGGCTGGTGGTAGAATTAGTGCATGAAAAGTGTTAAAATACTACCATTTGAAATACCCTAGGGTGTCTAGTTTTCAAAAATATATGGTTTTGTGGGATAGAATACACTTTTTGGCTTCAAAAATGTCCCAAATGGGACATGGGCGCAGGTTTTCTGCACGTCAGAATTCCAAGTTGGAAAACCAAAAAGCGCACCTCTCAAATGTGCCCTTTTAACCCCCAAATAACCTAACCAACCTATACATGGGGGGTATCCCTGTACTCAGGAGATGTTGCTGAACACATATTGAGGTGTTGTTTGGCACTGACATATAACAGGATCTGTGAATTCATGCCCAAAGTACAATGTATGTGAAAAAAAATTACTACCCAAAACATTGACATAGGCTGGTAGTATAATTAGTGCATGGAAAGTGTTAAAATACTACCATTTGAAATACCCTAGGGTGTCTAGTTTAAAAAAATATATGGTTTTGTGCGGTAGAATACACTTTCTGGCTTCAAAAATGTCCCAAATGGGACATGGGCACAAGTTTTCTGCATGTCAGAATTCCAAGTTGGAAAACCAAAATGCGCACCCCCTAAATGTGGCCTTTTAGCCCCAAAACAAACCAACAAACCTATGCATGGGTGGTATCCCTGTACTCAGAAGATGTTGCTGAACACATATTGAGGTGTTATTTGGAAATACCCCTTCACATTTTAAGGTAATGTTTACCTAAATTGCAATATATGTGAAAAATTAAAAAAAAAGATTTTTTGCTGCAAACTTTGGCATAGATTGGTGGTAAAATGGCTACATGAAATGTGTCAAAATACCCCAAGTTAAATGCCCTGAGTTGTCTAGTTTTCAAAAATATGTACATGTTGGGGGTCATTCATGGATTTAGTACAGAAATCAATGTTACAATGTCACTATCGCTAATTTTGAAAGAAAGGATTTTAAAATAGCTTTGCACCACTTATAGTTCTGGCCCTGTAACATGAATAAAAAAGCACAAAAACATAAAAACATGGGCTATTTCTGAACTCAGGACATATATTAGAAACTTTTTAGCAGTGTTTTTTTGTTGTCTCTTGTACATGAGTATAAGGTTTTTCAAATAAAAGTCATAAAAAAATTATTTTTTCAATTTTTTTGCCATATTTTATTATCTTTTTTACATCAAATTATATGCTATTATCAAAATAATGGTATCAAAAGAAAGCCCTTCTTATAACGATAAAAACGATATATAGTTTGTGCGGGTACACTAAATGAGACAGAAATAAATTACAGCAAAACACAAACACCTCAGAAATGTTAAAACAGCCCATGTCACCAAGCGTCGGACAAGCCAAAAAAGTCATGTCACTAAGGGGTTAACTGGCAGCTCTGGCGGAGGTAGCAGGCGTTGCCACACCGCAAACAGACACAGCCAGAAGGGAGAAACTACCATTAACACTTTTGGGCTATGTTTGTTGGATAGGGGAAAGGAATGAAATTTTAAAGGGAAGTGAGTGGACAATTGACGACCCACACACCTGTTTCAACCCCAGAGCAAAGCATCCAAACACCTTCAGTCCCAGACGAGTGGAGCGGACTTTCAGAGTTTGAACACAATGCCCTAGCTTTAACTGGCAGCTCTGGCGGAGGTAGCAAGCGTTGCCACACCGCAAACAGACACAGCCAGAAGCGAGAAACTACCACCATTTACACTTTTTGGCTATCTTCGGAGGATCCATAGTTGCTAATATTGACCCTGATTCCAGGAACACATATCTGTTCCACATGCTGCAGACAGAGCATGCATAGAGCAGCCTGGCAGTATGCAGGATGGATATACGCACAGACATAATCCAATTAATTAATAAGGGTGGTGATCTAATAGGACTGACCATGATTAATTAATTGGATTGTGTCTGTGCGTATATCCATCCTACATACTGCCGGGCTGCACATTGCATGCTCTGTCTGCGTCATGTGGAACAAATATGTGTCCCTGGAAACTTGGCTGATGTTGGCAACTATGGGTGGATAGGGGAAAGGAATGAAATGGTAAAGTACAGTGATAAGGCAATTGAAAACCCACACACCTGTTTCAACCCCAAAGCAAAGCATCCAAACACCTTCAGTCCCAGACGAGACACAATGCCCTAGCTTTAGCTAGCAGCGCTGGCGGAGGTAGCAGGCTTTGCCACACCGCAAACAGACACAGCCAGAGGGGAGAAACCTATACTATTTTTTGGGGGGGAAAAAGATTTTTGGGGAAAAGAGGTGTAACCACGGGAAGAGAATTTTGTAGCTGCCACCACCAGCAGAAGAACAGGAATGAAATAGTAAAGTACAGTGATAGGGCAATTGACAACCCACACACCTGTTTTAACCCCAAAGCAAAGCATCCAAACACCTTCAGTCCCAATTGAGGGGAGTGGAATTCCAGCATTTGAACACAATGCCCTAGCTTTAGCTAGCAGCGCTGGCAGAGGTAGCAGGCGTTGCCACACAGCAAACAGACACAGCCAGAGGGGAGAAACCTATACTATTTTTTGGGGGGGAAAAAGATTTTTGGGGAAAAGAGGTGTAACCACCGGAAGAGAATTTTGTAGCTGCCACCACCCGCAGGAGAACAGGAATGAAATAGTAAAGTACAGTGATAGGGCAATTGACAACCCACACACCTGTTTCAACCCCAAAGCAAAGCATCCAAACACCTTCAGTCCCAGACGAGAGGAGCGGACTTTCAGAGTTTGAACACAATGCCCTAGCTTTAGCTAGCAGCGCTGGCAGAGGTAGCAGGCGTTGCCACACCGCAAACAGACACAGCCAGAGGGGAGAAACCTATACTATTTTTTGGGGGGGAAAAAGATTTTTGGAGAAAAGAGGTGTAACCACGGGAAGAGAATTTTGTAGCTGCCACCACCCGCAGGAGAACAGGAATGAAATAGTAAAGTACAGTGATAGGGCAATTGACAACCCACACACCTGTTTCAACCCCAAAGCAAAGCATCCAAACACCTTCAGTCCCAGACAAGAGGAGCGGACTTTCAGAGTTTGAACACAATGCCCTAGCTTTAGCTAGCAGCGCTGGCAGAGGTAGCAGGCTTTGCCACACCGCAAACAGACACAGCCAGAGGGGAGAAACCTATACTATTTTTTTGGGGGGGAAAAGATTTTTGGGGAAAAGAGGTGTAACCACGGGAAGAGAATTTTGTAGCTGCCACCACCAGCAGAAGAACAGGAATGAAATAGTAAAGTACAGTGATAGGGCAATTGACAACCCACACACCTGTTTCAACCCCAAAGCAAAGCATCCAAACACCTTCAGTCCCAAACGAGAGGAGCGGACTTTCAGAGTTTGAACACAATGCCCTAGCTTTAGCTAGCAGCGCTGGCGGAGGTAGCAGGCTTTGCCTCACCGCAAACAGACACAGCCAGAGGGGAGAAACTTATACTATTTTTTGGGGGGGAAAAAAGATTTTTGGGGAAAAGAGGTGTAACCACGGGAAGAGAATTTTGTAGCTGCCACCACCAGCAGCAGAACAGGAATGAAATAGTAAAGTACAGTGATAGGGCAATTGACAACCCACACACCTGTTTCAACCCCAAAGCAAAGCATCCAAACACCTTCAGTCCCAGACGAGAGGAGCGGACTTTCAGAGTTTGAACACAATGCCCTAGCTTTAGCTAGCAGCGCTGGCAGAGGTAGCAGGCATTGCCACACCAGAAACAGACACAGCCAGAGGGGAGAAACCTATACTATTTTTTGGGGGGGGAAACTATTTTTGGGGAAAAGAGGTGTAACCACGGGAAGCGAATTTTGTAGCTGCCACCACCAGCAGAAGAACAGGAATGAAATAGTAAAGTACAGTGATAGGGCAATTGACAACCCACACACCTGTTTCAACCCCAAAGCAAAGCATCCAAACACCTTCAGTCCCAAACGAGAGGAGCGGACTTTCAGAGTTTGAACACAATACCCTAGCTTTAGCTAGCAGCGCTGGCGGAGGTAGCAGGCTTTGCCTCACCGCAAACAGACACAGCCAGAGGGGAGAAACCTATACTATATTTTGGGGGGGAAAAAGATTTTTGGAGAAAAGAGGTGTAACCACGGGAAGAGAATTTTGTAGCTGCCACCACCAGCAGAAGAACAGGAATGAAATAGTAAAGTACAGTGATAGGGCAATTGACAACCCACACACCTGTTTCAACCCCAAAGCAAAGCATCCAAACACCTTCAGTCCCAGACGAGAGGAGCGGACTTTCAGAGTTTGAACACAATGCCCTAGCTTTAGCTAGCAGCGCTGGCGGAGGTAGCAGGCGTTGCCACACCGCAAACAGACACAGCCAGAGGGGAGAAACCAACTAGTACTATTTGTTTGAAGCTGATTTTGGTCGATTAGAGTAAAAATGGAAGGCAATAAATACGTTTTTTAACTAGAAAGAACACTTTCCCTTTCTCTGTAACTCCACTATATGTCAAGCTATATTAATCAACATATCATCCCTCAAACTTAAGAGCAGGGTACCCCAATTTGGGCAGATTAAATTTAAGAAAAGCCATCTGCTCCATCAAATGAGGTGACATGCGAGAGCGTTGTGGATTAAGTATGTTACCAGTTATAGAAAACACACGCTCACTTTGGACTGAGGTTGCCGGACATGATAGCAGTTTCTGCGCAACCACTGAGAGTGCAGGCCACACAATCTTCTTCTGATCCCAAAAACTAAGAGGGTCAACATTAGGAGGCAAAGGTGGTTCACAAAGGTAAAGTTTTACCATTTCCGAGGCACTACTCTCCTTAGGTGTCTCAGTGGGGCCAACTAGATTCTCAAGTGTCTCTTCCCAAAATGAAGCTGCTCCACTCAGCTGTGTTCTGGTACTAGTGTCACTGCCAGCACTACTGCTTAGAGGTGCAGACATGTCAATGTCATGCTGCAGTTCTCCACCAGACAGCATGCCACTCTTCCGCTGCCAGTCCAACACCCTTTGGATGAGATTATCCCTACAAATTGTCAGAATATTGTACCTGAGTGCAAGCTTGCCCTTAATCCGTGGATCACACATGCATGCTAGCATCAGTTCGGGATAATTATCCATTTGGTCACGTAGCAGAAGTTTAAGGTTTTCTTTCAACTTCCTAACTAGAGCTGCAACATCAGAATGGAGGCCACCTTGAAAAACTTTACGGTTTTCAAGAAAAGCATCCATCTTGCTCCCTAGATGGCTGAACAGTGGGATTACCTGTCCCAGACTGGCAGTGCTCCTACTTAAGTGTTCAGTGGCATCCCTGAATGGTTTAAGGACTGCCACTGTCTGACTGATCACTGTCCAATCTTCTCTACCCAGTGGAGATGCAATGCCAATAAACTGGTCTGATGACAGACTATGGATTGCCCTCTGCTGCTCCAAAATCCTTTCAAGTATCTCCAAAGTAGAGTTCCACCGTGTAACCACATCTTGTCGTAGACAGTGTGTGGGAAGACCTGCCTTCTCTTGCTCCTGCCTCAATAGATGACTAGCTTTTACACTACGGTGGAAGTGCCCAGCAATCCTCCTGCAGTGATCAATTACTCTAGCTATTCTATTACTTCCATCTGGGATTGATGATTTTACCACAAGATGGAGTATGTGTGCTGCACAGCGCACACCAACAATATTACCGTCACGCAGAGCTTTCAACATATTTGAAGCTCCGTCAGTGACCACAAACCCCACTTCTACATTGGTGCCTGCCTCTGCTCCTACCCAATGTGACACCATCCTTTTTATAGCATGCAGAATATTTTCTGAAGTGTGATTTTCATCCATCACCTCAGCATGGAGAAGGAAAGATCTGTAGCCCTGCTGATCTACTGATGCACTTCCTCCCATTCTGCTAGACCCTGGTGCTAGCGAAGTAGTAGCTTCATGAGACACACCAGGCTGCCACCAGTGTGCTGTCAAGGACAGAAAGGCATGCTGCCCACTAGGTGCAATCCACAAGTCTGTAGTGAAATGGACAGACTGACCAGCTGCCTTAGAAAGCTCCTCTTTCACTACTCCAACACAGGACTGATATAGTGAGGGGATTATCCTCCTGCTGAAAGTGTAACGTGAGTGAAGATGGTACTGTGGGGACACTGCTGCCATCAACTGCTTGAAAGGTTCCCCATCTATCATGTTAAATGAAGCACCCCCAACAGCTATCAACTGGCCAATAAGTCGTGTGATTTTATTGGCCTGCTGTTTGGAAACAGCCCTGGAATGAAATCCCCCGAATTGTTCCAGGGTGGGCTGGGTGGCTGTAACTGGCCTTGTTTGTTGGCTGGCAATAGTTCTTTGCTCTTCAACAACCCCCCTGCCACTCATACAGAGCTGATGGTGCTTGTGGAAGTTGTAGCAGCTACGTTGCCTGGCCTACCACTTTCTGCCTCTTCCCTCAATAGCACAGCCCTGTGTTGACTGCAGAGGTGATGGTTCATCCCAGCACTGGTGAGATGACCCAACACCTTCCCCCTGCTAACTTCCTTCCCGCAGTGCTTGCACTTTGCTGCGACGTGCAACATTGGATGGGACCCTTTGGGATACAGCTGCTATGGGTGGATGAGTAGCAGCAGCAGCGTTAGAAGTGGGAGCTGGCATATTGGACTCTGCACTACAAGTGTGGCTACTGGTACCAGTGCTGGTGGTAGTAACTGTGCCACTGGGAGCAGGAGTTGTAGAATGGTGGGAACTAACAGTGGGATTGGTAGTTCTACCACTAAAAAATATCGATGCAATCGGCTTTGGTGGTGAAGTCCTTTTGAGGGTGGAAGCAGCAGTAACATGTGCAACAGTTGGAGAAAGTGGAGAGGAAGGGGAAAAACGTACACTACTAGCTGGTGAAAAGCAAGCACTGCTCCCTGAGGAATAATGAGTTGGACTCTCCCATACTATCTCATCCTCATCCTCAGGCTCATAGTTAAGCTCTTCATTAGCTAAACTAGATGCAATTTCTGCAAGACTAATATCCCCTGCAGGAAGAACAGATTTTGCAGCTTCTTCTAACTCTAGATGAGTAACACTTGTTGTTGTTGTGTCACTCTCTAGGGTCTCTACCTCTCCTCTCTTTTTGGATTGTTTTTTAGAGGTGGTGGTAGCAAGAGTGGCAGATGTTCCACTGTCTGTGGTTGAAGCAGCCATACCACTAGTGGTTGAAACTGTGGTGGTCTTGGGAGGGGGATGTGAAAACAGCCTCCGTGCACAAGAAGGTTGCTTGGAAACACCCCTCAAATTACTGCTGCTGCTCAACATGCTCTGTTTGGAACCTAACATAGCCCCTTCTGCAACAGAAAATGAAGAGAGGGTGCTTCTTGTGGTAGAAGAAAAAGCTGGGGGCATAACACACCTCTTCTTACTTAATATGTTACCACAAGTACTAATAGTCCTCTTTTTGGGTATACTAGGCTTAGTGCTAGCTTTAAGACCTGCAGTTTTCCCTTTTCCATAGAAAACTTTTGTGCTGCTGGGCCTTGCACCACTAGTGCCTGCTATTGGTGTCTTTCCTTTAGCTGAATCTTGCACCAATGGCTGGGACAGAAAGCTTGGCATCCTAGTTGTTGACTCAGACATATGGGCAGACGTACTTGCCCCACTAAGCTCACTCAAAGGCTGTGTACTACAAACACTTCTAGTATTGGTGGTGGTGGTGGTGGTGGTGGTGTTGGTGGTGGATGGAGCCTTAACTTTCCTAGTACCGGAGTACTTAGGAGGATCCATTTAGATGATTAGTATTTGCTTTTTATAAAGGGGTAAAATGTAAGGAAATATGTAGTGTGTAAGAGTGTACTACAAAGATATTTTACTTTATTAATAACAAAAATAAAAGAAATACCAAAAAAAATGTAATATATACTTCTGAAAGAGACTACACAGAGGCCGATTTGCTCACTTCAGTGCTTCCTGAAAAACAATACAAAACTGTGTACCATGTGCAGTCTGCCAACAAGTGCTCCCTGCACGCTTACTGCAAACAGAGACACAAGCTATACTATTACAAAGTCACTTATATTTTTGAAATTTTAAGTTATGAACAAAATTATATGCTATTATTTTAACTTGGATAAGTTAGTTTGGCTACTAAACAAAGTCTAAATAAATGTACTACAGATACCTTGAAGCTTTACTTAGTACAGTCACACAGTCACGTAAATAAATTAAAACCAATAAACAGCAGTTAGTTTGAGTTTCACTGCTTGCTGTTAAAAAACACAATAAATGAACAATTAAATCAACTGACAAAAAGAGCACAACAGTTCACTGCACTGCTATACTCACAATAGTACAACAGTTAACTTCACTGTTTACTTTTGACTAGTGTGTTCTGTTTCTAACAAAGCACAAAGAAACTGTACTACAGTAAAAATGAATTCAAGTATTAATTATATTTCACGTTACTGCAATAACCTTAATCAACCTAGTAGTCTACCCCTAGGGCAGAAGCCCTCAGGTCCACTCAACTAGATTATAATGATTGAATTTTTATAT
Source organism: Pelodytes ibericus (assembly GCA_036172795.1). Taxonomy (NCBI): domain Eukaryota; kingdom Metazoa; phylum Chordata; class Amphibia; order Anura; family Pelodytidae; genus Pelodytes; species Pelodytes ibericus. Next base: position 95,945,182 of record CM069861.1, read on the forward strand.
ATTTTAGTTTAAATTATTTTTAAAAGCTGTAGCTGCAGGCAATACAACACACAAAAAGCACTGCAGGCAGTGGCAGTGGCACTGGCTGACAGTCAGGCAGACAGGCACAGTTTGTGCCAAACTGCCAACTGACTCAATTAGCAGTAGTTGTACAGTTCACAGAATGCAAAAAAATGTTTTAAAAAATTAGTCTCTGGAAGTCTCTCTTATTTTAAAAATAGGTTGTTGTGAGAAATGGCAAGATCACAAAGAAATACAGTGAAAGGCAATGTGGCTAGCACAGCAGTGCTTCACCTTCAAAGCTCAGACACGGAATGAGAAGAAAATGAAACCACTGCACTTATAAACTGCTTTTCCTGTTTTTTTTAAAAAAATAAACTGGCAGCACACACCATTGGACTAGCCATCAGAATGATGTCACAGAAGTGAGCTGATTGGACAACTAAATCAACTTACTTCTATGTCCTTCCCTTTTCGGTTTATGGAATGCATAATATAATTCTATTGCTATTCTATAAACTGCAATAGAGTCCCCATTCATACGAATAGGTCAATTGACCTATTTGTATGAATGGGGACTCTAGTTCGGTTTATACAATGCCAATAGCATTACTCCATAAGCACAAAGTCTGTAAACCGAAGGTCGTTCGGTTTATAGACTTTCGGCTTATGGAGTAATGCTATTGGCTTTGTATAAACCGAACTAGAGTCCCCATTCATAAGAAATTCTTATGAATGGGCACTCTAGTTCGGTTTACAAAGCCAATAGTATTCCATGTACTGCATAAGCCGAAAGTCTTTAAACCGAACGACGTTCGGCTTATAGAATACATGTAATGCTATTGCTGACTGTTCTATAAGCCGAAAGTCTATAAACCGAACGACCTTCGGTTTATAGACTTTCGGCTTATAGAATAGCAATAGGATTACATGTATTCCATAAGCCGACAGCCTATAAACCGAACGTTCGGTTTATAGACTTTCGTCATTTGTATTGTAATGATGAATGTAATCGTAGTACTACTATTGGCTTTCACTACACGGAGACTCTGTCTCCGTGTAGTGAAAGCCAATAGTACTACAATTACATGCATTCTAAATGACAAAAGTCTATAAACCGAACGTTGTTCGGTTTATAGATTTTCGGTTTATGTTTAAGTCAAACTCAATTCATTTATTAGTTAAAACGAAACGAATGTAACGAAACGAAAATGTTAAACGAATTTCGTCCAAAACGAATGTAGTTATGAACGAAATTCATTTTAGACGAAATATATAACATTTTCGTCCGAATGAACGAAAACGAAACGAAAATTTTAGTTTTGCACATGTCTATAGTCAACCGCCTTACAAAGATAGCACATTTGTCCCCATCCTCACCTTCCTACCATAGCCGAAAAGCTGACTTGTTCCTGCATGCCGGTTCAGGGGATAGCGCTGTGTGATTGGTGGAGTCTCAGTGGGCAGGGGGGGGGGGTGGAATCTTCACCACTCCCCCTCTCTATACTCTTTATGCAATGGGGGCAGATCCCAGGTGCACAAGGGGGGTGGGGGGGGGGTTCCTTGACATTTGACTTAGTTCTGACCTCCCTTTCCTCTGTTACCCTGACTTGGATTTTCCTAACCGCCTTTGAACATCTGCAGGCTGCCTCAACCTTCTGGACTGTTATATGACAATTCTTTGTACTTTCTCTCCTGTTGTGACGCCAATAATAAATTGTGATCAACTTTGTGTATTTTCCGCTCCCTGCGCTCCAGCCCTACATACAGCTACGCAAGATATGAAAAGACTAAAAACCATGTCCAATGAAAATGTTGGGCCAACAAAGCGTGGACATCATGTTTAATGATCAGCCCAATAATGAACGTGTAAAAAAGAATCAAGATATCTTGCAATGCCTGATTAATGCGGTATGCTTCCCTGGTAACAGGAGCTTCCTTTCTGAAGACAATGAATGTAATGACTCTTTTCAACTATTTTGAGTTTTTGGATGCACTTCAGCAATCTGTCCCTCTTTTGGAACATCACCTATAGAGCTCTAACTTTTTTTATGTGGAACCTCTACAGCTGTGCAAAATGATCTCATTAAGGCGGTGAAGTCCTTATTGATGAACCTTTACTGCCATACTTTTGGATGAACGTTATGATATCACATGCAAATCACAGCTGTCAACCATCCTAAGATATGTATTAGATGGTGTTGTCTATGAAAGTTTGTAGGGTTTACCAACGTTAGTGAGGACAGAACCTCAGAAGGTTTGTTTAAACATGTTGTTAGCACAGTAGAAGAGTACAAACTTAAAGAGAAGTTAGTTGGGCAAACTTTAAGATGGAGCATATGTGGTGGTAGGTCATTTGAAAATCTTACAAAAAAAGGTTATGGATCTTACCAAAATGCACTCTTTACTCTTTGCTATGCCCGTACATTGAAACTAATCTTGCAAAAAAGTTTGACGAATATCAAAGGCTGCAATATTTTTTTTCAGAGAACAATAGCTCTTCAAGAAGTTCTTTCTAATAAGTTGCTAACTGTTGCAGCCACTAGATTCCAGATTAGTACCTACAGTATCAATAATTGGTTAGAGCTTATTGACTTTTTAAAAAAAAATGTAATTGATTGTTCAGGAAAATGGAATGCTGACATAGTGGTTAAATCACATGGCTTTCTTGAAGAACCTAAATACAATTTTCCTACTTCAAATATTTTCAAGATTATTTGCATATACAGATGTTTTATACAATTTACTTCAAACAAGAAATTTTGATATTTAGTAATGCTGCAAGAAAATAGAAGATATAAAAAAATTACTTTAATGAGCAAGGAATACAGACTTTTGTTAGTTTGGGTATGCTGCACTGGAAAAGAGGGGAGAAGAATCTGAATCACCTACAAATCAACAATGTCGAGGTTGTATAGGAAAAGATGCATGTCATCAACTATAGTTTTACATTTTTGATAACACTAGTGTTCACAGAGAAACAAGCTTTACGGCTTTAAAGAAACTTGAGTATTTCCACCTTTATTATGCAAAAGTATACCAGTTTCAGATACATTTTTTCCAGAGGACCTGATCAATAAATGAAAAGATGTTAATGGAGGAAGATTCGACTATGTACGATTGAAGAATGAATCTGCGGTACTTTTATGTTCGGATGAATTATACAGTAAGTCAGTTCATGAGTGACTGCAGTTCTTAGCTGAAAATTAATGGATCTGTTCTTCAAGGAAAACCAGTAAGTGGAAATATGCACCACTTACAATTTTTTTCTTCCAGCTCAATAACTATCGTTGTGTAATTGAATATAGTTGGTTAGGAGTACTTATTGAATTCATTTTAAGTAGCAACACACCTGTCTTGCATTAGCAGGATCCACCACTGATCACTGGAGTTACTATTTATTAATAAGGGAATATTGCTAACACCTAGCCCCAGGGTGGGTTAATATTTATTTTCGGGAATCCGGGCCAGACCCTGAGCGTTAAATTAACATTTTTATTGGAAATAATTACTTTAAATTAAAAAAAAACACGCTGTTAATCCCCTACCTCTGAATTAGTGCTTTAACATATGTTAGTTCTGATTGGTCCATTAGCTTTGAATCAAACGTGATTCCTTTATGCCGGAGTTAACATCTAGTCCACTGTGTCTAAGAAGCACATCCACAAAACCTCTCGTTGGAGTAGTAGGCATTCCTTATCGCCACACCTTGTTAGTGGTGGTACGTGGTCCAAAACCTGGTACTCTGAGCTGTGAGCGATTATGTTGCTGTTCTTGGTAATGCAGATGTATCAGTTTGGGGATTTCTAATAACCAGTTTATGCTGTGCTATATGGTCCTTCAAGCAATATATGGTTTTTCCAATGTAGCCCAGGCCTCAGGGGAATTTCAGCAAATACACAACTTGGTCCTAGGAATAGCAGCTTATCCTGGCCCTCACAATAAGCTGAGCTCTGGATACTGCTGCAGGGTTCTGAAATGGAATCCTCTATCTGAGGCCATTTTTAGAGGTCAAATGAACCCTTTCCCTAGATTTTTCAATATATGTTTTGAGGTGATGAAGCTCAAGTTTGGATAAGAGATATATTCTCCAAAACGTATCAGAGCACCAGGAATAAACTTGATAGGGCAGTTGACAGGGATAATAGATCAGCTTTCTGTTTGTTGAAAACATCCACATAGTCTTGATAGAGTTCAGGCAACTCAGATACGGAGTGATCAGAATTCTTCTCTTGAAAGAGGAGTAATGAGGAGTGCAGAAGACAATAAGTGGACGTGAAGGATGTGGTTCGCTTATTCCAGTCAATGGTAGGGTTATGCAACCATGGCAGACCAAGTATAACAGGCAACAGTGGTGAGGGAAGGAAATCAAACCTTAATTCTTGCTGTGATCAGTCCCCAGAAGTGTCTTGATAGATAATGGTTCCTCTGATATAGGATCTGAATGTAAGGAAGTACCATCCACCCCCTGGATATGAATGGGTTTATCTTTAGACTGGATAGGGATCTGTAGCTGTTTAGCCAAATCTTGATCTATGAAGCAGCAGTTAGCTCCGGAGTCGATGATTGCTGAGCCAGGAATGGAATCATTAGTCCAAAATAGGAACAGACAGATTCATAAGTGAGGAGAACCACCAGTAGGAGCAGAGCTAAGACACACATCAGGAAACGAGGTCTTAGAGTGTTCATGGGCAGGGTTGCTGGTGCTGCAATAGTTTGGAGGTCATCAAGTTGTTGTTGCATATGGGTTTGCCTGGCTTGTAAATTTGCATGGGTCGTGATTGCCTCTGTGATTCCTGCGGATTCCATTGTAAGACTCAGTGTTTTTATTATCAAACTAGTACTCACTTTCGGATATATGAACCCAGATGCAAAGAAGATCACTCTTGCTGAGGCAGTACACAGATAGAGAACTGGAAATGGGTACAGAACTCTCTCTCTGGTGTAGTCTGCAAGCATGAGTGACAGGAATAGTGAAGGAAGATGGAACAAGCCAGACTAAAGTCAGCATTTAGGGATGGTCATATAATACAAAGCCAAGGTCAGGGTGCCGGAAGATAGAATAATGCAAGAGATGAAGCCAGTTTCAAACAGGATGCGAAAAATCAGGAAGCCAGAGATCAGAATGTCCAAATAATCAAGCCACAGGTCAGGATAAACAATAGACAAAACAATAGCCAAGTCAAGGTCAGGAAACTATAGGAGCAGGGCATCAGAGGTACAAGCCAGGAGTCAAACCGGGGAGCAAACACTTGTACTTTTTGACTTCTTTTATGAATCCTGCAGTATCCACTGAGTGTTTGCTAAATGTAAAATGCAGGTCTTTATAAACATTTTAGGAGCATGGTAACCTGCATAGAAACCTGTGTTTCTGGTGAGCAAGCTCCTATTGATATTAGCTGCAGAGACACTTTGCTAAGATGAACTTGGAAAGCAATAAAAGAGGCACTAAACCCTTATAAATATGTTTAATGCTTCAAAGCATTACTTCTGTTTCGTTATATAACAACATTTGTTTGTGGTCTATTCACTTAAACATGAACTATGGCTAACAGTCAAGTAAACTGCAAGTGAACTGCCATAATCAGGTATTAACAGAGTTGGAAACGTAGGTACAGAATGTTGATACTAAACAACATACTAAAACATGTTCAAATATATATTTCAAAATAATGCTCCACTGGATAATACAAAGATGTAGCTAAAGAAAGTTTCTGCATGACAAAATTAATTTTAATGGTTACTATTGCTTTAAAGGGGAATTATAAGAAAGAGGGTCACATTAATTTGGAGTTCAAAGACAAACTTTGGGCTCTATTCAATAAGCCCCGTTTTGGAAATCTGAATCATGCAGATTTCAGTGGAATGAGCAGTGTAAGAGATCAGTGTTCGCTAACACCGCTCAGGCAGTGTTACTGTAATGCTTTGATGTTGAGACAAGAAGCAACACCCAAGTTTGCTGCCCAGTTGACCCATGATCACTCCACACGGCGAATGCTGAGAGCAACATGCCACTCGAATAAGGTGCAGTCCTGTTGTGGGCAGGAGCATTGGAAGTGATCAATGCACTTCTAAATTAGACTTAAATGTAGGGTTAGCATAAGGTTAGTGATAACAGTAGGTTTAGGTTTAGCATTAATTTTAGGTTTAGTACTGGGGTTGGGGTTAGGATTGGGGTTAAAAGGTGATTGTAGGAAAAAGCAATATGTTACGTTCAGTTATTGCGCTACAACTTGCAAAAAAACAGCAGAAAAACATGTAAACATTGCCTATTTCTAAACTTAAGGTATTCCGTGGTGTGGAATCTAGCTTCTAGTTAAAAAGTCAATCTTTATTCAATATATAAAAAATATATTAACAGGTAGTTCATGGGATAAAAATAGTGTGCCAAAATAAGAAGTGTAGAAAAAATAAAGAAGAAGAAAAGAGTAGTGATTTAAAAGAATCTCTTTCCTCGCTATGAGGTTTTCAGGAAATCAGGCAGGGTTTAGAATGCCACTTATTCAGTCATATGTATATAGATGTCTCTCAAACAAACATTCTGTTGTGGCTTATTGCCCTGCTAATTGTCAGATTAGCCCCTTAGGACTGTATAGCTTATTAACCCCTTAACGCATATGGACGTATATATACGTCCTGAAAAGCATGGTCCTTAAGGACCATGAGGACGTATATATACGTCCTCCGTTTACATGTAGTGTTGCGCTCCTTAGCGCAACACTACATGCCTGCAGAAAACAAGGGTGGTAGGTGCGCTGGAGGTCTTCCACCCACAGAATTATGTATGGTAAAAGAAAATATATAATTGCCTGAAATAGCGATATACTTCATGGGCTGAACATATAGGTGATGTCAACAGTCTCAAAACATGAAAAGACAAAAAAAGACAAAAAACCATAGTGCAGCTCTATATACAATGTGAAATCTTCTATACTGAGGTGGTGAATTACACTCACAAAAGTAAATAGAAAATGGAGCTTATCTGATCCAACTGGAATGATTTCTTCAATTCTTCTCACTCATTCAGTGGCCATATGTGGATATAATGGCAGAAAGTGGAAATGAAGTCAGTATATAGTAAAGTACAAAAAGCTTTAATAAAACATAGTATCTTACATATACAGCGTTGGAAGAACAGCACTGCAGATCTTCCTTTTCATGCAGCAATCAGCCGAATCAGGAGAAAAATATGCAGCAAATAAAAAGGTCCCAAATCTTGGCAGGGCTGGAGATGGGCTAAAATCAATGGTGTACAGTGGGTCACGCAACGCGTTTCGCCTTTCCTTAGGCTTCCTCTAAGCGTGTGACCACTGTACTATGTGAGTTCCTTAAATATCTGAATTTCGCAGGCTTTACTTCAATTTACGTGACGTCATGGCGACTCCGTCGCCAAGCGTGATCTACGGTTTTACAGTCTACCTAATAACTTAAATTTCTATTTGAGCAGCATAATGTACTTTGGCTTTTACAGCTTCCAGACATATTTAAATGTCAAAAATATTAAAAATATATGCAGCAGAAATTAAAAATGTCTTATGGATTTTATTATATAAAAACAAATTGGGTTTTTATCAATTGACTAGAAAATGTAAAAAATATAAAAAAAATATATATAGAATATAAAATATAGAAATATATATTCATATGGTATTTTCATGGAGGCATGTATTATTCATATTGGGAATATATCCTCAAAAATCAGAGGGATATTTACATACATGATTGGCTTCATTTTTTAGATGAAGTTTCATTGTAGAATTCCCTTTTAAAAGTACCTTGTTTTCTGCTGTGTCCTATATATATCCGTATTTTATTAAGCTTGAAGCTACCGTACATATGCGTACCAGAATACACATAAGACACATGGATATTAACATGCAGAAAGAACAAAAAATAGGACAAAAAAAAAGACAAAGAAAAAATAATAAAGAAATCAATAAAAACAAGGGAAGCAGGGGCATATTTTACAAAAAGTTGTGCAGATCAAAGTCTGCATTAAGACCCTTCGGAAGGAGGGTATCTATGTTAAAAACCCATCTCATTTCTGTCTTTCCCATTTCTTTGATGTTATCCCCTCCTCTCCAGTGTTTCTGTACTTTATCAATTGCCCAGAATTTTAGACCTTTTGGATTCTTATTATGCTTTTCTAAGAAATGTTTGGAGAGGGCATGCTGAGTAATACCTTTCCTAATATTTCTAACATGCTCCCCCATTCTTTTTTTAAGGGTTCTTGATGTTCTGCCGATATATTGTAGTCCACATGGGCATTCGGCAAGATAGATGACATTTGTGTGAGGAGCATGTTAGAAATTGTTTGATGGAGAATTCCCTTTTGTTAGAGAAAGATGTTTAATTATTAATAGGGTATTTTTGTGATGCCGAAACTTTACAGGCTTCACAGACTTTACATCCGTAGAAGCCTGCTTTTTGTGTCATGAAGTGTGATGGATTTTTCTTTTTTTGTTTTTCAAAAAAGCTGTTTGTTAGTTTCTTTTTTAGGTTTGGGGCTCCTCTAAACACTATTCTAGGTTTTTCAGGTATTAGATTTTTTAGGGTGTCGTCTTTTAAAAGGATATCCCAATGTTTCTTGACTATTCGTTTGATATGTGTCGATTTGTTGTTATAATCGAATATTAGAGGAACATTGGACATCATGGAGCTTTCTGTCCTATTTTTGGGTTGAAGTAGTGTGTCTCTTTCTATTAGCCCCACATTTGTTATAGTTTTATCTAAAATTGGGAGTTCATAGCCTTTTTCCTCAAATCTCTGTCTGAGGATATGGGCCTGTTGTTGATACATGTCAAGATCTGTACAGTTTCTTCTCAGTCTTATACATTGGCTCTTTGGAACTCCTTTAAGCCATGGTGGATAATGGCAGCTATTAGATTCGATAAAGCTATTTGTGTCCACCTGTTTAATCCCTTAGTGACATGACTTTTTTGGCTTGTCCGACGCTTGGTGACATGGGCTGTTTTAACATTTCTGAGGTGTTTGTGTTTTGCTGTAATTTATTTCTGTCTCATTTAGTGTACCCGCACAAACTATATATCGTTTTTATCGTTATAAGAAGGGATTTCTTTTGATACCATTATTTTGATAATAGCATATAATTTGATGTAAAAAAAATAATAAAATATGGCAAAAAAATAGAAAAAAATAATTTTTTTATGACTTTTATTTGAAAAATCGTATACTCATGTACAAGAGACAACAAAAAAACACTGCTAAAAAGTTTCTAATATATGTCCTGAGTTCAGAAATAGCCCATGTTTTTATGTTTTTGTGCTTTTTTATTCATGTTACAGGGCCAGAACTATAAGTGGTGCAAAGCTATTTTAAAATCCTTTCTTTCAAAATTAGCGATAGTGACATTGTAACACTGATTTCTGTACTAAATCCATGAATGACCCCCAACATGTACATATTTTTGAAAACTAGACAACTCAGGGCATTTAACTTGGGGTATTTTGACACATTTCATGTAGCCATTTTACCACCAATCTATGCCAAAGTTTGCAGCAAAAAATCTTTTTTTTTAAATTTTTCACATATATTGCAATTTAGGTAAACATTACCTTAAAATGTGAAGGGGTATTTCCAAATAACACCTCAATATGTGTTCAGCAACATCTCCTGAGTACAGGGATACCACCCATGCATAGGTTTGTTGGTTTTTTTTGGGGCTAAAAGGCCACATTTAGGGGGTGCGCATTTTGGTTTTCCAACTTGGAATTCTGACATGCAGAAAACTTGTGCCCATGTCCCATTTGGGACATTTTTAAAGCCAGAAAGTGTATTCTACCCCACAAAAACATATATTTTTTTAAACTAGACACCCTAGGGTATTTCAAATGGTAGTATTTTAACACTTTCCATGCACTAATTATACTACCAGCCTATGTCAATGTTTTGGGTAGTAATCTGTTTTCACATACATTGTACTTTGGGCATAAATTCACAGATCCTGTTATATGTCAGTGCCAAACAACACCTCAATATGTGTTCAGCAACATCTCCTGAATACAGGGATACCCCCCATGTATAGGTTGGTTAGGTTATTTGGGGGTTAAAAGGCCACATTTGAGAGGTGCACTTTTTGGTTTTCCAACTTGGAATTCTGACGTGCAGAAACCTGCGCCCATGTCCCATTTGGGACATTTTTGAAGCCAAAAAGTGTATTCTATCCCACAAAACCATATATTTTTGAAAACTAGACACCCTAGGGTATTTCAAATGGTAGTATTTTAACACTTTCCATGCACTAATTATACTACCAGCCTATGTCAATGTTATGGATAGTACATTTTTTTCACATACATAGTACTTTGGGCATGAATTCACAGATCCTGTTATATGTCAGTGCCAAACAACACCTCAATATATGTTCAGCAACATCTCCTGAGTACAGGGATACCACCCATGTATAGGTTGGTTAGGTTATTTGGGGGTTAAAAGGCCACATTTGAGAGGTGCGCTTTTTGGTTTTCCAACTTGGAATTCTGACGTGCAGAAAACCTGCGCCCATGTCCCATTTGGGACATTTTTGAAGCCAAAAAGTGTATTCTACCCCACAAAACCATATATTTTTGAAAACTAGACACCATAGGGTATTTCAAATGGTAGTATTTTAACACTTTTCATGCACTAATTCTACCACCAGCCTATGTCAATGTTATGGATAGTAATTTGTTTTTCACATTCATTGTACATCGGGCATGAATTCACAGATCCTATTATGTGTCAGTGCCAAACAACACCTTAATATGTGTTCAGCAACATCTCCTGAGTACAGGGATACCACCCATGTGTAGGTTAGTTAGATTATTTGGGGGCTAAAAGGCCACGTTTAGGGGGGGTGCATTTCCAACTTGGAATTTTTACATGTAGTCAGCCTGCGCCCATGTTCCATTTGGGACACTTTTGAAGCCTGTCAAAGTATTTTACCCCATAAAACCATATATTTTGGAAAACTAGAAATCCTAGAGTATTTAAAATTGTGGTATTTTAACACTTTCCAAGTGCTAATTCTACCACCAAACTATGTCAAAGGGTTGGGATGTCATTTTTTCCCCACACACATTGTAGTTCAGGCAGGAATTTTCAGATTCTGGTATTTGCCACTGCCAACCAACACCTCAATATGTGTTCAGCAACATCTCCTGAGTACAGGGATACCCCCCATGCATAGGTTTGTTGGTTTGTATTGGGTCTAAAATTCCACATTTAGGGGGTGCGCAATTCCAACCTGGAATTTTGACATGTAGTCAGCCTGCGCCCATGTTCCATTTGGAACATTTTTGAAGCCGTCCAATGAATTTTACCCCATCAAACCATATATTTTTGGAAAATAGACATCCTAAGGTATTTCAAATGGTGGTATTTTAATACTGTATAGGTACTAATTCTACCACCAGCCTTTGTAAAAGTTTGTGGTAGTACTTTTTTGGGAGTTTTTTTTCCACATGCATTGTACTTCAGGCATGAATTCACAGATTCTGGTATATGTCACTGCCAAACAACAACCTTATATGTGTTCAGCAACATCTCCCGAGTACAGGGATAGCACCCATGCATAGGTTTGTTGGTTTGTTTTTGGCTAGAAGGCAACATTTGTGAGATGCGCATCTCAAAATTCCAACTTGGAATTTTGACATGTAGTCAACCTGCGTCCGTGTCCTTTATGGGATATATCTTTGAAGCCAGCCAATGTAATTTACCCCCACCAAACCATATATTTTTTTATCGGTAGACCCCCATCACTACTTGTGGCAAGGGCTCAGCAGCCACCGATACATCGCTAGATGATGTATCAGAAAGCTGAATAGGGTCAAAATCGAACCCTGAGTCCGCGGCCTCAGAATCAGTGCGTAAGCAGTGATCTCGAGCAAAGAAGGGGTTAATAAGAGCCTATCTAGTACTGTAATACATTACAGTACAAAGAAATTAATCCATAAAACAGTGCAGACAGCAAAACATACTGTTGCTGTGCAAGATTACTGCTTACACAGTGATGAATGGCAGGGAAGGGGTTAATACACAGTGAAAGACTTTCATAAAACCTGCCAATTTTATAAAATGTTATTTTATATCACTAATACTGATCTGTCTCTTTCCGTCACAAAAATGTAAGTGAGGAGAGGGAGGCAGATCAATATTTGTGAATATTGATCCGATTCATTTTGATCTGACCAGGGCGAATGGTGAGCTTAATTGAGAAATCCCCAAACCGCCTTTGCCACTAATTCGCTGTTACTGATCGCTATGCGCTCAGGCAGCTTAAAAAAAAAAATCTCAAATATTTTTACTTTATATGTAATCCCCTAGCGGGTATGTGTAAAAAAAAAAAATAAAATAAAAATATGCAGACAGATAAAAATTGCTTTGGCGTCAATATCATTGCGTAAGCAGTGATCGACGGCAAATAAGGGGTTAATAACTATTAGAAGAGCCTTTTTAGTACTGTAATAAATTACAGTACAAAAAAAATGAACCCCTAAAAAATGCACAAACAGCAAAAATAAATGCGCTGATGTGCACGATCACTGCTTATGCAAGATCAGTGGCAGGGAAGGGGTTAAACACAGGGAATTGCTTTAATAAACATTTTTTTAATGTTTTATTATTTGTGTGTTGTGTATTTATTGTTTTTTTTTACTTTTACTTACTTTTAGAACTTTGATCTGTCTCTCTCCCTCACTAAAAAAAATGTGAGGAGAGGGAGGCAGATCATAACTGGTCAGATCAATATAGAGTTAATATTGATCTGACCAGTCAGTGGGGATGTTCAGGAGAGCATCCCCACTGCCTGTCAGTGTGCCTGGCAGTCACTGATTGCCTCTGTGAAGGGCGAAAGATTCGCTTCCTATGCTCATTTTTTAAATGCCCGCGTTTTAAAGGCACTGTGCCTTTAAAACCGGCATTTCGATCGCTCTCCGGAGCGATCGAAATGCCGACGGGCATTTTTTTTAGTATTGTACGATGCTTCCATACGGAAGCATCGTTACAATACCTTCAGAGCACTGAAAGCGGAAAAACTCCGCTTTCAGTGCTCGTTTTGACACAGGACGGACTAGGTCCGTCCTGTGTCACTAACGCCTCGGCACACAGGACGGACCTAGTCCGTCCTGTGTCGCCAAGGGGTTAAAGAAGGTTTTGGTCTTTAAATTACCATCCTCTATATAGATTTCCAAATCCAAAAACTGAATTTTAGTCTTACTACATACTGTATTGAGGACAATGTTATTGTCATTATTATTTAGAAATATCAGGAAGTTGTCAAGGCTGTTTTGATCGCCTTTCCAGATGAAGAACAAATCGTCTATATATCTTTTATACAGGACCAGGTTCGCCTCCCAGCCATGCTCATACACATAATGGTCCTCCCAATTTCCCATAAAGATATTCGCATAGCTGGGGGCGACCCTGGTCCCCATGGCTGTTCCTTTACATTGTACGTAAAAAACCCTCAAACCAAAAAAAGGGTAGTCTTATATTCAGGCTTTTAGTATTTTTCCTAAAGGAATATCCAAAGTTTGGGGGGTCGTCTTATAATCAGAGTCGTCTTATAATCTAGCAAATACGGTATTGTTGGGATCTTAGGATAGCACTTTCTTAAATTTATTAGTTGGATCATCTCCAAATACACTATAAACTTCCGAATTACTCAGATGTTTATGTGCCTCTGTTTTATAGTCATCTCGGGATAAGATGACAATACCCCCCCCCCCCCCTTGTCAGCAGGTTTAATGACGATATTTTCGTCTTCTTGTAATTCTTTAAGAATCTGCAATTCCCTTTTGGTGAAATTTTTTGTGTCATATCTCGTGTATTTAACCCTTTGGCCGAGGCGTTAGTGACACAAGACGGACCTAGTCCGTCCTGTGTCAAAACGAGCACTGAAAGCGGAGTTTTTCCGCTTTCAGTGCTCAAGCGGCATTGTAACGATGCTTCCGTGTGGAAGCATCGTACAATACAAAAAAAAATGCCCGTCGGCATTTCGATCGCTCCGGAGAGCGATCGAAATGCCGGTTTTAAAGGCACAGTGCCTTTAAAACGACGGGCATTAAAAAACGAGCATAGGAAGCGAATTTTTCACTTTCTATGCTCAGCAAGTGTTTCTGATTGCCTCGCAAGTCGAGGCAATCAGTAACACAAAAAAAAAAAAGCACGATCTTGGTCACTGGGTGACCAAGATGGCGCTGCCCTTCTAAGGGCAAGAGCACAGGAGGCAGGAAGTACCTGCTTCCTGTGCTCTCTGGCAGCCACACGATTGCCTCTTCACAGAGGCAATCAGTGACTGCCAGGCACACAGACAAGTAGTGGGGATGCTCTGATGAGCATCCCCACTGACTGGTCAAATCAATATTAACCCTATATTGATCTGACCAGTTATGATCTGCCTCCCTCTACTCACATTTTTTTTAGTGAGGGAGAGAGACAGATCAAAGTTATAAAAGTAAGTAAAAGTTAAAAAAAAAACAATAAATACACAACACACGAATAATAAAACAATAAAAAAAAATTATTAAAGAAATTCCCTGCGTTTAACCCCTTCCCTGCCACTGATCTTGCGTAAGCAGTGATCGTGCACATCAGCGCATTTATTTTTGCTGTTTGTGCATTTTTTAGGGGTTAATTTTTTTTCTACTGTAATTTATTACAGTACTAAAAGGCTCTTCTAAGAGTTATTAACCTCTTCTTTGCCGTCGATCACTGCTTATGCAATGATATTGACGCCAAAGCAATTTTTATCTGTCTGCATATTTTTTTTTATTTTTTTTTTTTACACATACCCGCTAGGGGATTACATGTAAAGTAAAAATATTTTAGATTTTTTTTTTTAAGCTGTCTGAGCGCATAGCGATCAGTAACAGCGAATTAGTGGCAAAGGCGGTTTGGCGATTTCTCAATTTAGCTCACCATTCGCCCTGGTCAGATCAAAATTGGTCGGATCAATATTCACAAATATTGATCTGCCTCCCTCTCCTCACTTACATTTTTGTGACGGAAAGAGACAGATCAGTATTAGTAATATAAAAAAACATTTTATAAAATTGGCAGGTTTTATGAAAGTCTTTCACTGTGTATTAACCCCTTCCCTGCCATAAAGGACACGGACGCAGGTTGACTACATGTCAAAATTCCAAGTTGGAATTTTGAGATGCGCATCTCACAAATGTTGCCTTCTAGCCAAAAAACAAACCAACAAACCTATGCATGGGTGCTATCCCTGTACTCGGGAGATGTTGCTGAACACATATTGGGTTGTTGTTTGGCAGTGACATATACCAGAATCTGTGAATTTATGCCTGAAGTACAATGCATGTGGAAAAAAAACTCCCAAAAAAGTACTACCACAAACTTTTACAAAGGCTGGTGGTAGAATTAGTACCTATACAGTATTAAAATACCACCATTTGAAATACCTTAGGATGTCTATTTTCCAAAAATATATGGTTTGATGTGGTACAATTCATTGGACGGCTTCAAAAATGTTCCAAATGGAACATGGGCGCAGGCTGACTACATGTCAAAATTCCAGGTTGGAATTGCGCACCCCCTAAATGTGGCCTTTTAGCCCCAAAACAAACCAACAAACCTATGCATGGGGGGTATCCCTGTACTCAGGAGATGTTGCTGAACACATATTGAGGTGTTGGTTGGCAGTGGCAAATACCAAAATCTGAAAATTCCTGCCTGAACTACAATGTGTGTGGGGAAAAAATGACATCCCAACCCTTTGACATAGGTTGGTGGAAGAATTAGCACTTGGAAAGTGTTAACATAACACAATTTTAAATACCCTAGGATGTCTAGTTTTCCAAAATATATGGTTTTATGGGGTAAAATACTTTGACAGGCTTCAAAAGTGTCCCAAATGGAACATGGGCGCAGGCTGACTACATGTCAATATTCCAAGTTGGAAATGCACCCCCCCCCTAAACGTGGCCTTTTAGCCCCCAAACAACCCAACAAACCTATGCATGGGTGGTATCCCTGTACTCAGGAGATGTTGCTGAACACATATTGGGGTGTTGTTTTGCACTGACACATAACAGGATCTGTGAATTCATGCTCGAAGTACAATGTATGTGGAAACAAAACATTAAAAAACTACTAACCTAAAATTTGACAAAGGCTGGTGGTAGAATTAGTGCATGGAAAGTGTTAAAATACTATCATTTGAAATACCCTAGGGTTTCTAGTTTGCTAAAATGTATGGTTTTGTGGGGTAGAATACACTTGTTGGCTTTAAAAATGTCCCATATGGGACATGGGCGAAGGTTTTCTGGACGTCAGAATTCCAAGTTGGAGAACCAAAAAGCGCACCTCTCAAATGTGGCCTTTTAACCCCCAAATAACCTAACCATAACCTAATCATAATTTTATGAATGGAGACTCTGTCTCCGTGTAGTAAAATGCCCACAGCCTATAAACCGAACGTTCGGTTTATAGGCTGTCGGCTTATGGAATACATGTATTCCTATTGCTATTCTATAAACCGAACGTTCGGTTTATAGAATAGCCATAGGATTACATGTATTACATAAGCCGAAAGTCTATAAACCGAAAGTCGTTGTCTCCTTATAGTTAAAAGCCGACAGCCTATAAACTGAACATTCGGTTTATAGGCTGTCGGCTTTTAGCTATACGGAGACAAAGTCATAATTTTATGAATGGAGACTCTGTCTCCGTATAGTTAAATGCCGGCTTTTAACTATACGGAGACAAAGTCTCCATTCATAATTTTATGAATGGAGACTCTGTCTCCGTATAGTTAAATGCCCACAGCCTATAAACCGAACGTTCGGTTTATAGGCTGTCGGATTTTAACTATACGTTTGTCTCCATTCATAATTTTATGAATGGAGACTCTGTCTCCGTATAGTTAAATGCTATTGTATTCTATAAACCGACTCTATTTCGGCTTATAGAATGCAATAGTACTACGAATGGACGAATGAACGAATGATTTTCGTTTATTAACCATTCGTTCATTCGGCTTTCGTTAGCTTAGCATTTTCGTTCTTCGTTTTTAGGGCGAATGAACGAAAATGCTATTTTCGGACGAAAATGCATTCGTCCGAAAACGAATGCACATGTCTAGTATATATTCACATGTAAATTGCTTTTTTAATAAAAAATTATGATATAAAAAAATTCTTGTTTTTATTTCCTTTTATGTGACAATGCTGCCTCTCTCTTTCCCTTGCCCCCAGATTTGTCGCTCTCCCCCCCTTAGTGTTGTCTCTCTCTCACCCTCCCTTTGGCTCCCCTCTCGCTCCCCTTGTGTCTGTCTCTTCCCCCCTTCCCTCCCCCTGTTTCTCTCTGCCCCCCTCCCCTTGTTTCTGTCTCTTCCCCCCTCCCTCCCCTTGTTTCTCTCCCCCCCATCGTTACTCTGCCCCCCCCCCCTTGTTATTCTGTCCCCCCCTCACCTGTTTCTTGCTCCCTGGTGGCTAGTGGGGGCAGCCGGGGGATGTATGCACTATACATATTAGACGGAAGTGTCGGGCAGCATGGAGGTTGTCTGCACGATTCGTGCAGACATCCCCCAGCTGCCCGATTCTCCCTGGTGGCTAGCGAGGCAGCGGAGGATGTCTGCGCGATGAGCGAGACCTCCCCTGCTGCCGCCCGGAATGACCGCCAGGACTTTTATGAGGAAGCCGGAAGTACCCAGCTTCATCATAGAAGTCCCGGCGGTCATGCCGGGCGGCAGCAGGGGAGATCTGCGCTCATCGCGCAGACATCCCCTGCTGTTAGAGAGGGGGATCCAGGTCCCTTGCAGCTCTGCTGGGGACCTGGATCCCAGTCTTATAGTCTGACCTCAATTTGAGGTCAGATTATAAGACAACCTCGATTATAAAAGGGGTATTAACACTTCCCTTGCTGATCACAGTTTCTTTTTACTGTGATCCGTTTCCTTCCAAGTTTATGGACCTCATTTAGTTTTTTCAAAATAAATTTTATTTTGTACATTTTTACTATATTACTTATATTCTTTTCATGTATTAATGTAATTACAGTTAACTCCTACAAGCCTGTGCTGTGATTATGACCAGAGCAAACGTTAACCCATTCGTGACGTTGGGACGTTCTATGCCGTCCTGATTTTAAGTCCCTTAAAGTCGTTAGGGATATCGCGGTTCGGATCATGCTGCAGGCACTTGCAGCGGGATCCCACCTGTCAGATGAGGCCATTTTAAATGGCCTCAGTCTGACAGGGGAAATTTAGCTGGTGCTCAAAAACGAGCACCAGCTACATTTCTCTAAATCGTGCGTGACGTCCGAAGGGCTTGCAATTTTTGGGCAGGGACCCACAGGGTCTATTAAGACCCTGATTGGGTCTCTGCCATTGTGTTCATGGCTAACGATCACCTTGTGATCAGTGGCCAGGAACAAATCGTGACGTTTTGGTGCTTACGTCATTTGGGACGCAAGCACCATGCGTCACAAAGGGGTTAAAACTCTCCACTTTTTTCAATTTATTTTTTAATACTAAATTAAAATCATTTCATGCTATTGGCAATTCTATAAACCGAAATAGAGTCGGTTTATGGAATACCAATAGCAAAATAGCCATTACATAAACCGACATAATGAACGAATTTCGGTTTATGGAATTGGCAATGGCATTCTATAAACCGACTCTATTTCGGTTTATAGTAATGCCATTGCAAATAGCATTACATTATACATTCCATAAACCGAAAGTCTATAAACCGAACGTCGTTCGGTTTATAGACTTTCGGCTTATAGAACAGCAATAGCATTACATGTATTCTATAATCCGAACGTCGTTCGGTTTATAGACTTTCGGTTTATAGAATACTATTGGCTTTCTATAAACCGAACTAGAGTCGAGTCCCCATTCATAAGAAATTCTTATGAATGAGGAGGGACTCTAGTTAGGTTTATAGAATGCCAATAGTATTCTATAAGCCGAAAGTCTTTAAAACGAACGACGTTCGGTTTATAGAATACATGTAATGCTATTGCTGTTCTATAAGCCGAAAGTCTATAAACCGTACGACGTTCGGTTTATAGACTTTCGACTTATAGAACAGCAATAGCATTACATGTATTCTATAAACCGAACGTCGTTCGTTTTAAAGACTTTCGGCTTATAGAATACATGCAATGCTATTGGCTTTCTATAAACCGAAAGAGTCCCCATTCATACGAATAGGTCAATTGACCTATTCGTATGAATGGGAACTCAATTTCGGTTTATAGAAAGCCAATAGCATTACATGCATTCCATAAACCGAAAGTCATTCATGTCGGTTTATGGAATGTACAATGCTATTGGTATTGTATAAACCGACTCTATTTCGGTTTAGAATGCCAATAGCACGAATGGACGAATGGACGAATTATTTTCGTTTATTAACCATTCGTTCATTCGGGTTTTGTTAGTTAATATTTTCGTTATTCGTTTTTCGGACGAATGGACGAAAATGCAATTTTCGTCCGAAAATGCATTCGTCCGAAAACCAATGCACATGTCTACTTTGGACTATAGTGAGTAATATTGTGAAAAGATTGATTGGTGTGTGCTTGAAAGTTGTTAGAGTGAGAATAATGTTTTTTCATTGCTTCTTGATTGGCTTTTTTGTTGTTACGATAGTCAGTGGGTTGTCTGACTGTATTAAGCCTATAGTCCTCTTTATCCCTTAAAAAATGTTTTACCTTAATTTGTTTTGTCTCAGCTTCCAATTTTTCAAGCTTTTTTTATAATACAGAGAGTTTTATCTTTATACTCCTCTAAATCTATCATGGGGCTTAATTCATTCTGAAGCCTATTGATCTCCTTATCTAGGAGTATAAGGTTCTTCCCCCTTTGTTCAATAATAGTTTTGATTAGATGACACGTACATTTTTCCAAGATGTTATTCCATTCAGACATGAAATTGTCATCATCTGCATCAAAGGTTGGGCTTTTAAAGAGCCTAAGGCCTCTCGGTGTAATACCTTCATCAAGATATTTTTTGAGGGTAGCAATTTCCCACTTGATTTTAGTTTCTTTAACGAGGTATTTCTCTAATTTGAGAAACATCTCAGTCAAATTTGGGTTACCATATTCTTCATGGTGGGGATTTTCTACCTTAAATGCTTCCTCTACATGGGAAAAAATGTTATTCCGATATTCAAATACGGACATTATAGTCCCCTTTTTGATGGATGGTGGTTTAGATACACACAGGCTGGTGCTGCTTGGTCACGGATCTAGCGCTGAATTTTATCCTTCTGTTTTAATTGTACATTTTCTCTGTATATATTATACAGAGAAAATGTACAATTAAAACAGAAGGATAAAATTCAGCGCTAGATCCGTGACCAAGCAGCACCAGCCTGTGTGTATCTCTGCAAACACACGTGAAAAGTACACATAAACAGAAAACAAGGGTGGTAGGTGCGCTGGAGGTCTTCCACCCACAGAATTATGTATGGTAAAAGAAAATATATAATTGCCTGAAATAGCGATATACTTCATGGGCTGAACATATAGGTGATGTCAACAGTCTCAAAACATGAAAAGACAAAAAAGACAAAAAACCATAGTGCAGCTCTATATACAATGTAAAAATCTTCTATACTGAGGTGGTGAATTACATTCACAAAAGTAAATAGAAAATAGAGCTTATCTGATCCAACTGGAATGATTTCTTTAATTCTTCTCACTCATTCAGTGGCCATATGTGGATATAATGGCAGAAAGTGGAAATGAAGTCAGTATATAGTAAAGTACAAAAAGCTTTAATAAAACATATATATTACATATATATATTTATGGGAAATTGGGAGGACCATTATGTGTATGAGCATGGCTGGGAGGCGAACCTGGTCCTGTATAAAAGATATATAGATGATTTGTTCTTCATCTGGAAAGGCGATCAAAACAGCCTTGACAACTTCAACTTATATTTCTAAATAATAATGACAATAATATTGTCCTCAATACAGTATGTAGTAAGACTAAAATTCAGTTTTTGGATTTGGAAATCTATATAGAGGATGGTAATTTAAAGACCAAAACCTTATTTAAACAGGTGGACACAAATAGCTTTATCGAATCTAATAGCTGCCATTATCCACCATGGCTTAAAGGAGTTCCAAAGAGCCAATGTATAAGACTGAGAAGGAACTGTACAGATCTTGACATGTATCAACAACAGGCCCATATCCTCAGACAGAGATTTGAGGGAAAAGGCTATGAACTCCCAATTTTAGATAAAACTATAACAAATGTGGGGCTAATATAAAGAGACACACTACTTCAACCCAAAAATAGGACAGAAAGCTCCATGATGTCCAATGTTCCTCTAATATTCGATTATAACAACAAATCGACACATATCAAACGAATAGTCAAGAAACATTGGGATATCCTTTTAAAAGACGACACCCTAAAAAATCTAATACCTGAAAAACCTAGAATAGTGTTTAGAGGAGCCCCAAACCTAAAAAAGAAACTAACAAACAGCTTTTTTGAAAAACAAAAAAAGAAAAATCCATCACACTTCATGACACCAAAAGTTGGCTTCTACGGATGTAAAGTCTGTGAAGCCTGTAAAGTTTCGGCATCACAAAAATACCCTATTAATAATTATACAAAAAAATTTCTAACAAAAGGGAATTCTCCATCAAATAATTTCTAACATGCTCCTCCACAAATGTCATCTATCTTGCCGAATGCCCATGTGGACTATAATATATCGGCAGAACATCAAGAAGCCTTAAAAAAAGAATGGGGGAGCATGTTAGAAATATTAGGAAAGGTATTACTCAGCATGCCCTCTCCAAACACTTCTTAGAAAAGCATAATAAGAATCCAAAAGGTCTAAAATTCTGGGCAATTGATAAAGTACAGAAACACTAGAGAGGAGGGGATAACATCAAAGAAATGGGAAAGACAGAAATGAGATGGGTTTTTAACATAGATACCCTCCTTCCGAAGGGTCTTAATGCAGACTTTGATCTGCACAACTTTTTGTAAAATATGCCCCTGCTTCCCTTGTTTTTATTGATTTCTTTATTATTTTTTCTTTGTCTCTTTTTTTGTCCTTTTTTTTGTTTTTTCTGCATGTTTATATCCATGTGTCTTATGTGTATTCTGGTACGCATATGTACAGTAGCTTCAAGCTTAATATAATACGGATATATATAGGACACAGCAGAAAACAAGGTACTTTTAAAAAGGGAATTCTACAATGAAACTTCATCTAAAAAATGAAGCCAATCATGTATGTAAATATCCCTCTGATTTTTGAGGATATATTCCCAATATGTATAATACATGCCTCCATGAAAATACCATATGAATATATAATTCTATATTTTATATTCTATATATATTTTTTTATATTTTTTACATTTTCTAGTCAATTGATAAAAACCCAATTTGTTTTTTTTTTTTTTTTTTTACATCTTTTATTTTCCAAAAGGAGATGACATACACATTATATGATTGGGGCGTAACATATGCATACATGCTTTGTCTGATACACAGTACAAACAAGGGTTGTCAGAAATTCAGATAATAGCCAGCAAATCATAATAAGCATAGTGACATATATATTACGTTGGGCCTTTCATAGATGATCCATATCTGATTTATCCTGACAGAGACATTTGGCGGATAGGCTGCCCCAAGGAATGATAATAAAAACCAGAGCATGGTATTACATTGACCTATATATTGTGGTAGCTTCATTTCTTGGTGAAGGGACATGTCTCAGGTATATTAAGCGGTATTCCAGATCGCTCATGGGTTCTATCTAGCTTATATATACACCCAAGAACAGATATCTGTCCATCTTCGTCCCTGCCGTGGACATCTTTTGCACATGTATATGAGAACATGAATGTATATCATCCCTGTTCAGGCCATCGGGTGATACTAAAAACTGAACTGTGAAACATAACCAAACTCAGTCAAAGTAGAAACAGGTAGCGGTGGCCGCCATATCCCAGTCTGTGAACCCTCAATTTGGGTTAATGTCTTATTCCACTCCCCCCCCCCCCCTTATTCAAGCTGCTGTTCGCCCCCCCCCCCCTTGTCTGTCGCAGGTCTCCCCAGTCGCCCTCTGTCCACCCTGTCCTCCTTACCTAACTGGTATAGGGTCAGACCCCTCCAAAAGTTGTTGTGAATACCATGTGGTGTATACAAAAGTCTGGCGTATTTTGGTTTGAATTGTTTGGTCTAGCTGGTTAATGTATTTTCCCCATGTTTGGAAGAATTTTTTTGTGAATAATTCTTTATTGGTTGTTGCATTTAACCATTCCATATGGAATACATGGTGTAATTTTGATTTGAATAGGGTGAGTGGGGGTGGTTCCGCCACTATCCAATGGTGTAGAATTGTTTTCCTAGCTGCGGCTGTGATCAAGAAGAGTAGCCTCGAAGCATTTGCTGATTGGCCATGGTTCATACCAAATATCATTGTTAAGGGTGTCATAGGGATGTTTGCCAAGGAGATCCTCTCTGCAAATGTAATGACCTGCTTCCAAAATTCCCGAATTATATTGCACATCCAAAAGCTATGAAACAAGTCAGCATCCTCTTGACCGCATTTGGGACAAGCAGATGTCTCCCTAGCCCCCATATCAAAAAGTCGTTTAGGTGAGTAGTAAGCTCCATGAACAATTTTTTGATGCATTTCTTGATATGTTGGAAAAGGAGTGAGTTTAAAAGTGTTTAGTGTGTGGTCCGCTAAGGCTTTGATGTCCAGGTCAGGGATGTGTGAGGTCCATCTCATCAAGCCACCCTTCTCTCCCTGATAATCAATGCGATGTCTAGTAAGATTATATATGTTGCTAATAGAATGTTTTCTGTTACCTGTACCTGTCATAAATATATCTAAACTATTTTCCCAGTCCTCATCCCCCATCCTACCAATTATTTGTGAGGCAAAACTGGAAACCTGTAGATATTGGAAAGCTGCTATTTCTATTTTTGGGAATTTTTCCATCCATTGTTCTCTTGTGAGGAGCTTTTTTGTGGATCTGTTGACTATATGATGGATGTATTGTAGTCCCCTAGATTGCCAGGATTTAAATTGCGGGTCTAAAGATCCGCCTTGGAAATCACGATTTCCCACCCAGCTAATCCAGATTGAGTATTTCCAGTTTAGGCCTTGAGTTATTCTTATTTGTTTCCACGATTTTATGGTGGTGAGTAGTAATGGGTTTGTCTTGACTGATTGCGGTAAGTCTAAAAAAGGTGTATGTAGTAAGTTGGCCAGGGCGATTTTGGGTTCGAATTGTTGTTCTAAAATTACATTTGTGTAAGCCGGTATGGGTGACACCCAATCAATCGCGTGTCTGTATAGTGCCGCTAGGGTAAATTCCTTTAAATTGGGGATATTACATCCGAAATTAGTTCTTGGTTGTTGAAGTTTCCTCAGAGCAATTCGAGGTGTATTCCCCTTCCAGAGAAAACTACGAAAGTGTAGGTTTAATATTTGTTCGTCCTGTTTACTAAGAAGAATAGGCAGTACTTGTAGGGCATAGGAGAGTCTCGGGCAGCTGACCATTTTGAGTAATGCGGCCCTTCCCAACAGTGTAATATTTAGGTTTTTCCATGATTTTAATTCCTGTATCACTTTACACATAGGTTTTTTAATATTGTATGAATATAGGGTGGCAATTTTCTTGGGTAAGACAATACCTAAATAATCAATTGATTTGGCTGCCCATTGCACAGGAAGTGGTGGCAAGCCACGTAACTTCTTCCTTGCCCCCAAATTCATAGCAACCGATTTTTTGAAATTTATTTGGAAGCCTGTCACTTCCTCAAATACTTTGAAGATATTTAGTATTGGGGGTAGTGCTTCTTTTGGGTTTGAGACATATAGCATGAGATCGTCTGCAAATGCGGTGACCTTTATCTCTTCGCTCCCTACCTTAATGCCTGTGAATTCGGGAGTATTGTGTAATATACATAAAAGAGGGTCTAGGGCAATGTTGAATAATAATGGGGATAAAGGACATCCCTGGCGAACTCCCCTATACATTGTGACTGGTGTTGAATCATAATTGTTAGTAGTAATACGTGTGACTGGGTGGTCGTATAAGTTTCTTACAAAATTAAGAAAGGGTAGCCCGAAGTATCTAAATTTAAGGATTCTAATAAGATGGGGCCATAGTACTTGGTCGAATGCTTTCTGAGCATCCAGGCTCAGAAGTATGTTCTCAGAGGGGGTGGTCTGGTTGTCTGTTGCCACTACCGCTGCTATAGCCGCCCGGATGCCTGTTACCGCTTGTCTGCCTTTTATGAAACCTAATTGTGAGCTGTGTAGCAATTGGGGGAGAAATGTTTGCAATCGGTTTGCCATAATTTTTGTCAGTATTTTAATATCCACATTCATCAATGTTATCGGTCTGTATGAGGAGGTGTCTAGTGGGTCTTTCCCTGGTTTGTGGATCAGTATTGTTCTGGCTTCAGTGAGGGCCTGGAATGACACGTTGTCCTGTAACATGGAGTTGTACAGGGAGGTAAGGTGTGGCACTATGTGTGGTTTCAGTGTTTTGTAGTATTCTGTTGAAAAACCATCAGGTCCCGGTGCTTTCCCATTGCGTAATTGAGTAATGGTATGACCCACCTCTGTGTCCGTAATGGAGGCATTTAATATGTCTCGGTGTTCGTTACTAATTCGTGACAATTTAGCTTTTTGCAGCAATTGGACCCCCTTGGCAAAATCATCAGGTCTAGTCTGATATAAGTGGCTATAATATGATTGAAATGTTTTGTTGATAGTTTTCGGGTCAGTGGAAACTTGATCTGGCTTTGTTCTGATCATGGGGATATTGTGTTTTGGTTTTTTCGAATTGGTAAGAGACATTAGTAATTTCCCATGTTTGTTGCCCCATCTAAAAAACCGACTTTTAGTATAGTCTATTTGTGATTGCGCCCTTTCAGCCAGCAGTGTGTCCATGATTTGTTTGTGTTCAAAATACGTATGTCTATTTGACTCAGAGGGGTCCCCCAAATAAGTTTGCATTGATTTCGTTAGGGCAGCATGCAGATTGTTGTATTTTTAAAGCCATTCTTTCTTACGCATAGATGCATATGAGATGATGTGCCCTCTCATCACTGCTTTGGATGTCTGCCAGAAGAGCATGTCATCCTCCACATGTTGGATATTATCATCTGTATAGTTTGCCCATGAGGAAATCAAGTGTGATTTGAAGTCCTCCCTCTGAGCCAAATAGGACGGGAAGTTCCAATGTGTGGAGTATGCGACTGATCTCTGTGTGTTTAGAAGCAACTCTATGGGTGCATGGTCTGATATTATTATATTGTGTATCTTAGTGTCTTGTACCTGTGGTAGTACGTCGTTAGAAGTAAGTATGTAATCTATTTTTGAGGCTGTGTTATGTGCTCTAGAGATGTGAGTGTATTGTCTTACTGTTGGATGATTAGTTCGCCATGGATCTACCAAATGTAGTCTACCCGTAAGTTTCATCAAGTCCGTCACGTCTCCATATGTTCCTTTGGTCCTGTTTCCGGTCCTGTCCTGTAAGGAGTCCATTACGGTATTGAAATCTCCACCTAGAATTAAATTGTCGTTAGTACAGTTCACCACAATTTGGTACAGTTTATCTAGGAATAACCTATTAGGTGCGTTTGGGGCGTATACATTGACCAGACAATATCGGATCTCATGGATTGATATGTCTAAGATAAGGTATCTTCCGGCCTCATCTATGGTGGAGGCATGAATTACATGTGGCAGGTTTTTGTTAATTATTATCGTCACCCCTCTGGCTTTTGTAGAGTGTGAAGCAGCTATACAGGAGCCTATCCATGGGGCTTTGAGGAGTTGGGGGTCATCTTTTTTCCAATGGGTCTCTTGTAGGAATACGATTTGTGGGGACAATAGCTTTAAGTGGTTTAAGACTTTTTTTTCTCTTTACCGGTGAGTTAAGTCCATCTACATTCCAGGAAATCAATCGTAGCCTTAAATCTTTTTGGACTACATTTGGGGGTTCATCTGAGACATTAGTGGCCCTATCCAGGGTCAATATAAAATGAGACAATCATGTGGGATAGATGAGCATTTTGAGGACCTTCCATGTCCCAGCACTTGGAAGGATGTCCTCGACCAAATGGGGCGACCACCTTAATAAATGTATTTTGTTTCATGTGGTTAACCTGTATAACATAACACTTATTAAACCTTGGCCAACCTGGCCCAACCACCGACATACAAAACATGAACAGTATGCATAGGTGATAACTATGATAACAGTTTAGGAATTTCTCTGGACACATAAGAGTCTTTGGCAGATATTGTGCTTCTTCCAAAAAAAATAAAAAAAATGAAATCCAGTGAATATAAAGGTGTGTACTTGGGTGGGGTGGTACCCAGCAAGATTTTAAGTGATTTCCAGTGTTCGGAGAGCATTTCTGGCTTCTTCTGGGGTTTCCAGCGTGTAAGTTTTGTTGTCGTATGTCAACCACAGTCGTGCTGGAAAAAGGAGATTGAATCTGATTTGTTTCTCAACTAGTATTTTGCAAATTGGTGTGAACTCCCTTCGTCGTGTTGTCACGAGCATAGAATAATCCTGGAATATCAGAGCTCTTTCTCCTTGGAACAGTAAGGTCTTGGCTTTACGGTATGCTGTCAGGATGTCCATTTTGTCTTGAAAGTTTAACAATTTGATGATAACTTGTCTTGGTTTTGTTCCTGATTCTTTCCGTTCTGGGCCAATCCTGTGTGCACGTTCGATAGCCAGAGGGTTATTGTCACCATGAGGTAAGTGCAGTTCCGTGACAAGCCATGTTTGCATGGTCTTTAGGAGTGACGCTGATTTGATCGATTCGGGAATGCCAACTATTCTCAAGTTGTTCCGACGACTCCTATTTTCCAGGTCATCGACCTTATCTGATAAGATATGTAGTTGTATGTTCTGACGATCTACCGTTTCCTGTAGCAGGTTCGTATTATCTTCCAGATCGCTATGTCTCTGTTCTAAGTCTTTAATCCGAGTGGTATTAGAGCCTATTTGTTCCATAGCAGTGGAGATTGATAGTTGTAACTCTTTAAATTTCAGGTCAAACATTGGCCCAAGTAGTTTAGCCACTTCTGTGGCCACCTCGGAGGCCGGAGTTCCCGAGGCTGTCAGCTCAGTTTGCCCCATTGTTTCCTCCAATGATGTATTCGAGGAGTCTGACATGGCCTCTCTTAGTGCTGATGATTGTCTGGTTGTTGTACGGGCTTGTTTGAGATCACTTTTGGGTTGTACTGAGTCTTGTTTAGTGGATTTAGAGTCTTGCTTAGACGGCTTAGATTTGTTAACATACTTTTCCATTATAAGGTGTCGGATCCGTTTTGCACTATGTTGCTGGGTACCGGTATAATACAGAAGGTTACGTTTGCATTGATTGCAGACAGATAATATACTTGAAATGTCCCAAAAATACAGGTAAGTTAAAACAGAAAAATTGGTCCCTGGTCACCCAGATGACTTGAAGAAAGGGTACCTCGGTTTAGTTGAGCCTTGTCTGGGCCTCAGCTGCGACACTATGTACAGTTATAGGAAGGATGAAGACAAATGGGTTTATAGCCTGCGTGGCCCTTTAAGGCTGCTTCCAGCTTCAATACAGAAGGTTACAGTTGCATTGCTTGCAGACATACAAATCACTTGAAATGTCCAAAAATACAGGTAAGTTGAAACAGAAAAAATGGTCCCTGGTCACCCAGATGACTTGAAGAAAGGGTACCTCGGTTTAGTTGAGCCTTTTC
This sequence comes from Pelodytes ibericus, assembly GCA_036172795.1. Taxonomy (NCBI): domain Eukaryota; kingdom Metazoa; phylum Chordata; class Amphibia; order Anura; family Pelodytidae; genus Pelodytes; species Pelodytes ibericus. Next base: position 95,973,933 of record CM069861.1, read on the forward strand.
TGGGCCTCAGCTGCAACACTATGTACAGTTATAGGAAGGATGAAGACAAATAGGTTTATAGCCTGTGTGGCCCTTTAAGGCTGCTTCCAGCTTCAATACAGAAGGTTACAGTTGCACTGCTTGCAGACATATAAATCACTTGAAATGTCCAAAAATACAGGTAAGTTGAAACAGAAAAAATGGTCCATGGTCACCCAGATGACTTGAAGAAAGGGTATCTCGGCTTAGTTGAGCCTTTTCTGGGCCTCAGCTGCGAAACCAGATGGTGTGAAAAAGCAGTTTTATAGCCTGCCTGGACCTTTCAAGGCTGCGTCCAACTTTCAAGTAAAGTAAACTATAAAGTCCCTCAAAGCTCCCTGGATAGGAGATGTGTGCGTCTTGGGGCTCCTCCAATGTAGCCTGTGCTTTCAAGGCTGTCCCTGGATGGTAACATCAATATATTGGGCCTATAGGCCAGGTTGGGTTTTTTTGGCGGGTGTTTCTCCGAAAATGGCCGTCTGTTAATTTTTATTTTGGCGGGAAAATCTTTCCTGGAGCGTTTCACCCCGATCGCCTGTCTGATGGTCTGTATTTAGGGGTGAATCCCCACCAACAATTATAGCCACACACAAAGGGTCCAGTACTTATCTTGGCTTTCAGCAAGCTGCCAGCAAGTTGTATGTGAAGTGGTTGCTCCTTGCTGAATCTAGAAGATGGCCGCCGCGACCTCCAGTTCTGGGTCTTGCTCGGCGGGACTCCGGGCCGTCGGGACGGGAGAGCTGGGGATTAGATGTTAGATCCGTTCAGTGTTTCACTGTATCCCTGCAGCAGGTTTTCGGACGCCTCTCCGGTGTTTCAGCGACCAGGATGCCGTCGAGTTGCTGGGAGCTCGTGTCCGTTGCGGCCAGTCAGTTCGGCTCCGCCCCCGGAAGTCACCCAATTTGTTTTTATATAATAATATCCATAAGACATTTTTAATTTCTGCTGCATATATTTTTAATATTTTTGACATTTAAATATGTCTGGAAGCTGTAAAAGCCAAAGTACATTATGCTGCTCAAATAGAAATTTAAGTTATTAGGTAGACTGTAAAACCGTTTTCTATCTGTATTTTCTATGTGTTACTATGCTGCCAACCAAGCCAACCAAATGGCCGCCGGCCGAATCTCGCGATGTTTTGGCAGAAGATCACGCTTGGCGACGGAGTCGCCATGACGTCACGTACCCGGAAGTAAAGCCCGCAAAATTCAGATATTTAAGGAACTCACATAGTACAGTGGTCACATGCTTAGAGGAAGCCAATGGAAAGGCGAAACGCGTTGCGTGACCCACTGTACACCATTGATTTTAGCCCATCTCCAGCCCTGCCAAGATTCTGGACCTTTTTATTTGCTGCATATTTTTCTACTGATTCGGCTGATTGCTGCATGAAAAGGAAAATCTGCAGTGCTGTTCTTCCAACGCTGTATATGTAAGATACTATGTTTTATTAAAGCTTTTTGTACTTTACTATATACTGACTTCATTTCCACTTTCTGCCATTATATCCACATATGGCCACTGAATGAGTGAGAAGAATTGAAGAAATCATTCCAGTTGGATCAGATAAGCTCTATTTTCTATTTACTTTTGTGAGTGTAATTCACCACCTCAGTATAGAAGATTTCACATTGTATATAGAGCTGCACTATGGTTTTTTGTCTTTTTTGTCTTTTCATGTTTTGAGACTGTTGACATCACCTATATGTTCAGCCCATGAAGTATATCGCTATTTCAGGCAATTATATATTTTCTTTTATCATACATAATTCTTTGGGTGGAAGACCTCCAGCGCACCTACCACCCTTGTTTTCTGTTTATGTGTACTTTTCACGTGTGTTTGCAGAGATACACACAGGCTACTACATGCCTGCAGTTACTCTCAGAGGCTGCTTCGGATCCGAAGCAGACTCTGAGAGTGCTTTCAGCCCCCCCTCACCCCCCCCCCCCGCGAATACGATCACCGCGAATGTGATCGTATGCGCGTTACACACATAGGCAGTGAAAGCTGATCACTGCCTATGTGTGTTAAAGTGTTGCAATGATGCCTCAATAGAGGCATCTTGCAACACCTTCTGTGCCCCCCTGGGCACCGCGATCACCCGGTGATCGCGGGTGTGTGCTGTATCGGAGGAGCATGCTCAGAGGAGAGCGACGGAAGAGAGAAAAAAAAAATCTCTTCCATCGCTCTGAAACCGCTACTTGACTGCCCCTACAGGCAGTTAAGTATATTACAGATAAAAATAGAAAATGAATTAAATGAATAAATTAAATAAATAAATAAATGGAAAAAGCTAACCCTAGATCTACTGTACCTAGATCTAGGGTTAGGGTCATAAATAGGGTCATAATTAGGGTTACAGGGGGGTTCGGATGATTACAAGGGTTACATTAGGGGTGAGGGTAGATTTAGGGTAAATTTAGAGTTGGGGTAAATTTAGGGTTGGGGTTAAAAAGTCACTGTAGAAGAAAATGATTCGAAAACAAAAAAAAACACTAATATTGTTTATTGCCCTATTACTTGAAATAAAACATAGACAAACAAGGAAACATTGGTATTACTAAACTCAGGACAAATATTAGAAATATATAGACGGGTCTTTTTAACCATTTGTAATTGTGTAAAAAAAAAAATTAGGTAAAAGTTAGAAAAAGTGTTTTTTATGGCATATTTTCATCATATTTTATATTTTTTTTTAATAGTAAATTATATCATATGATGAAAAGAATAGTATCAAATGAAAGCCCTATCTGTCCTTTAAAAAATGATATATAATTTGTGTGGGTGAACTGAACACAAAGAAAGAAATTCACAGTTCAGTAAACGTATGACAAAAATCATGGAATTCTGGTCTTCAAGGCACATCAAATGCAACATAGCACTCGGTCACTAAGGGGTTAACATTATTACATTTTCATAATCAGCTGTCGCTGTTTAATTCAATGTCAAGATACAGTCAAGATACAGTCACTCTGGGTCTTATCAATATTGTGAAGGGTATACCTCAAATCGGATGTCCCCATCCATTTGAAGTCCATTCATTTTGACTAACTGGAATAGACAACCATAGCTCTCTTAGTTAACTCTTCATATTCTATAAAGCAGGTAAATGGTTGCAAGTGCAATGTATAGCATGGACAAGTGTCTCAGCGGTCTGTGCCCGCAGGCTTACTGGTATGTAGCCTGCCGTCTCGGTCAAAATATACAGTTTACACAAACACCAGATTATGCTGTTAATAGTGGAGGCCTAGGTTACTATTCCAGAGTAGAATGCGCCCAACGCGCATTTCACAGGGCTATTTCTAAACTTAGGACAAATATTAGAAGTCACCCAGTTTCTTATTATTTGGCGCTATGAATCCCCGCTGCCACTAGGCATCAGGGAGATATGGGTGCTGCAGTGTTGGCAATGGGGCATGTCCTGGTGTGATGGGGTAAGTCCTGGGTGTACATTGTTGGGGATGGGGCATGTACTGGGGTAAGTGACAGTTCTGGATGTGCAATGTGGTTTATAGGGAATGTCCTGCGTGTGCAGTGTGGGTTATGGGGCATATCCTGGGTGTGCAATATGAGAGATGGGGCATGTCCTGGGTGTGCAATATGAGAGATGGGGCATGTCCTGGGTGTGCAATGTGGGTGCTGGGGTATGTCCTGGGTGAGCAATGTGAGTGCTACGGCACGTCCTGGGTCTGCAATGTGTGTGATGGTGCATGTCCTCGGTATTTAATGTGGGTGATGGGGCATGTGCTGGGGAATTTCCGGTGGGTACTAGGGTGTGTCATGTGAATGCAAAGTTGGTGCTCGGGCATGTCCTCATGGGTGTAGGAACCCCCAAACATCTGGGCGGGACAGCATTTTTGCTCGCCGGGTATGGCAGCAGTAAAAATAAAGCTTGTCACAGTGTATATTATGTTCCCACCAACATTACCAGGATCCTTGGTATACAACAGATACATTCACAGCACAACATCGACATCAGGCAGGTGCATTTTATCACTTTTACATGAAATATAGTCAGCGAGCTGTGTGTACACCATAAAACATACATCAGTATGAACCTACCACTTCTGCTGGAATGCCATTCCATGTATCCACTACCCTCTCAGTAAAGTAATACTTTCATTAGTCCCTGACCTTATCTTATATCTAGGATAGCCTTATACCTATCCCATGCATGCTTAAACTCCTTCACTGCATTAACCTCTACCACTTCTACTGGAAGACTATTCCATGCATCCACTACCCTCTCAGTAATGTAATCCTTTCATTAGTCCCTGACCTTATCTTATATCTAGGATAGCCTTATACCTATCCCATGCATGCTTAAACTCATTTAACTGTATTAACATCCACCACTTCTACTGGAAGACTATTCCATGCATCCACTACCCTCTCAGCAAACAAACATTACATTTCTGACCAGAAAATAAACTGTAAAATATTAAATATTTCCAGCATTTCCAAAAGCTTAAGGTGGACCCCAAATATATGTATATAACTAGTAACATTTATACCAGGGCTTGACAACCTTAACTAAGTTTTATGAGCCAGGAGAAAAATCTAGGAGCCAGACAACAGCACATACACACAATAACATGCAGTCATATACAGTCAGTCACATAGACACATATACTCATACATACAGCCTGTCACACATATACATACTGTCACATAGACACACACTCATACATACATACATACAGTCTGCCAGGCACACACTCACACATACATACAATCTGTCAGACACACACACACTCATACATATAGTCGTTCACAGACACACTCATACATACATACATACATACATACATAAAGTCTGTCGCAGACACACACTCATACATACATGCAGTCTGTCAGACACACACTCATAGATACAGTCTGTAACATAGATACATACACTCAGAGTCAGTCACATAGACACACACACTCATACATACAGTCTGTCACAGACACACACACTCATAGTCAGTCACATATACACACAAACTCATACAGTCAGTCACAGACACACAAACTCATACAGTCAGTCACAGACACACAAACTCACACAGTCAGTCACACACACTCATACAGTCTGTCACACTCCCTCATACAGTCTGTCACACACACACTCATACATACATACATCCATAGTCTGTCACATACACTCATACATCCATAGTCTGTCACATACACTCATACATACATACAGTCTATCACATATACTCATACATACACACAGTCTGTCACATACACTCATACATACACACATTCAAGTGAGCAGTTTTTTTTTATCTTAAAAAATACATTTAAAAAAAATGTAGATCAATAGCAGGGATCAAAGCTATATCTCATTGCAGGGAAGGTGAGCATTTCCGTTCCAGGTTTGTCTGTGCCTCTTACAATCATTACTTATTAATTACATTATTTTGCCCATTCATTTGTCAGTTTTATTTTGCCCACATTCATTTGCCAGTGTTTTTTTTTTTTGCCCAAATTCATTTGTCAGGGTTTTTTTTTGGCCACATTCATTTGCCAGGTTTTTTTTCCCCCACATTCATTTGCCAGGGTTTTTTTTTTTTTTGCCCACATTCATTTGCCAGGGTTTTTTTTTTTGCCCACATTCATTTACCAGGGATTTTTTTTTTTTGCCCACATTCATTTGCCAGGTTTTTTGTTGCCCACATTCATTTGCCAGGGTTTTTTTTTTGCCCTCATTTTTTGATCATCTCATCATTAGTAGAAGTCATTGGCAGATTTAAGAGACATGTTATTATGGCAGCTTCGGAAGTCATTGATTATTGCAGCTCTAAGAGACATTTTTTAAATGCCCCTAAGAGCTGCAATAATCAATCACGTTTCGAAGCTGCCATGATAAAAAGAACGGTACATTATTGGCAGTGACACAGTCACTGTTCCTACCTCGTTCCTCCCAGTGTGGGGCTGTGTGATTTGTGGAGGACGCGCACAAGCCGTGCGCATGATCACATGACGTCGTGCGATGAAGTCACGTGATCAGGTGACCTCCGTGATCGCTGCAGAACTGATTCTCCCGGGACAGTCCCAGGATCGAAAACGTTGCGGGACTGTCCCGGGTTGGCAAGTATGCTCAGGGCCGTCTTTAATAGTGATTGGACCCTGGGCAAGCATTTGCTTGGGCCCCCTGGACCCTGCCCCCTCCCCTGCATGCAATCCCGCCATCCATCGCGATGTTAACACCCCCCACACACACACACATATGCCATAATTGTTGTGCCATTCAGATGCCAGTAATATTGTGCCTTTCAGATGCCAGTAATATTGTGCCATTCAGAGCGCAGTATTATTGTGCCAGTCAGAGCCCAGGAATATTGTGCCAGTCAGATACCAGGAATATTGTGCCAGTCAGAGCCCAGGAATATTGTGCCAGTCAGATGCCTGTAATATTGTGCCAGTCAGATGCCTGTAATATTATGCCAGTCAGATGCCTGTAATATTGTGCCAGTCAGATGCCTGTAATATTATGCCAGTCAGATGCCTGTAATAGTGTGCCAGTCAGATGCCTGTAATATTGTGCCAGTCAGATGCCTGTAATATTGTGCCAGTCAGAGCCCAGGAATATTGTGCCAGTCAGATGCCTGTAATATTGTGCCAGTCAGATGCCTGTAATATTATGCCAGTCAGATGCCTGTAATATTGTGCCAGTCAGATGCCTGTAATATTTTGCCAGTCAGATGCCTGTAATATTGTGCCAGTCAGAGCCCAGGAATATTGTGCCAGTCAGAGCCCAGGAATATTGTGCCAGTCAGATGCCTGTAATATTGTGCCAGTGAGAGCCCAGTAATATTGTGCCAGCCAGATGCCCAGTAATATTGTGCCAGCCAGAAGCCCAGTAATATTGTGCCAGTCAGATGCCCAGTATTATTGTGCCAGTCAGAGCCCAGTAATATTGTGAAAGCCAGATGCCCAGTAATATTGTGCCAGCTAGATGCCCAGTAAATTGTGCCAGCCAGATGCCCAGTAATATAGTGCCAGCCAGATGTCTGTAATATTATGCCAGTCAGAGCACAGTAATATAGTGCCAGCCAGATGCCCAGTATTATTGTGCCAGTCAGATGCCCAGTATTATTGTGCCAGGCAGAGCCCAGTAATATTGTGCCAGCCAGATGCCCAGTAATATAGTGCCAGTCAGATGCCTGTAATATTGTGCCAGCCAGATGCCCAGTATTATTGTGCCAGTCAGATGCCCAGTATTATTGTGCCAGGCAGAGCCCAGTAATATTGTGCCAGCCAGATGCCCAGTAATATAGTGCCAGCCAGATGCCCAGTAATATTATGCCAGCCAGATGCCCAGTAATATAGTGCCAGCCAGATGCCTGTATTATTATGCCAGCCAGATGCCCAGTAATATAGTGCCAGCCAGATGCCTGTAATATAGTGCCAGCCAGATGCCTGTAATATTATGCCAGCCAGAGCCCAGTAATATAGTGCCAGTCAGATGCCTGTAATATTGTGCCACCCAGAGCCCAGTAATATAGTGCCAGTCAGATGCCTGTAATATTGTGCCAGCCAGAGCCCAGTAATATAGTGCCAGTCAGATGCCTGTAATATTGTGCCAGTCAGATGCCTGTAATATTATGCCAGTCAGTTGCCTGTAATATTGTGCCAGTCAGATGCCTGTAATATTATGCCAGTCAGATGCCTGTAATAGTGTGCCAGTCAGATGCCTGTAATATTGTGCCAGTCAGAGCCCAGGAATATTGTGCCAGTCAGATGCCTGTAATATTATGCCAGTCAGATGCCTGTAATATTGTGCCAGTCAGATGCCTGTAATATTATGCCAGTCAGATGCCTGTAATATTGTGCCAGTCAGATGCCTGTAATATTTTGCCAGTCAGATGCCTGTAATATTGTGCCAGTCAGAGCCCAGGAATATTGTGCCAGTCAGAGCCCAGGAATATTGTGCCAGTCAGATGCCTGTAATATTGTGCCAGTGAGAGCCCAGTAATATTGTGCCAGCCAGATGCCCAGTAATATTGTGCCAGCCAGAAGCCCAGTGATATTGTGCCAGTCAGATGCCCAGTATTATTGTGCCAGTCAGAGCCCAGTAATATTGTGAAAGCCAGATGCCCAGTAATATTGTGCCAGCTAGATGCCCAGTAAATTGTGCCAGCCAGATGCCCAGTAATATAGTGCCAGCCAGATGCCTGTAATATTATGCCAGTCAGAGCACAGTAATATAGTGCCAGCCAGATGCCCAGTATTATTGTGCCAGTCAGATGCCCAGTATTATTGTGCCAGGCAGAGCCCAGTAATATTGTGCCAGCCAGATGCCCAGTAATATAGTGCCAGCCAGATGCCTGTAATATAGTGCCAGCCAGATGCCTGTAATATTATGCCAGCCAGAGTCCAGTAATATAGTGCCAGTCAGATGCCTGTAATATTGTGCCAGCCAGATGCCCAGTATTATTGTGCCAGTCAGATGCCCAGTATTATTGTGCCAGGCAGAGCCCAGTAATATTGTGCCAGCCAGATGCCCAGTAATATTGTGCCAGCCAGATGCCCAGTAATATTATGCCAGCCAGATGCCCAGTAATATAGTGCCAGCCAGATGCCTGTAATATTATGCCAGCCAGATGCCCAGTAATATAGTGCCAGCCAGATGCCTGTAATATAGTGCCAGCCAGATGCCTGTAATATTATGCCAGCCAGAGCCCAGTAATATAGTGCCAGTCAGATGCCTGTAATATTGTGCCACCCAGAGCCCAGTAATATAGTGCCAGTCAGATGCCTGTAATATTGTGCCAGCCAGAGCCCAGTAATATAGTGCCAGTCAGATGCCTGTAATACTGTGCCAGTCAGCCCCCCGCCCCCGCCCCCTTCCCTGGTACTCACACTTCACTGCTCCGTGTCCCCCGCCGGATGTCTCCTCCGTGCAGTCTTCCCTCTTGCACGGAGGAGGGAAACAGTCACCGGATGTGACGCGACGTCACATCCGGCGCCAGTTTTTTTATTTATTTTTTTCCCGGCCGTCGCATCCATTGGATGCGGCTTGCCAGAAAAAAAGCATTCACAAGCGCAATGCGCTGTGAACGCGGCAAGCAGGGGCTGGGGGCCCCGTTTGCCCCGCATTGCTGGGGGGGATTTCACCCTACCTGTCCCCCCCACATTTTTTCCTGAGGGGGATCCGTCCCCCCCATCCCCCCCGCTTCCTACGCCCATGCATGTCCTAGGTATGCAATGTGGGTGATGGCACATGTCCTGGGTGTGCAATGTGGGTTTTGGGGCATGTGGCTGGGAGATTTACTGTGGGTCCTGGGACATATCCTGTGTTTACTGGCTGGGGTATGTTCTGGGTGTGCAATGTGGGTGCTGGGGCATGTCCTGGGGCAAGGTGGTGCTATGGGAAGGGATGTTGTGCAATAACAAAAGAAGAAATACAGTGGGGGAGGTAGGGGTCCAGATCAATTGGTCTGTCAGGGGCCCTGAACTCCTGTTCTGGGGTAACTAAATTCACACAGTGCCTTTTCTAAAGTGAGAGAAAAAAAAATAAACTAAATATCTGGTGTATAATCAGTAAAGACCACCAAAAACCACTCTTTTGAGGTCCGATTACATAGCAACCTCTAATGTAAGATGAGGTCACTTTTGCAGAGAATTTGCTCTGAAAAAAACTATCCTTTTATTTGAGTCAATATGGCATATATAGTTTTCTAATGCTTGAGGAGTGAAATATTTGAATTTTCTTTGGAAATTAATTCCAGAGATATGGGGTACTCAAGAGAAGTCTTACAGGCGTGACAAGATGATAAGTGTGGAGAAGAGCCTTAGAGCATGTCAGAAAAATATAAACTATGCAGTGAAGTATGTAGAGACGTATTCATAAGACGCACCTGACCATAAGACGCACCTAGTTTTTAGAGGTGGAAAACAAGAAAACCACTCAATATTCCAGGATTCAGCCACTCATTATGCCAGGATTTAGCCACTCAATATGCCAGGATTTAGCCATTCAGTATGCCAGTATTTTGCCACTCAATATGCCAGGATTTAGCCATTTAATATACCTGGATTTATCCACTCAGTATGCCATGATGTAGCCATTCAATATGCCAGTATATTGTCACTCGGTATGCCAGGATTTTCCTGCGCGGCTTCAATAAAGTTACACACACACCAAAAAAAATGCGACCAGAGTTTCCCTCCTCCGTGCAGGAGGGAAGACTGCACGGTGGAGACGACCGGAGAGCAACAAGTAAGTACTGGGGAAGGGGGGTGGCATAAAACAAACACGATCTTCACTCCATAAGACGCACAGACATTTCCCCGTACTTTTGAGGAAGAAAAAAGTGCGTCTTATAGAGCAAAAAATACGATACATAGTACAGTATGTGCCACCGGGAGCTAGTGGAAAATTGTCAGATAATAAAGAGACTTACAATATGTGACTTTTTTGTACATTTTCTGTGGTGAAGACTGTTCTAAATTTTTGGAAATAGTAATAGAAATGCTCTCATATCTTATACATCCCTGCAAACTAGTAGATAGTTTGACAAAAAACCTGGGGTGTCGAAACATTGCTGTGTGTGATGTAGTAAAACTACACCTCCTCTTAGTGCTGAGCACCTTGATGTGTCATTTTTGCTGTTGAGTGTTTGTGGAGCTTTGGCTCTTTCACTTTAACCCCTTGCAGACAAAGGACGTGCCAGGCACGTCCTGGGAGAATCTCCCTTAATGACAAAGGACTTGCCTGGCACGTCCTGCAGTGAATGAAGTTTAACAGTGCTGGTCTATTGCCTCGACATCGAGGCAATAGCCAGCACCGATATTTCTATTTTGGGACCCCCACGATCGCCCCATGCTGCTCCGTCAATATGGCTAAGTCCTCTGCCGGTCTGAGCTTCGGAAGTGAAAGTAACTTCACTTCCGTCGCTCTGAATATGCTACTTGACTGCCCCTAGTGGTAGTTTAGTAGCATTGCAATGGAAAATAATTAAAATACATATTTAATTAAATAAAAACAGGTTATTTAGCTATATTAGCCTATAGGGTTAAAATTAAATATTTTTTAGCATAAGGGATAGGGTTAAAATTAAATTAAAGTTAAAAAATATTAAGGGATATAATAAGGATTAGAGTTGGGGTTAAATTTAGTGTTAGGGTTACATTTTAAATTTTTCATCATATTTTATGATTTTTTTTGTAGTAAATTATAAGATATGATGAACATAATGGTATCTAATGAAAGCCCTTCTTATGACGACAAAAACAACATATAATTTGTGTGGGTACTGTATGTGAGAAAGAAAAGAATTACAGCTAAACACAAACTACTAGGAATTTCAAAACAGCCATTGTCACCAAGGGAAAGTAAACGTGAAAATGTCTTGTCACTAAGGGGTTAAATAAGCAGTGTTGTTTTCCAATATTTGTTTTGTGTGGGGGGCGGGGTATGCAAAGTAGAAGATACTTTTTATGACACTCAAAATATTGTATTTAAAATAATAATTCTAAATAAATAATACATTATTCAAAATAAACCTCAAAGTCTAATTCCATTCATAAAATTTGCACAGACAAATGTGCACACTTTAGTCTCCTAGTGGTTTAAGCTTTAAGCCGCCGCGCCACCAGGAGTCCCTGTCACCAGCTTAACCTTTTTCACAGATACTCTCTGTCTTCTTACACCGGTTTTCAGATTCCGGTTCCAACCTTCGTAGGCCACGTCACGTAGCTCTTTTCCGGCGGATGTTACGCCACTAGAGCCTTTGACCAATCCAGACGCCCTGTGTGGCTCCCTGCACTGCTGGTCGGGTCACAATGTATGGAAGTGGAATGGTAGAGTTTGTCGGGCACCGGTGTCAGTGAGACGGACATGTCAGTTCTGTTTGCGCTGGCCTGGCGCTTCCTGCACGTGGTGCTCTATGTGCAGCGCGCGCTGCTCTTTTGGCTCCGGCTGTGGAACTGGAGGCTCTGGCGCGCGGCGGCCGCGCTGGTCGTGCCGGTCGACCTCGGCTTCCGCGAACGGAGATTGCGAGACAGGCGGGACTGCACGTACCTGTCCCAGAAGGGGGGCCTCCAGCAATGCCACTGCACTAGTGTCCACACTGACGGCCGCTACCTGAGACAGCAGTGTGAGTGTCAGTACCTTCAGCAGCTGCATTGTGACAGCCCAGTCATTCAGCAGCAGCAGCAGGGCCGGGACTGTAAGAAGGATGTGTCAAGCCTGGCCAAGTTACCTGTACATATGGGACTGCTCATTAGCGAGGAACACGAGAGCTACACAGATGTAGCCAACCTGGTGGTGTGGTGCATGGCAGTGGGCATCTCCTATATCAGTGTGTATGATAATCAAGGTAAAGTATGTGTCTGTGATTGCTCCTTATTGAGTAGTTTGCACCATGTCTGGTGATGGTTGGTTTGCGATGTGATGCGACTATCCATAACCTTTAGCGGCTCAGCTGTTGTGGAACATGAGTCCCAGGATGCCCAAGCAGCCATTCGGTTGTCTGATCATTGTTGGCAGTATAGCAGCTGAAGTGCCTTAAGTCACTGGTTATTAAGTAAAAATATATCATTTTGGCTGGCTGTGTTTCATTGGAACCCTAATCCAAAATAAAGAGAGGAACTTTAGCCATCACTGGTCCAAAGGGAGTTATTGTAATGAGCAAGATAATAGTGGTGACCAGGGACATGTCTTTAGTTCCCATGGTGATTGTGCCATTTAGAACTTTGTACTAGAAATACTTACAATTCTTAACCCATACATTGGAATTCCTGGCTCAGAATTAAGGGCTTTTAGTTAGTTAGTCTGGTGTGGAAATACATAGTGGTTTATTTTGTGTTATGAGAATGTGCCTAATGTCATCATTTTTTGTTTGACATTTTTAAAAGGTTTTATTCAGTCTTTTCACGCACACTTTTGATGACTTGAAGTGTCTATTAGATGTGTGTCTTACTCTGGAAGAAGAGAATGGTAAGTCTGTTGATTGGTGCCTTTTCTAAAATGGCACATCAATGCCCTCTATTTTTACTTATTGGGAACTTCACCCTCTCTTAAAAGTAACCCTGAGTTGTCCAAATTAAATATTTTCCTAATGTGTTGGCGGACTAGCCACTAAATGCTTATTTAAGCTACAATTTAAAATTCACTTTTTAAAATGTACATGCGCTAAGATTTTTGCTTTAGCCTAACTCCTTGCTTTCTTCCTAAGCCAAAACACTAACTATTGTCTTGCTTTAAAATCTTTCTAATAACCTTATCAGTCCAGCCTGAGTATGGTACTTTGCCAAAAAATATTATGAATGCCTATATCGATGTCATAGAAAGGCCAATGTTAAACTGCTAAAGGTGATGAAATCCACGAAAGATGCCTGATTCTTGTTAACTATTCTATTTGACCTTTTCTGTTTTGTAATACACTAAATGTCTGAGTCCTACGCTGTGGATATGTGATTTGGTTGCTTTTGATCATGTGATAGTTGGAAGCAGACTCAGCTCAATGATTGTACTTTGAGCAGTGGGTATTTGGAACTTCTGCTTAGAAATATATTGCATACAGTGGTTAGCATAAAAAATATTTAATCCACCTGACATAATTGTACATTTTGACCCTTGTCTGGTTTTTATTAATATTTGCATTCGTTTTTATTGTCTGCCAGTTCAGATAAGCAGCTTTTATTTTCATTGCCAATTATGGCTTCTATGAGGAATTAGAGGCCCTGGGCAGGCAGTCAAGGGCGGACACTGAGCATTTCACGCACACACCTGATATAACCATCTGTAGAGCTGAATGGTGCTTTGAGTGCTTCTAAAACCTGTCCTTATGTACCCCTAATGTTTGTAGGTTAGTATTGCAGCAATACCTTAAAACCAAAATAATATATTTTTGGAATGTAAACTTTAATAAGCATTTTTTTTTTAATGTTGTGCTATAGTTTCATTTAACATTGGGGAAAAAACCCAACAAGTTATCTGTATCATTGCATATACTGCATGATGAATATATTTTAAAACGACTAAAAACTGTTATGAACAGGTTGAACTTTACTCCAGTTTAACAGATCCCAGTTAGTATAAAAGGGGAAATTGCAATATGCTCAGAATAGTAATTGCATTTTCCAATGCTGCACTCTTGGCAAAGAGTGTTTTTAAATCTAGTGGTATTTGAAAATACTGGTTTAACACAGCCTTACCTGTACAAAGCATTTTAACTTGTTTTCGTAACACACATAATGCAGGGACATGAGAGTGACATTCTCTATCTTCAATATAGATCGCAATATTTGTCCTTAGTTTGATAGTACCCCATGTTTTTAATTTGTTTTGATTTTTTGTTGAAACTTATAATGAAATAAGTGCAAGTAGCAAAATATTATTCAACATTATCTAGAGTGACATTGTAGGGCTAGCTCTAACTGTAAAAAAATGTTTTTGTTTTTTAATTTAAAAACAAAATCTGGTGGGTAGAAGTGTGCTTAGAGACAGTGTCAGGCTGCCTATAGTGGCATTAGTTTATTCCTGTCCCATGGTTGCTGTGGGGCAGGTCTAAAATTGTCAGTTAGGTAATTACATCCGGTCAATATGATTGGTCAGACGGGTCCTTTGCAGACATGGCTGGAATGCCTAAGTTCCAAGGCACTCAGCATTTACTGTCCGGTTGCAGTTTGCCTGCTATCATACCATGATCGGAACTACAGGACATGCCAGGCATGTAAGCAATGTAGTGTTTTCCGAGCACATGCCTGGCATGTACAATGTTCTCAGTAATGTCATCAGCAAGCTAACATAATTAAAACAGATGCAAATTATTTTTTTCTCGTCAAATTATAGCCATATACTCACATTGGTTTAATACACTTTAAAATTGAATCCACATTTTTGGTGTAAAGTAAGATATTTCAAGAAAAGAGTGTACCGGGTGCTAGTGAGTGTAAAGTGCAGCAAGAACAACCTGTGTTTCTTTCCCTTTAAACCCAATCAATCAATATAAAAAACAAAATAGGCCTTGCGCAAGGTTAAACAAGTAAAAAAATATTTTTAAACTTATCCTTATGGTTTGTTCCGTTTTGTCATTCAACGTGACATATAAAGACAAGACAAGACAAAAGTACATGTGTAAATCTGTTTAGTGAAAATATATATATAACGAATGTAACCCTTATGTCAGTCAACTCGCATATGCCAGAGCCTATATGAACTAGGCTCTGGTGTGGATAGTATGTGGGGATTTTGGTTGGGTATCCTCCCAACCACAGTGCTGAACATAAAACTCTTCTGTTAAAGAAAATCTGGAGCCAGGGGAGAGAAAGCCACAAGATAGTGTAGTATTTAAAACACTATTTAATTATGGCCCCAAAATGTGCCACTTACTTGGTTAAAAACTTTAAAGTGCATATCAGACAAACAGCAGGGATAAGAGAGAGTCTGTATGTTACACCGGCCACACTTTCGGAGCTTCACACAAGGACCTCGTCAATCTTCTATCCAGTGGAGGTCCTAGTGTGAAGTTCTGGAAGTGTGGCCTGTGTAACATACACACTTTCTCTCATCACTGCTATTTGTTTGATATGCACTTTTTGGGGCCATAATTAAATCGTGTTTTAAATACTACACTATCTTGCGGCTCTCTCTCCCTTGGCTCCAGATTTTCTTTAACTGAAGAGTTTTATGTTCAGTACTGTGGTAGGGAGAATACCCAATCAAAATCCCCACATACTATCCACACCAGAGCCTGGTTCCTATAGGCTCTGGCATATGTGAGTTGACTGACCTAAGGGTTTCATTCGTTAAATATTTTTTTTCACTAAACAGATTTATTTTTGTCTTGTCTTTAAATATGTAAGGATAAGTTTAAAACTATTTTTTACTTGTACCACCTTGCGCAACACCTATTTTGTTTTTTTTAAAGTAAAATAAACTATTAATATCTGGAGTAGATTTAGTTTTGCATAAACATGTAATTAAATTGGCGTGGTACACCCCATGGACATCTTGCAGATGCTGGATATTCTGCTGCAGGCTCTAAACTATAGATGTTCTTTAAATATAACGTGGGTATTGCAGGCCTCATTACATAAAGCAACATCACATGACGCTAAAGTCAAACACACTGTGTTGCTGTAAAATGGTGTCTAACGAAATCCAAAGTAGAAAAATAATTCCAACAACATGAAAAGAGATGGATACCGGCAAGGGGATAAATTATTGCATTTGTATCCTATAATCCAGGATTATAAACCTTGACTATATAGCTCTGATAATTCAAATATTGAATACATGATTAAAACAATTATGCTTTATTACTTAAATAATATGCACCTGCAACATGGCTTTTTTACACACATGCATGGTCTCATGTTCTTGTGTGGCAGTATAACTGGGGCTATAATGGCCTTGTGTCAAGTATGTAACGAGCGTAGACTGAGAAGGAGACATTCCCTGCAGACTAGATCTATATCGATCCAGCTGGTGAGATGTTTAGATAATGGTACTATCTCTAAGGCTAAACGTGGTTAGCCCTGTTTACTGTGCCTTTATAATATAACTATAGGTATTTGAACATTTCTTATCTTTTCATGACTATCACAAAAAACAGAAAAAATTTGACTTTGTACAAAAGGTGCAAATGAAGAACAAACGAACCCACAGCACAAACCCTACAATAAAATAAAAATACTTGGTTAGGTGATAGTCCCTTTTAAGCATTGCTTGCAAGGTGGATTGCAATCAAAAGCCAAAATTTACCATGGGAAATGTGTCATTTGCATATCAAGCCACAGATGATGTCATAAACAGGAGACTCAACAGACTTCAAAACACATTTTTATCCCAATTTTGGCATTCTGATTGCAGTTTTGCTAGCACAATGTATAGGTCATTTTTGATAATTCTTTTTAAAATTCTTTACATTCACATTCTAAGCAATGTTTAGGTAATACAGTCCCTTTAAGGAGCGACACAGTTCCCTATCACAGTCTCTCAAGAGCTACAGGAACATAGAAAATATAGAAGCAGGATGGTGCAGACTCTATAAAGCACAACTTGAAATATAGAGATCTGAAATAAAACACGTGTGGCAGAAGGGATGTCTAAATCTGTGATATTGAGCTCATATGCCCTGTTTACATTGTTTTTACAAGATATGGAAGCATTAAAAACTGATAAAGTGCACATAAATAGTGTCATAGCCAGCCCCCGAACAGGAATTCCAGAAGACAGTCTCCAAAATAGTCTTTAAGAAACAGTACAGGGTCCCAATCAATGCCCTGTGACCGATGACTCTCTGTGTTTCACTGGAACGCCTGTCTTGACTTTACCTGGAGAAATACATGGCACCTTTTGTACAGTACATATCGTGCTAGAACAGGAGGGTGAACAATTGCTGTCCACTATAATTTATAAGTACCACTGAGCTCTGTGTGGTGCCCTCGCTGCTGGGATCTTATTTATTTATAAACTTTAATCCTCTGGCCCGCGAGGGAGCAGTGTGTGCACCGGCTGCACAGACTTCCTGCTCTGTGCTGTAGTGCCCAAGTGCAGGGCTGGAAGCAACAATTGTCTGTGCCTTTGTAAGAGGTATGTAAATGCCCTCCTTCCCTCCAGTGAGGTATAGCAGCAGGGAGGGGGGGACACATTGATAGATTTAAAAAAACTCACTTTTATGTTTGTTTCAGTGACTGACCGACTATATGTGTGTGTGTGTGTGTGTGTATGAGTGACCATGTATGTGTGACTGTCTGTATTTGAGAATGTATGTATGTGCAGTTGTGTGGCTCCTAGATTTATTTGCTGGCTCCTAAAAGTCAGTTAAGTCTGTCAAGCCCTGATGTGTAAACTACCTTACACAACTTACCAGAGAGCTACTCATTATCATCAGCTGTACATTACGATTAACAAACAAAATGTACCATTCACTGAATGTTGGAGGACAACATTGTTGTGGCTCATAAAATCCCTACTTTCTGTATTTTAATTTTTTTTTTTGATTGTTTTACATTGGACTTTATAAAAGTTTATTTTCCCTAGCTCCTCAATTGGTTTGTCTGGCTCCTAAATGCTACAGAAATTTGTCCAGCCCTGTATTAATGCATGTTTAACAGTGTACAGTGACGATGTGTCCTTAATAAATGACTTTCAGTACTCACTTAAACAGGTAGTTCCACTTAAATTGTCCGAAAAAATATTTAAAGGGAAATAGAGAGGTCTGCCTTAACCGTTTTTATTTCTTCTAAAAACTGCAAATAAAGTGTAATAGTTATTGCCAATTGTAATTCTAGAAACATGTACATGAGCAAATAGAAAAGCTAGGCCAAACTGCCTCTTTAACTGCCTACACCAAACGGCAAGTTGAACAGGATCCATGCAATGTGAGATGGTGAATTCTGGCTGTTTTTAAGCATTTCATTCAAAGTGACCTTGCATATGCTGCTTTGAGTTCATGGGATTGTGTTTTTTTTCCCTAACTAGTCTGTGTTGGTTCCGGATTGATTCTGCAGCCTCTGTTTAGTAGCAAACACTGCATGAGAACATGTAAACAAACTATTTTTTTCCCCTTTGCTCCTCAAGGTATCTTCAAACAAAATAGCTCCAGGCTTATGGACGAAGTGTTAAAACAACAGAAAGAACTATTGGACCACGAGTATTCAAAGTACCCATTAGAGTATGCAAATGGCAGCACTGACAAAACTAATAGAGGTATGTCTGTTGGATATGCAGGCACAATCAGACTAAATATTTAAATGCTTAGAAGCTTTCTTCATGAACAAAAGTACATGGGAATTGTGAAAGCCCAGTCTACGAGTCTTTCACATCTATTCCCTTGCCGGCGTTTGGGAAACAGAGCCTCCTCTGTGTTAAGAGGAGATATCAGCTTAGCATAGTTCACTTTATCCTGTACTAGAGGTTGCACCGTGCCAGCCCCAAGTCTTAATGACTCCATTTGTTGCCAGGGATAATATCATTGGGACATAATATTCTCTGTGTGAGGGGATATACAGTTTATTAAGACTGAGGGGTTCTGTCATGTGAATGTATGTAATGAGGAAAAAATGACACTTTATTCTACTGCAGTGAAATGACATGTACCCTTTACCGTATAATCAATGCTTTGTGTTTTGTTATTTGTACAAAAAGTAGGGTTTATTTTGGTGCTGAGATTCTGTGGTATAAACTCCATCCTGTCTTCCCATGTAAATGTCTTATAAATCCAGACATACGACTGAAGACTTTTTCACTCTGGGACATTCTGAGAAGTCTGTACAACACTAACTAACTGAATTTTCCTGGCTCCTGATTTGGTCTGTTTAAAAGTCTAAAATATTTTGTCAAGCTAAGTTATTGCGACTTACTTGCAAAATGCCCTCATATTCAGCAGCACAGTAAAGCAAAGCTAGTTTATACTTCTCGTGACAAATATGGCTAATTCTAATACTGACAGACCCAAAATGTATTCCTATGGCAAAGCGGTCACAGTTCTCACTACGTGTGAGACACCATATGGGAAACACTTATTTGTGGGTAGAGAAATATGTTTACCTTTTCACCAACATATTTTCCATAGAAGCCAGTTTAAAGGGACTATAATCTTGACATTGTTCATGTAGAGAACCAAAATTATTGAAAATGATCTATACATTGGGGTAATACAGGGCTCGACAAACCCCGGGCGCCAGGTCGCCATGGCGACCAGGAAATCAGACCTGGCGCCCGGGTGCTGTTTGTCACAGGGAGCCCTTGCCGGCTGCCATCCGTTTTTCTTTTACTTTCTTTTTCAGCGCGAGGGGAGAAAGTCTGTGCGGATCACACAGACTGTAAGCTCCGCCCCCTCGCGCAACACGCTGTAGTGCCGATTGTCACGTGACAACACGGCACAGGAACCGAAAGAAGATCGGGCTCCAGCATAAATGTCCCCCTCCCCTGCAATGAGGTAAGCAGCAGGGAGGGAGGACACTGTAAGAAATATTCTTTTGTTCTTTAAAAAAAAAAAGGTGTGTATGTGTGTATATAACTGGCTGTGTATGTGGTGTGTGTGTGAATGTAACTGACTGTGTATGTATGTGAATGTAACTGGCTGTGTATGTATGTGTGAATGTAACTGGCTATGTATGTATGTGTGAATGTAACTGGCTGTGTATGTATGTGTGAATGTAACTGACTGTGTATGTATGTGAATGTAACTGGCTGTGTATGTATGTGTGAATGTAACTGGCTGTGTATGTATGTGTGTGTGTGTGTGTGAATGTAACTGACTGTATGTGGTGTGTGTGAATGTAACTGACTGTATGTGGTGTGTGTGTGTGAATGTAACTGACTGTATGTGGTGTGTGTGTGAATGTAACTGACTGTATGTGGTGTGTGTGTGTGTGTGTGAATGTAACTGACTGTATGTGGTGTGTGTGTGAATGTAACTGACTGTATGTGGTGTGTGTGTGAATGTAACTGACTGTATGTGGTGTGTGTGAATGTAACTGGCTGTGTATGTGGTGTGTGGGAATGTAACTGGCTGTGTATGTGGTGTGTGGGAATGTAACTGGCTGTGTATGTGGTGTGTGTGAATGTAACTGGCTGTGTGTGTGGTGTGTGTGAATGTAACTGGCTGTGTGTGTGGTGTGTGTGAATGTAACTGGCTGTGTGTGTGGTGTGTGTGAATGTAACTGGCTGTGTGTGTGGTGTGTGTGAATGTAACTGGCTGTGTGTGTGGTGTGTGTGAATGTAACTGGCTGTGTGTGTGGTGTGTGTGAATGTAACTGGCTGTGTGTGTGGTGTGTGTGAATGTAACTGGCTGTGTGTGTGGTGTGTGTGTATGTAACTGGCTGTGTATGTGGTGTGTGTGTATGTATGTATGTATGTGTGAATGTAACTGGCTGTGTATGTGAGGTGGGTGTATGCCACTGTGTCCGTGCGATTTTGTGATGTGCCGTTGTCTGGCTCCTAAATTTTTTGGCTGGCTCCTAAAACTAAATTAAATTTGTCAAGCCCTGGGGTAATATATACAAATTCCCGCTCTCTGCCGGGAGAGGAATTAAAAGGCACAATTGCTTTGTGGTATGTATAAAGGCGGTTGCACCTTTTTTATAATTTCCAACACTTTGCAGTGTGGGAGAGAAGAAATTTTTAATACATTATACGACCGATTTTTTTTCAACATAAACATACATTGGCTGCGCCAGCGCAGTGAGTGCTGATGCAACCAGGAAGTTGTGTTCCGGTAGAGTTGGCGCAGACTTCAGAAAATTGTTGGGCGGCTGCTTTATTCATAGGCCCACATGCGCAGCTATTTTCCCGTTGTGGTTATACATAACCCCCATGGTATTAGCACAATTACAAATAAATTCCTATATGGGGATAAAAATGTGTTCTACATGTCCCTGTCTGAATTCCGCTAACACAATGGATAGATCTTATTCAATCTTTTTCCCCCCTCTATATTTACAGTCTAATGGTGCTAAGTTGACAGTCCCTTTAAACTTGGACTCCATCCATATAATTTCTGCTCTCAAAGCACAGTGCCTTTTTAACGCTTGCTTGACAATAACCTTTCCCTATTGCATTCTTTTCACAGCGCTCAGCCCTTTGCCCATTCTGAAGGTGTTATCCCCAGAGGATGGGAAGACTGAAATTGCAAAAGTTGCTGAAAGATTCTGTGAGTTAGTAGCAGAGGAGAAGAAAAGACCATCAGATATGGATGTGAATGTCTTAGACCATTTACTAAGAAGTAAGTACCATAGATTGACAAAAATAATAGACAATGGAAATCTCTCACTTAATCAGTTTCTTTTTTTACAAATTCACTTGTACGTTTGAGCTGCAATTTAGAATCCTTTGAGAATAAAAACGGAATATTGTCTCGAACACATAGAGCACTTTGACTTTTTAAACATGCAGTGCTGAGTTAGATAGCTCAGTTGGTTAATGCACCAACTATAGAGCCTTCCTAACCTGCCGTTCCTGCACCCGGTCCATGCAGACGTTTTATATATACGTAGCATCAAAACGAGCAGGGGCTGCACTTGCAACCGCTGGCTCCCGGAACAGGACATTGCCTCCTAACAAGGCATTTTCTCTCAATTCAATAATTTTACAAAAATTAATTAAATTCTTAATTCTTAAATTTAGCTGAAAACATTTCATGTACTTTTTTTAATCAAATATATTTTATTGCAGATATATTTTTTACAATTACAATAACTTTTACAATGAAAGCGAAAATACCAAATACCGTATTTGCTCGAATGAAAGACGAGGGTTTTTTTCAGAGCAAATGCTCTGAAAAAGACCCCTCATCTTATATTCGAGGACGTCTTATAGTCTGACATCAAATCGAGACATCAAATATAAAACTGGGCTCCAGGTTCCCCGCAGAGCTGCAAGGGACCTGGATCCCCCTCGCTAACAGCCGGTGGATGTCTGCGCGATGCGAGCAGGCATCTGCTGCTGCCCGGCACGTCCGTCGGGACTTCATAATAGACGGAAGTGTCGGGCAGCATGGAGGATATCTGCACGTATCGTGCAGACATCCCCTGGCTGCCCCCACTAGCCACCAGGGAGAGAGAGACAAGGTGAGGGAGGGTGGAGAGACAGAGAGAGAGACAAGGGAAAAGGGGGGGGGGGCGGGGAGAGACAACGTGGGAGGAAGGGGGAGAGACAACACTTTGGATTTATTATATTCCAGTCCATAATTAAATCACTGATGAGCTTTTTTTTTTTTTTCTTCAAATTAAATTCTAATGACTAACCAATTCTAGTATTCATAACATGACACAACAAATACCTAGTTCTTATAATCGTGTAATAGAATAAACATTTTTGTTGTCAGACAATTTTTCAAATACTTTTCTTTATACAAGCTATCAAAACCTATATTCTTTGTTCATTTCATGTACTTTTTGATTTATTTTTGCTATTTCTGTTAGACATATGAGCGTTCTACATATCAAATTAAAAAACAGTCTGTATAGATGGAAAATAAAACACATGGTACATAAAAACTATTTCCTTCTCAGTCCTCAACAATTAGAAAATTAGATGGAACAAAGTTGGTGGAACAAGCTGTAGCTAGTTCCTGATTTAAAACATATAATTTTCTTTTTAAATCTATTTAAGCTGACTTTTTTTTTTAATTTGAATTAAATCAAATTAATCTTAATTAAATGCTTTTGGAGGAAAAATCTATCTAAAGATAATTTTTAATTTAAGATACATTATAGTTCAAAGGCTAATCTGCATGAAATACAGTTTAGTTATGTAGCACGAGGCTCTGTATATTCATGCAATATTTATCTTTTCAGTAAACTAATTCAATTAATACAAGTTATCCAAGCTGAGATAACATGGTTTTTCACAGTAAAAATGGTGTAAAATAAACATAGTTCAGGAACAGACCTTAACCCCTTAACGACAGGTGACGTGCCAGGCACGTCACGGCAAATCGAGGACTTGCCGACAGGTGACGTGCCTGGCACGTCATGCACTAAATGGAGTAAAGAAAGCGACCAGCGGTCGCTTTCTTTACTCTAACGGTGTTGCTACAATGCCTCTAGGTAGAGGCATTGTGCAACACCCCCCAAATGTGCAGGGGCGCGCTACGATCACTCCACGGAGTGATCGTAGCAGCCATTTAAAAATGGCTGCGCCCGCTGCACACATGTGCTTAGAAAGCGAACGATCGTTCGCTTTCTAAGCATCTCCGGTGTTGTTAAAGTGCCTCGCCAGCGAGGCACTTAACAACACCGTTCTGCTCCCCAGAGCCGATGGTGGTCGCTCTCCTGAGCGACCCCATCGGCTCAGTAGAAGGGAACGCTGCCTGTACAGGCAGCGTTTCCCTTCTAATGGCAAGAGCATCGGAAGTGAAAGTATTTCACTTCCGATGCTCTAGGGGGAGCCAATCGATGCCGGCACAGCAGATCTATGTGATCTGTGTGCAGGCATGTATGGTAAGTGCTCTGATGAGCACTTACCATACAGTCAAAGGCAATATTACTAAATATTGCCTTTGACAAGTATTGATCTGCCTCCCTCACCTTACTACTTTTAGTAAGGGAGAGAGACAGATCAGATCAAGTAAAAAAATAAAATAAAATAATAAAAAAAATATTTAATAAAATTTTAAACACCAAGGGCTTTTATAAAAGCCATTTAACCCCTTCCCTGCCATTGATCGCTGTGTACGCAGTGATCATACACAGCAGCACATTTTTTGCTGTCTGTGCATTTTTTAGGGGTTATTTTTTTTTACTGTAATTCATTACAGGATAAGAAAAAGGCTCTTTTAAGAGAGATTAACCCCTTTCTTGCCGTAGATCACTGCCTAATCAGCGATCTGACGCAAATGCAGCAATCTTGCTGCAGAAGCATTTTTAATTTTTTTAAAACTTTTTTATTACACCCGTCACGTGTTAATTATACCCGCTAGGGGACTACGTTTAACGTAATTTTTTAGCTGTCTGAGCGCATGTATAGCGATCAGTAACAGCTGATAAGTGAAAATGGCGGGTTGGCGTTTGCACAGATGAGCATCACCATTCGTCTGGTTAGATCAATATGTGTAAATATTTGATCTGACCAGTGTAGATCTGCCTCCCTCTCACTTGAGTTTTAGTGAGGGAGACAGAGCTGTATAATGTAAGTTTTTAATTATAATATATTTAATAGAATTGAGACCCAAAGGCTTTTATAAAAGCCGTTTCCAGTATTTAACCCCTTCCCTGCAATTGATCGCTGTGTACGCAGTGATCTTACACAGCAGCACATTTTTTGCTGTCTGTGCATTTTTTCAGGGGTTATTTTTTTTTACTTTGATTTATTACAGAATATCAAAGGCTCTTTTAAGAGCTATTAACCCCTTCCTTGCCGTATATCACTTCCTAAGCAGCACATATGGTCACTGCCTAAGCAGTGCATATGGTCACTGCCTAAGCAGCGCATATGGAGCAATCTAGTCGCCGAAGGATTTTTTTTTGCTATCAGCATTTTTTTTGTCAGACTCACTAGGGGTTAATTATACCCACTAGGGGATTACGTGTATTCCTTTTGAAGCTGTCTGAACGCGTGTATAGCGATCAGTAACAGCCGATCAGTGGCAAAGGTGGTTTGGTGATTTCTCAGATGAGCATCACCATTCGTCTGGTTCGTAAATATTGTTCTGACCCATATGGATCTGCCTCCCTCTCCTCACTTGAGTTTTAGTGAGGGAAAGAGACAGATCTGTATAACATAATTTTTAAATTGTAATAAATTAAATAAAATGTTAATAAATTGTGAGTCCCAAGGGCTTTTATAAAAGCCATACCTTTTGTATAGTGTAGTGTATTAACTCCTTCCCTGCCACTGATCACTACACAGCAGAAATTTTTTTCTTGTCTGTGCATTTTTAGGGGTTAATTTTTTTGTACAGTACTACAAAGGCTCTTATAAGAGCTATTAACCCCTTCCTTGCTCTACATGTTCAAATTCCAAGTTTGAAAATCAAAAAGCGCACCTCTCAAATGTAGCCTTTCAACCCCTAACAAAGCTGACAAAGCTATGCATGGGTGGTATCCCTGTGCTCGGGAGATGTTGCTGAACATATATTGTGGTATTGTTTGTCAGTGACACATACCGAAATATGTGAATTTGTGTCTAAAGTGCAATGTATGTGGGAAAAAATACACAATAAAATGACTACCACAAACTTTGACAAAGGCTGGTGGTAGAATTGGTGCATGGAAAGTGTTAAAATAACACCATTTAAAATAGCCTAGGGTGTCTACTTTTACAAAATATATACTTTTTGGGGTAAAATACACTGTCCTACTTAAAAAAAAGTCCCAAATGAAAGATGGGCTCAGGCTGACTACACGTCAATATTCCAAGTTGAAAATGCGCACCTTCACAATGTGGCCCTTTAGCCCCCAAACAACCCAACAAACTTATGCATGGGTGGTATCCCTGTACTCAGGATATGTTGTTGAACACATATTGGGTTATTGTTTGGCAGTGACACATACCAAAATCTGTGAATTTATGTCTAAAATACAATATTTGTGAAAAAAAACCACACAAAAATTACTACCACAAACTTTGACAAAGGCTGGTGGTAGAATTAGTGCATGGAAAGTGTAAAAATACCACCATTTGAGATAGCCTAAGGTGTCTTCTTTTAAAAAATATATGGGTTGATGGGGTAAAATACACTGGCTGGTTTCAAATATGTCCCAAATGGGACATGAGTGCAGGCGGTCTGCATGTCAAAATTCTAATTTGGAAAACCAAAAACTGCACCTCCCAAATTTGGCCTTTTACCCCCCAAACAACCCAACAAACCTATGCATGGGTGGTATCCCTGTACTCAAGAGATGTTGCTGAACACTTATTAGGGTGTTATTTGGCAGTGACACATACCAAAATCTGTGAATTCATGTCTGAAGTACAAGGTTTGTGAAAAAAAAAACACAAAAAAATTACTACCACAAAGTTTGACAAAGGCTGGTGGTAGAATTAGTGCATGGAAAGTGTAAAAATACCACCATTTGAGATAGCCTAAGGTGTCTTCTTTTAAAAAATATATGGGTTGATGGGGTAAAATACACTAGCTGGTTTCAAATATGTCCCAAATGGGACATGGGTGCAGGCTGTCTGCATGTAAAAATTTCAAGTTGGAAAACAAAAACCTGCACCTCCCAAATTTGGCATTTTAGCCCCCAAACAACCCAACAAACCTATGCATGGGTGGTATCCCTGTACTCAGGAGAAATAGTAGAATCTATTTAGCATGTTTTTTCGTTCGCTATTGTCGATGAGGAGAAGTTGTTTCAAATAAAAACAAAGAAATTTGTGTATTTTTTTTTTTTTTACCATATTTTATTATTTTTTTTAATAATATGATAAGATATGATCAAAAAGATGGCATCCATAGAAAGCCCTTCTTGTCCCGATAAAAACAATATATAATATGTGTGGGTACAGCAAATGACAAAGAAGAAAATTACTGCTAAACACAAACAGCACAGAAATGTTAAAATAGGCATTGTCCAGAAAGGACAAAAATGTTTCAAAGGCTCTGTCCTTAAGGGGTTAATCCCATTGTTGTTCTGCAAATCGATGTACAAACAAAGAACACATTACCTACACACATTACCAATTCAGTGCATACTATATTAAAGTGATGGTGGACATTCTTGAGTCTGAATGAAACCTAGTAGCAGACCCCAAAGTGCCACCTCTTTAATGCATACATAGGTTCCCCTGTAACCCACACTGTATAAATACAAATTTGCACTCACAGGATTTACCCCACTAGCCAGCACCCAGATTTGCAATCACAGGACTTACCCCACTAGCCAGCACCCAGATTTGCAAACACAGGCCTGTCAATGCCTCCTTTGTCTCTTACTGTCGGGATGTCACAAGACACCAATGATGTCAGCTTTCCACCCTGCCCACCTGTCCATGATATCAACAACTTGGCATTGTGGCACACGTACTGTAGGTTTGCCATCACTGCTATTTAATGTTATTGTTTTAGTAAAAATATGAGTGATTAACATATTAAACTAAAAATCAGTTCTGATATAGCTGGTTTACTAATATTTTCAATATGCAATTATAAAAAAAATATAAATACCAGCAAGAAGGCATCTTTACATTTAAAAATTATGATTTAAATCAAATCCACCCTGTATACAATATACTTTATTGAAAATCTATGCATACACCACTATAAGTAATGGATCTCCAATATCATTCTCATCTTCATTTAAAAATCTCTAAACTGGAAGATCCTCTGTCATTTATACATGGTGCCCAAAGTCTTGCAAAATGTTTTCTAATATGGCCACAAGCCATATTGGAGGAAATGAGAAGGTAGTGGTTGATAAGTTGTGAATACTTTTTTGTCTGCAATATTAAAGTTTTTATAAAAAAGGTGTTAGGACTTTCACTTCCTAAAACACCAGAATTAGCACTTTTTCCCCATGCAGCAAAAACACCAGCTCCAGTGTTCACCTTTTATAAAGCTTTATACTGACTGACTCTTACCGGGGTAACCTCATGCATGCAAGAAAGACCATTCCTGCCAGCCACTTCAGATAATCAAGAAGGCAATACCCCAATCCTTCTCTTCTCTCTGTCTGTGGAGTCTCTTATTTCACATCACCTGTGGCTTGATATTCAAATTACACATTTATCATTGAAAACCAGGTGATGTCATAATACAACAAGTGAATCAGTGCGCTATACCAACACTTCACACACTTAGTTACCCTTTATATAGTCATTTATGTCATAAACAGGAGACTCCACAAACAAATTTACAGCATGTTTTTCTCCTAATTTAGGCATGTACTTACAATTTTACTTACAGTATTTGCAAATATGTTGAGTTAATGTTTGGTTATAATGTTTTTTTTTTTTTAAATCTGAACATTATAACATTGTACATTATTGACTAAAGTATAATGTACTGCCTTTTCTATGCTTATAATTTTTCTTTTTCCACTTTCTTTTTTTTAAGCCGCCTTACCTATTCTTTCCTACAGGTACACAAGATTTTCCTGACCCCGATCTAATCTTGAAATTTGGTCCTGTAGCAAGTACGTTAGGATTTCTGCCATGGCACATCAGACTTTCAGAAATTATGTGAGTCATTTTTGCTCTGTTATGGGAATTACTCTTCAGGTTGAGATCATCCCCTGTTTAATGTTGCATGCAGAATCCTTATACTTGGTGCTAGATTTTTGTTTTTGGAACTTACACATAATTTATTCTCCACCCACAGCATTACTTAACGGCGCTCTTCAGACCTCTTATTACTTTTATTACTTGTACTAATTTCTATCATTTTCTTGCTATTAACCCGTGAAGATGTTTTTGGAAAGACACACATAACATTTATGTTCTGCTTTTTTTTTTTCTTTCTTACCAGGCTCCAGCCTGTAAGGGTCAATAGAGACTAGTAACTAACTATTTATAAATTAAACATATCTAGAATACAGACTCTCGCATTTTAATACATACCGTATTTTCCGGCGTATAAGACGACCCCCCAACTAAGTCATCTTATAAGCCGAAAAAATCGCATCTATATTTTAACCTTTTAGGTTAAAATATAGAGTTTGCCACCCTCCTCCCCCCTTCCCCAATCCTCAATCCCCAGTACTTACCTATTTTCTGCTCTGTCTCTCGCTGTTAAGCCGGTTCGTGGCTGTGAGGGAAGCATTGTTAGCTCCCCTCAGGCCGCGCGGACAATAAAGTTTTGTTTAAAAAAAAAAGTTTAAACAGACTTTATTGAGCCGCGCGGCCTGAGGGGAGCTCACAACGCTTCCCTCACAGCCACGGACCGGCTTAACAGCGAGAGAGGAGACAGAGCAGAAAATAGGTGAGTAAATCCCAGTACCCGGCGTATAAGACGACCCCCCAACTTTTGAGAAGATTTTCAGGGGTTAAAAAGTCGTCTTATACGCCGGAAAATACGGTACATACAGTTTTATGGTTATTGAACTTTAATATGAAAGAAAAAGAGAGTTCATTTTCAAGTCAGTGGTCACCTTTTAAGCAGTCATTCTCATCAAGAACATTGCCTTTCACTATCTTTACTTTGGTTCCAAGCAGCATTCATGTCCTTACTGTTAGTACTTGATTTGTTGACTACAATTATGATTAATAAGTAAATAAATGATATAATTCAGATTTTGATGGCATGTTTTGGCTCCATTTTATTTTATTTTATTTTTTCTCCACAGTTCTTTACCTACACATGTGAATATCCGCTACGAAGACTTTTATTCCGCTCTCCGTTGCTACGCGGGCTGTGAGCAGCGCCTTGGGAAATGACGATCGCCACCTCTGAGCTGGTTCAGACTTCCTTCAAAAGGGACTCTGCATATCTGTTTACAAGGAGTCTTTGACCCAGCCAAGCTGGTTCTGGGCTCCTATCTCGTCTTTGGGCTCCTATAATTTATCGTCCACCTGCTCATTCTTGTGTCTTACCAATGTACCAGCTGTCAGCAGCCAATTCAGGAAAACGTGGACAACAAAATAATATGAACTAGTCTGGTAGAGACTGCTTGGGAATAAAACTGTATATATTATTTTTGCAAATGGCACAGCAATTTGACAAGATTACTCCAGATACTATATTTTACGTACAGAGTTAAGCTGTTGTAGCTATGGTCTACTACCAACTTGTGAATACAGCTACAATATGAGCAAAGTAACAGTGTACATCCAAGTCAGAAGTCCGTCCTGTTTTTCCTTGATTTGAACATACCGCTTTCCAGTCCAGAACTATGCGGTGTATTGGACTATTTCATATACACAACAGAAGTAAGGAATGTACATTGCAGGTCAGAGTCCACTGCAATAGTAAGAGGTTTTGTGCATCTTTGCTACCAAAAACATAGGACCAGGTGCTGAGTGAACCACTTTATCAGAGGGAGACACATGGAGTAGAGTAAATCGTTTTTTTTTGGGGGGGGGGGGGGGGGGGGAGGCAGCGGAGGGTTGTGCGAAGAGCATTGTTGAAAACCAAAAATGTTAGTATTTCTTTAACATTTTACTCTTTGGCACTAATTCATGAATGGCAAGTAATACAGAAAATAGCACAGTCTGATTCTCACATTGCTTTGAGATTAAATGGAAGCCATTTAAAGGTGTGTCATTTTTACTTGTCAGAAAAGTGACTTTTTTTTCCTTGAAAATTCACTGCATTCAATTCTGTGAACTACCTTTTGAGTGTGTCCACTAACATGCAAAGTGCAAGAGAAGACCTCTGCTATACCCAAGATGTAATGATTACAGTCTTTTAGCATTAGGATGTGAAGGATTAGGGAGCCTGTTGCAGTATAGTTTAATCTGATGGGGAATCCTTTGATTACATAATAAATTACAGTTTATATTCCTGTTTTCTTGTGAAAGCCTTTGTTTACCCTTTAGGGGACCTTTTACCAACCATGGTTTTTATCTAATAGAGATTGAAAGATTATATATATATATATTTATATATATAATGTATACACAATAAAAACTTTAATCCCTCAAGGGCAAATGTTGAGTTATGCCTGGATCTCAACCAAGACCCATACTGTACAACATTACTGCAACTTAAATGGTTAAAGGTTTAAAATAGCTGTTTGCTTGTGCAAATCTTCCCAGCAAAATGGTAATGTTTCATGTCTCTATTATTAGCGGTATTAGGAGTGCACTGCCTACAATCTGGCAGTATGTTACGGCTGTTTCAGCACTGCATAAGTTACTTTATCATGAGAAAGGCGTATGGGAGGAAAATGACACAATATATGTAACATAATGCCATTTGTTAGAGGACCATTTGAATACGGTAACATGTTACAATTCTAATTTGATAATGGTCTCTACTGGTAAATGTTAGTGCACTAACGCAAAAAAAACAAAAAACATTTTTGATATTGATTGAACATTGATTTGTGAATAGGAAGCTGATCAGTTTTATTGATATTGCCAACTCAAAAGCCAAAACAAGACGTCACAAGGAGTTGAGGATAGAGATTTAAACTTGGTAAATATTTATGAACAATAAAGTTTTGTTCCAGTTTATAAAAGTGTCCTACGTCTTCAGAATGTCTCTTTACCAAGACGCTACTTTTGTGCCATTATTTTACCCACTTTCAGAAAACCGATATGCAGTAAAATGTCTACAAAAATAAATATTGCTGTGTACTTTGTTCTTAAATTCCCTCCACTGTTAAAGACATTGAAGAGTAAGTAAAGTTCCACTAGTAGTCTATCACAGACCCATTACTGTGACAGAACTTTAAAAACATCCACTGACCAAATGAAGGTTTAGTATTTAATCAAATACTGCTATACATATTTAACGTGAGGCTTTTTTTTGTCTACTTTTTGTTTGTTTTTTACTTAGTTTACCATTACTGTTTCTGAAAAATAAAGGGTATTCATAAATGTAACCACTAATTTAACTACTGCATCTATACAGAAGTCTTAAGTCTCAGCTCACTTAGGGATTCATAGAACTTGCTTCAAAAACTGTGCCAAGCACTATGTACATCACTGGGGCTTCAACTATGAATGTATGTAAAAGATATAACTATTATCCATGCCATTTGTACAGACAAGTACTTTTTGTGTCCTGTATTGCCGTAATGTTTGGCTAAATGTAAATATTGTGAAAGATTTTTATGGTTTAAAAAAAAAATAAAATACTGAATTTTAAAATTGAAAGATAAAGCCTTGTATCCAAATAGATAAAAAAATAAAGTAATTTTAAGACACTAACCTAGTACAAAACATTTGGGTATTTTGTGGGTATCTACTGCAAAGATTACATATATCAGAGTTAGGAGAAACACTTACATGCTCCTGCGCGATCCCTGTTCTGCTATTGAAGACACTTAGGTACAGACAGGTAACCAACTCCAGGCAGGCAACGGTTAAACCGACTATGTGAAAGCAAGAAGATGGACTGTGACAATTAGGATAAACCAGCACTTTAATAGAAAAAGAATTAACATCCGCTCATACATCTAAAAAAGTGGATATCTGCATCCCGCTCTTAGCATTACAAATGCGCAAATTCCACAGAGAGTTAGTATTTCCATATTTTGTCTTCTTTCAGGTAAACAAGCCTGCTTTATTAAACTCAACAGCATTTGCCTTTTGGTTAAGTCCCTTGAGTGCGTGTGCTTTTTGGATTGTTTATATATAAAATAAAAATCTTTTTCTCACCCACCTATGGGTGGTATGTGTCTTCCTCTACCATGGACCTGGGAGTTTGTGGGTTCTATGCAGTATATTAGTTGTTGCAGTGCTCTCTTCTGGACATAGTTCTCTGATCTTGTTCTTGAAATCTTTTGAGGCTTAGGCGTCAGAGCTGCTCCTATCACTATTGGGACCTGTAAAGCCTTCACTTTCCTCTTTCAGGCCCTTGTACTCCTCCAGCTCCTCATACTCCTCCTTCCTGATATTGCAGTCACTTGGTACTGCTTCATCTACCACAATGTCAGGTTAATTGCCAGAACATGTATATCCGTCTGGATCTTGAAGTCTTATAGGATCTTCTGTGGAATCTCCCATGTGTGTTTGGGAGGATTTAGTCCATATGATGTGTTCCTGTGCACAATGTCAGCTGCTTGGTTGTGCCATTCAGTATATGCTGTTCCTGTGGGCATCTTACACACTGCCACTATGTGTTGGACTGTCTGAGAGGCCGCTCTTCACTGTCTGCACCTTGGATCTGGTGCTCTGCACTTGTTCTTGTGCTGCTATGCTCAGTGCTGTCTTTGACATTGGGAAATTCTACCAGTGGCTGGTAGTTGATGGTACATCCCATGCAGAGTCTTGGCTTGTCATTGCACTTTCTCTACTTGAGCTTCCTTCAATGTCTGTTGCTGCTTCAGGCATTCTCTCAGCAGCTCATCTTAGGGTGCGTCTTACTGAGCGAAAACCCAGATACTCGGATTCATCCATGATGGTGTCTCTGACCCCTCCCGCCTTCTTTTTGGCTGGTGTACAGTCTCTGCATGTTAGACTTTGGGTGGAAACCCAATTATATTGTGAGGAGTTTTCGGGTCTAACATCGGAAGCTTCTAGGTCTTTCTTTCGCCAGCTCTTGATACCAGCAGGGTATCTGATGACTGGAAGGGCTTATGTGTAGATGGCATGGATCTTGTTCTTCCCATTGAGCTGGCTCTTCGGGATCTGTCTTATCCTTTAGTGGTACTTGGATGTTGACATGTGGTTCCCATGTGGGATACCAAGGTACTTGTACCTGATCTGTATGTCTGCTTTCATATGTTTCATGCTGGCAGTTCCTGATGAAGGCCCCATGTCGAGGACTGAAATGTTGAATTTTTTGTTTTTTATATGGAATAAAACATTTTTTATACGTTATATAATCACTCCTACTTTTTCAAGTATATGTGTATATATATATATATATATATATATATATATATATATATATATGTGTGTGTGTATGTGTATGTATACGTGTGTGTGTGTGTGTGTGTGTGTGTGTGTGTGTGTGTGTGTGTGTGTGTATATATATATATATATATATATATATATATATATATATATATATATATATATATATATATATTATTGTGGCCCAGGACTTGGCCTATACCGAAGAACTGTTAACTATCAAGACTGGTATGATAATACTAATGGTTTTATCATATACTCATGGAGGTCCGCCAACTTTTATGTCTTGGTTTACACATACACACAGACCCCCCAAACCTATGGATTAACAAACTACATTTAATGCAGTTATTCAGCACATAGCTTTTCTAATTGTTTTCACTTGAAATTATATTGTTAATAGAGACAATGTAGACCATGCCAAAGAAAAATCTTACAGGTCATTATCGGTAAATAGATTAAAGTATATAAACATTCATATAGATTTATATTGCACCACTAATTTGCACTAATATCATTGGAAACGTGTCAGCTGGCTATGTATAATCCAGTAGATAACTATGGTTTATTCTAGTCTAATGAGGAAATAGCTAAAATGACAATGAAGGGAGAAGTGATCATCATGTGTGACTTTAATCTTCCTGATGTGAACTGGAAATACAAAACAGCTACTTGCGCCAGGAGTACGCATATCCTAAACTCCCTACTTGGATTATCTCTAAAACAAGTAGTGGAGGAGCCAACTCGAAAGCAGGCCATACTAGACTTAGTGTTCACAAATGGAGATTTGTTATCAGATATTACTGTAGGTGAAAGTTTAGGATCTAGTGATCACCAGACAGTGTGGTTTAATATAAGAACAGTGACCCAGTCACACCACACAAAAACAAAAGTTTTAGATTTTAGAAAAACAGACTTTTCTAAGATTAGATTAGGTGTGAAGGAGTCATTATCAGACTGGAGCAAATTAAATGGAGTCCAGGAGAAATGGGATTATCTAAAAGTTTCACTACTGAAGGCAACAGAAAATTGCATAAGGCTTGTCAGTAAGAGCAAAAAATTGAAGAAACCACTGTGGTACTCTGCAGAGGTGGCTAAAATAGTAAAAAATAAAAAGCTAGCATTTAGTAATTATAAAAATACTCAGAGTGAGGAAGATAAAAAGATCTATAAGAGTAGGCAGAAAGAGGCAAAGCAAGCTATAAGAGCTTCCAAAGCACACACAGAAGAGACTATAGCCCAGTCAGTGAAAAAGGGGGATAAAACATTTTTTAGATACATAAATGAGAAAAGGAAAGTAAAACAAGGATTAGTTAGATTAAAAACAAAAGAAGGATGCTATGTAGAAGAGGATAAAGGCTTAGCAGACTGCCTTAATGAATATTTTTGTTCAGTTTTTACAAATGAAAATGAGGGTAAGGGACCTCATTTAGGGAAAAAGACTAATGAGTCTTTTGATGCATGTAAGTTTACAGAGGAAGAGGTTTTACTTCAGCTGTCTAAAGTAAAGACAAATAAGTCGATGGGACCTGATGGGATACATCCAAAGTTATTAAAAGAACTTAGTGGTGTACTAGCAAAACCGTTAACAGATTTATTTAACCAATCATTGTTAACGGGAGTAGTTCCAGAAGATTGGAAATTAGCTAATGTTGTGCCCATTCACAAGAAAGGTAGTAGGGAGGAGGCGGGCAACTATAGACCAGTAAGTCTTACTTCAGTAGTGGGGAAAATAATGGAAACCTTGTTAAAAAATAGGATTGCTGAACATCTAAAGTCGCTTGGATTTCAAGATCAGAGACAGCATGGGTTTACTTCAGGGAGATCATGCCAAACTAATCTTATTGATTTTTTTGATTGGGTAACTAAAATAATAGATCAGGGTGGTGCAGTAGACATTGCTTACCTAGATTTCAGTAAGGCTTTTGACACTGTCGCACATAGAAGGCTTATCAATAAACTGAAATCTTTGAGTTTGGATTTCAATATTGTTGAATGGATTAGACAATGGCTGAGTGACAGGCAACAGAGGGTTGTAGTCAATGGGGTATATTCGATGCAAGGTCTTGTTACTAGTGGGGTACCTCAGGGATCTGTTCTTGGACCCATTCTCTTTAATATTTTTATTAGCGATATTGCAGAAGGTCTTGTTGGCAAAGTATGTCTTTTTGCTGATGATACAAAGATTTGCAGCAGGGTTGATATTCATGGAGGGATAAGCCAAATGGCAAATGATTTGAATAAACTAGAAAAATGGTCAGAGCAGTGGCAACTGGCATTTAATGTGGACAAGTGCAAGATTATGCACCTTGGGCGTAAAAACCCAAAAGCAGAATATAGACTATTTGGTACAGTCTTAACCTCAACATCTGAGGAAAGGGATTTAGGAGTAATAATTTCAGAGGACTTGAAGGTAGGTAGGCAATGCAATAGAGCAGCAGGAAATGCTAGCAGAATGCTTGGTTGCATAGGGAGAGGTATTAGCAGTAGGAAGAGGGAAGTGCTCATGCCATTGTACAGAGCACTGGTGAGACCTCACTTGGAGTATTGTACGCAGTACTGGAGACCGTATCTCCAGAAGGATATTGATACTTTGGAGAGAGTTCAGAGAAGGGCTACTAAACTGGTTCATGGGTTGAAGGATAAAACTTACCAGGAAAGGTTAAAGCATCTTAACATGTATAGCTTGGAGGAAAACCTAACAGGGGGGATATGATAGAAACATTTAAATACATAAAGGGAATCAACACAGTAAAGGAAGAGAGTATATTTAAAAGAAGAAAAACTACCACAACTAGAGGACATAGTCTTAAATTAGAGGGGCAACGATTTAAAAGTAATATCAGGAAGTATTACTTTACTGAGAGGGTAGTGGATGTATGGAATAGCCTGCCAGCAGAAGTGGTAGAGGTAAACACAGTCAAGGATTTTAAGCATGCATGGGATAGACACAAGGCTATCCTAGCTATAAGACCGGTAACGGGGGACTAATAAAAGTACTCCAAAAAAAAAATTGGGCAGACTAGATGGACCGAATGGTTCTTATCTGCCGACACATTCTATGTTTCTATGTTTCTAATGAGTTGTACCCTGAAGAGTTTTTTGAAGGACTTTTTAATGATTGAGAAGGTGTTTGAGTACTGGCGATTCCAGAGACACATGGCAGGTTGCGAGAAGTCTTTCACCATGAGTGGAAAGAGTTGATGAGGAGAAATGCCTATTATTTAACATGTATGATAATGTGTAGAAATGATATTCACCAGTGAAAGATTTCAGTGTGAGTCTCCATCCAGCACACTGTGCAGATAGAGATCTGTCCATGTGACACAGATTCCAGGCATTACACTGAAGAGGGAAAGAACTGTCAAGTTACTTTTTTAATGCTGGCTGTTGCTTTTGTGCTTAAGGACAAAAACATAAAAAAGGCAATTTATTTTTTTGTCCCTCATGACATCGCGAAAGTGTTCCGAATCCGTAAGTTGAGGCTCGACGTGATTTGAAGACATATAACTGGTGCTCACTTTGAGCATTGGTTACATTTTCCTTGTCAGATGAGCCACTTTGCATGGCATAAATCTGACCTGTGGGAAGAATGCAACGGGATCCACAGCTCATCTTGGGGGAGTCCGTGATAAGTTGTTAAAAATAGAACATTCTCTGCCACCCTATGTGTGTGTTTGTGCCCTGTTTTAGGACAGAAATAATACAAATCGCTCGGTACTCAAATAAGTGAGATCATATTGTTTCCAAACCGGCAGTTATCAAGCTAACTGAAAAAGACCCTGCAGAAAAAAACTTGACCTTTAAAATAAATTTACAATTAGAGTGCAGAGCAATTTGTATTATTTCTGAAGCTTGAGAACCTGGTGGAGCTTGGTTCAAGCACCAATCAATAAGGAGTTACATAAGGGTGTGCTACAGTCGTCTCAAAGACATGGTACAAACTATCATGCAGATGGCATAGCTCATATTGCAGAAAGCGTGCATTGCAGGAACCACAGCCGGATCCCTTCTATCAGATGAGGCCAGTGACTTCTTTCTGACACACTTATCTAGCTGACGCTCAAAGTGAATGTTGATTACATTTAGACAAATTTCTAAGCGCTTGAACTTTTGGGTCATCAGTGATCTCACCAAGCTTTTACATTTGTTCCAGCAAAGATACACAGGGTGTGTAAAAAACATGATCGGGTTTCTGATTATGAGAGTTGGACACTCTGTGATCAGGTCCAGGAACTCAACATTGTACAAAACTTCCTAAGTCATATAAGGGTATAAGAAATATAGACAAACCTAGCCAGAATGGATTCAGATTGGGCAAGTTTGGAAACCAAACCATTGGAAGCATTTGGATCAGGACAATTTCGCTATAAAAAGCATGCAATGCTGGCTACCCAATATGTGCCGATCAACATCTTTTTAATTGATTTTTATTTTATTACACAAAACAAAAAACACTATTTTTGGGTTTTGCTCCATAACTATCTCACTATTTTTGACTTTTCTGAGCCTGTCAAGTCCTTCTTTTGACCCATTTTGCAAAGGAAAGGAAGTTGCCTAATAATTATGCACACCTGATATAGGGTGTTGATGTCATTAGACCACACCCCTTCTCATTACAGAGATGCACATCACCTAATATGTTTAATTGGTAGTAGGCTTTCGAGCCTATACAGCTTGGATGATATCATGATGATGATGATGATATCATGATGAGATGATATCATGATGAGATGATGATGATATCATGATGATGATATCGATGATGATGAGATGATGATGATGATGATGATGATGATAATGATAGCATGATGAGATGATGATGATATCATGATGAGATGATGATATCATGATGAGATGATGATGATATCATGATGATATCATGATGAGATGATGATAATGATAGCATGATGAGATGATGATGATGATGATATGATGAGATGATGATAATGATAGCATGATGAGACGATGATAATGATAGCATGATGAGATGATGATGATATCATGATGAGATGATGATGATATCATGATGAGATGATGATGATATCATGATGAGATGATGATGATATCATGATGAGATGATGATGATGATGATATCATGATGAGATGATGATAATGATAGCATGATGGGACGATGATAATGATAGCATGATAAGATGATGATGATATCATGATGAGATGATGATATCATGATGAGATGATGATATCATGATGAGATGATGATGATGATATCATGATGAGATGATGATGATGATATCATGATGAGATGATGATAATGATAGCATGATGAGACGATGATAATGATAGCATGATAAGATGATGATGGTATCATGATGAGATGATAAAAAAGAAAAGGACAAAAAGTGCGCTAAAAGTAAACTGTGGTAAGTGAGCAAATAATAAAACACCTTATAGGTGAGTATATGGTGATGATATAATTGAAGAGATAGAAGCTGGGGGAGGCTGCAGCAACTCCCCTCTAATTGTACACTCACAGAACTCCCAAGGGAAAAACGACTTCTCACAGAGACACACTGTGTACACAGGGGATAATCTTTGATTCTTCCAGGTTCTCTGTCCTCCACTCGTACAGCTCAAAGTGTAGGAAAAGAAATGCCCACAGATGGAGTTAGGGTAAGATAAGTACAAAATTGAATAAGAAAACAATATCTGCTTACACATAGGATCTCTAAGTTGCACAGAATCAGTGGGCGCCACACAGTCTGGGAAAACAGAGTCCTTTCAGCAGCAGCAGGGATACAATCCAAGGCAAGCAAATAAAAAAAGGATGCAGGTATGTCCAGGAACGCTACGCGTTTCGCCCCTACACTGGGCTTCAACTTGGCGTCTGGACAGCCTGCTGTGCACTGAGAATTTATACGCTTCTCAATTGAGTGATGTTGCTGGGCGTTACTTCCGGGTTTCGCGTGTTCTCGTGATGTTACTGTTCACAGCTGATCCTTATTCTCCGTTACATCGCAAGTGTAGTAAACGGAGAGAAACAAAAAACAAGTGTTTCATCTTAAAAATTCAAAGACAGCAGCTACCAATGGTAAACAACAGAACAATACTTTATTAAGAGGATAAAAAGAAGCTGCTCCACCCTTAAACAACACCATTAAAGAAAAAATTTAAAAACGGGGAATATTTATATGTATAAAAAAAGAAAGATTAAAAATAGAATATACCACTGTAGGTGTATATGGAAGAGGCAAATATATAGATCCCAGGGAAAATAAAATGGAATAAAAGGAGCAACTGCTTAAAAACCTCCCAGAGTATTCATTGCATTTACATAAAATTGAATAAATCGAAATCAGCATTAAGCCCAAGAGGTTTCAGGGTGCTCATGTTAAAAACCCATTCCATTTCTTTCTTGCCTATATTTTTGATATTGTCACCACCTCTCCAGTATTTATTGACTTTATCAATGGCACAGAACTTTAATTTCTTGGGGTCTTTCTGGTGACATTCAAGAAAATGTTTAGACAAGCTGTGAGTAGTTAAGCCATTTTTTATGTTTCTAACATGCTCCTCAATCCTCTTTTTAAGTTTTCTGGTGGTTCTTCCGATATACTGGAGTCCACATGGACACTCCAGTAAATAGATGACATTTACTGAGGCGCATGTTAGAAAGTTTTTTATTTCAAAATTATTCCCTTTTCTATTAGAGGTAAAATTGGTAATAGGATATTTCTGTT
Source organism: Pelodytes ibericus (assembly GCA_036172795.1). Classification (NCBI taxonomy): domain Eukaryota; kingdom Metazoa; phylum Chordata; class Amphibia; order Anura; family Pelodytidae; genus Pelodytes; species Pelodytes ibericus. The sequence continues at coordinate 96,014,509 of CM069861.1, forward strand.
TAATGGTGGATCTGCAGCCAATACAATTGAGGCAACCATAAAAACCTGATTTCCTACTTAAAAAGTGACCTGTAGTGGACTTCTTTGTTACATTTTTACTGGTAAAATTAGTGGTTAACTTTTGTTTAAGATTGGGAGCTCCTCTAAAAACAACTGTGGGGGCATCTGGAACAATGTTTTTCAGGATTTCATCTTTATGTAGGATGTTCCAATGTTTCCTGATGATTTTTTTAATTCTATGGGATTTATTGTTATACAGGGAGTTCAGAATTATTAGGCAAATGAGTATTTTGACCACATCATCCTCTTTATGCATGTTGTCTTACTCCAAGCTGTATAGGCTCGAAAGCCTACTACCAATTAAACATATTAGGTGATGTGCATCTCTGTAATGAGAAGGGGTGTGGTCTAATGACATCAACACCCTATATCAGGTGTGCATAATTATTAGGCAACTTCCTTTCCTTTGCAAAATGGGTCAAAAGAAGGACTTGACAGGCTCAGAAAAGTCAAAAATAGTGAGATGCAGCACTCTTAAAATTGCAAAGCTTCTGAAGCGTGATCATCGAACAATCAAGCGTTTCATTCAAAATAGTCAACAGGGTCGCAAGAAGCGTGTGGAAAAACCAAGGCGCAAAATAACTGCCCATGAACTGAGAAAAGTCAAGCGTGCAGCTTCCACAATGCCACTTGCCACCAGTTTGGCCATATTTCAGAGCTGCAACATCACTGGAGTGCCCAAAAGCACAAGGTGTGCAATACTCAGAGACATGGCCAAGATAAGAAAGGCTGAAAGACGACCACCACTGAACAAGACACACAAGCTGAAACGTCAAGACTGGGCCAAGAAATATCTCAAGACTGATTTTTCTAAGGTTTTATGGACTGATGAAATGAGAGTGAGTCTTGATGGGCCAGATGGATGGGCCCGTGGCTGGATTGGTAAAGGGCAGAGAGCTCCAGTCCGACTCAGACGCCAGCAAGGTGGAGGTGGAGTACTGGTTTGGGCTGGTATCATCAAAGATGAGCTTGTGGGGCCTTTTCGGGTTGAGGATGGAGTCAAGCTCAACTCCCAGTCCTACTGCCAGTTCCTGGAAGACACCTTCTTCAAGACACCTTCTTCAAGCAGTGGTACAGGAAGAAGTCTGCATCCTTCAAGAAAAACATGATTTTCATGCAGGACAATGCTCCATCACACGCGTCCAAGTACTCCACAGCGTGGCTGGCAAGAAAGGGTATAAAAGAAGAAAATCTAATGACATGGCCTCCTTGTTCACCTGATCTGAACCCCATTGAGAACCTGTGGTCCATCATCAAATGTGAGATTTACAAGGAAGGAAAACAGTACATCTGAACAGTGTCTAGGAGGCTGTGGTTGCTGCTGCACGCAATGTTGATGGTGAACAGATCAAAACACTGACAGAATCCATGGATGGCAGGCTTTTGAGTGTCCTTGCAAAGAAAGGTGGCTATATTGGTCACTGATTTGTTTTTGTTTTGTTTTTGAATGTCAGAAATGTATATTTGTGAATGTTGAGATGTTATATTGGTTTCACTGGTAAAAATAAATAATTGAAATGGGTATATATTTGTTTTTTGTTAAGTTGCCTAATAATTATGCACAGTAATAGTCACCTGCACACACAAATATCCCCCTAAAATAGCTAAAACTAAAAACAAACTAAAAACTACTTCCAAAAATATTCAGCTTTGATATTAATGAGTTTTTTGGGTTCATTGAGAACATGGTTGTTGTTCAATAATAAAATTAATCCTCAAAAATACAACTTGCCTAATAATTCTGCACTCCCTGTAGTTTAAAACAATAGGCACCCTAGTATGAAAATCATTGTTACTAGTTTTATCTTTATATTCGAGGAGTAAGTTACGATCAGTATCAGCTATTTCTGAGATGGTCTGGTCCAAATCACCAGCATCATATCCCTTTTCTATAAATTTATCTCTAAGGAAACCCGCTTGCTCTGTATAGCATTGTATATCAGTACAGTTGCGTCTGATACGAGTATATTGACTCTTGGGGATTCCTTTTAACCAGGGAGGATAATGGCAACTGGTTTTGTCTATGAAGCTATTAGCGTCCACTTTTTTTAAATGGTTTTTAGTTTTTATTACGCCATTTTCAACATAGATGTCTAAATCCAGGAAAGTAATGCGGTCTTTACTGTAAACAGTATTGAGTACGATGTTATTAGGGTTATTATTAAGATGATCCAAAAACAATTGGAGATCAGCCTCACTCCCTTTCCATATAAATATAAGGTCGTCTATATATCGGTAGAACAGTACCAAGTTTGCAGCCCAGTTATGCCCGCCCCAAACATGAGAGTCCTCCCATTGGGACATGAAGAGGTTGGCATAACTAGGGGCAAACTTGGAGCCCATAGCTGTCCCCGTAAGTTGGAGGAAAAATTCCTCTAAGAACCAAAAAAAGTTGTGATTCAGAACAATGCCAATACCTTCCAGTACATACTCTATTTGTTCACTGGTCAATAAATTCTTTATAGTGAGAATACTTCTAATGGCTTCACATCCCTGTTCGTGGTTAATGATGGTGTACAGGGATGTGACATCGCTTGACACTAGGATATAATCATCACTCCAAGTAGTATTCTTTAAAACTTTTAAAATACTCATGGTGTCCTTCAGATAGGACTTCATTTCCTTAACATAAGGCTGGAGGATGTAATCGGGGTACTCAGAAAGATTTGCAAACAATGAGTCTACTCCTGAGACTATAGGTCTACCTGGAGGTTCAACCAGATTTTTATGGATTTTAGGTAAAAAATAAATAACTGGAATTTTTGGGTTGGTTACATTAATATAATCTAATTCGTTCTCTGTGATATATCCCTTTTCTCTACCTTTATCTAGGAAGCAGGTTAAGACTTTCTTGAAATCATTAGTGGGGTCTTTTCTTAGTCTTCTATATGTAGCATCCAATTCCAATTGTCTGTAGGCTTCTTTAATATAGTAAGCCTTCGACAAAATGACTGTACCACCCCCTTTGTCGGCTGGTTTGATGACTATTTCTGAGTCATCCTGTAATTCTTTTAGGATACTTAGATCTTTTTTTGTCATGTTTGTACGGTCATATTTGGAGGGTTGCAACTTTCTTAAGTCCTCCATGACTGCCTTCTCAAAGACCTCAAGTGCACCTGTTTTATGTGCCGTCGGATAGAAATGGGACTTTTTCTTTAAATTGGTTGACATAATAGTATTAGGGTCTATTTCTTTGATAGTAGTAGTTAGAATTGAAATAGATTTTGAGGTAGATGGCGCTAGAGAGAGTTTTGCACAAGCAGCAACTTGTCTAGCAGCTATCCCAAAATGCTGCAACAGGGTACATAGACAAAAGATACAAAAAGTGACAGTGCGCTAGAAGTGCTGTGAAGTGATAATATCGATAGCACAGTGATTCTACTGTGCAAAATAAACAATGTATACCCCGTGAGGCAAATATCAAAATTAGTGCAAATATAAAAGCAGAAAGCACTCACATATAGTCCCTATTATGATGGGACAACATAAAATGTACGTAACAGCTCCTTTCTGAATTCCTTCAACCTCCAAAGAATAAGAGATAATTTTTAGGGAATAACAGTGGAATTTAATATAAAGTGCATAAAATGTCTTACACTTAAAATCTGGAGCATCAGCAGGTACAAACAAACTGGAACATAGAAGATAAAAGCAGGTTCTGGAAAAATCTCCAATGAGTGTTGTTAGATCGATCAACGCGTTTCGCCCCTTTTAAATGGGCTTCCTCAGGATCCAACAGCACTCATAAGAGATGGAGCTGTCTTTATAAAGTGTAATATTAGGTCGTATCACCAGCAGCGCTACCGACACATGTCGTTACGTCACTGCCAGCGCGACCTCTGAATCGGAGAACTGAATCTTCGGCTTTTTCCGCTGACTCTTCGTATTACAGGACTCGGTTAATGTCGTCGTTCGGATATTTCCGTAGTTGATATTGCAGACTTCGTTTTAGCAGCTTCGGTTTAGCTGCTTCGTGTTAAACCTCCTTCAGTTGAGCAATGTTCGGTTAATGTATTTCGTATAGTTCTCGGCTTCTATTACCGAATCAGAGGGTTGGAACGTTCGGTTTTTAAAGTACTTTGTCTGTCACACTTACATTAAACCGAAATAAGCAAGAGTCCACATATTTCAAAGCAGGGATTTTCTCATTAGATGTTCCATGTAATATTCATACAAAAAAACATAAAAATATGTAAAAATAAAGTAAGACAATTTTCTTAATAAAGATAAAATATAGAATATAAACCTTGTGCTGAATTTAGGAATAAAAAACATTTTTATTTATTATTTAAAAAATCCTTTTATTTAGAAAAAATCATTTATAAAACCAATTAAAATTAATCAGCATTTTCCCAATTCGCACAAAGTTTTAAATGAAGTTAAAAAGATCAAAATCTGCGTTAAGACCAGTGGAGTGCAGGGTGCCCATTTTAAAAACCCACTCCATTTCAGTTTGTCCTATCTTTTTGATATTATTGCCTCCTCTCCAGTATTTTTTAACTTTCATTATAGGCCAGAATTTGAGGTTTTTTGGATTTTTATGGTGACATTCAGTAAAATGTTGGGGCAGGGAATATTGTGTGTTTCCTTTCCTGATGTTTGTCACATGTTCCTCTATTCTTTTTTTGAGAGGTCTTATCGTTCTGCCTATATATTGGAGTCCACACGGACACTCTATCACATAAATTACATTTTTTGTGTGGCATGTTAAAAATGTAGTAGTTGTCGGTTTTACAGCAAAAAACTTTTTTATTGTAACATTTCTCACAAATTTGTTGATGTCTATATAGGCTGAGAATAAATTAAACTTATTAGTCGGAGCAAACTTGAGACCCTTACTTAATACCATGAGTTTTTCTTGTGCGATAGATTTCTGAGACAGGTTAAAAATACCTTTTGGGGCAGTGTTTTTTAAAATTGTAGGGATCTTCTTTTTATGTAGCTTCTTTCCCCCTCTGCACCCTCTAAATCTACTCTTGATCTTCGGTGCCCCCTGTTTCTTTCTCTTTGCTCCTTGGGCAGAGGGCGCAGGAGTCGTTGATCCACATCTAAAAAGGAGACGTTTCTCCTGATTCAGAAAGTACTTGAAACCTATTGTTAGTATCTATATCCTGGTTTTTATTTGGATAATTTTTCCTGTATGTAGGACGAATATTCTCACTTAATCTGGTTAATCTAGTTTGTATTGGGGTCCTTATTTTATCTTTTCTTCTAACTATTGGTGTTTCAGTCTGTAACAACTCAACTCTCTGGGGTTTGTTGGAATTTCTTTGGGTATTATAGTTCTTTTTACCTCGATAATTAGTTGGATTTCTCGATGTCTTTAATTTATAATCCTCCTGATCCCTGTGGTATTTTTTGATCTTTGTTGTTCTAATTTCTTGTTCTAATTTTTCTATTTTTTTTATAGTATTTTCTGACAGATTTTTATATTGGGAGCTAGATGTATGTGATAGTAAATCTTCTTGTATTTTATGTATGTCTTCGTTTAAAGTGACAAGTGTTTTATTTCTCTGTGCAATAATTGTTTCCATAAGTGCAAAAGTGCAATTTTCTAAAATATCATTCCAAATGTGCATAAATCCTTCATCATCAGTGTCAAAAGTGGGATGTTTGAATACTCTTAACCCTCGTGGGGTAATCTTGTCCTTTAAATATTTTTGTAGAGTTACTGTTTTCCCTTTAATTCTCAATTCTTTTATAAGAAGTCTCTCCAGATTCATCATAAGATCTTTGACATCCGGAGAGTCTTCATATGTAACTCTAGGACAAATTTCTCCATTAAATATATCATCTATGTCTATTTTGTAGTTATTTCGGTATTCAAACAAAGACATAATAGTGTTTGTACAAACAACAGTGGAAAAAAGCAGCTGAAAAAAATTAGGGAGTGATAAACAGTGATACAATATGGTGATGACAGCGCTAAATTCACAAAACCAAGCTGCACTAAAAGCAGTGTGTCCCTAATTAACACACAATAAAAGCATATAAAAAAGAAAAGTACAAAAAGTGCGCTAAAAGTAAACTGTGGTAAGTGAGCAAATAATAAAACACCTTATAGGTGAGTATATGGTGATGGTATAATTGAAGAGATAGAAGCTGGGGGAGGCTGCAGCAACTCCCCTCTAATTGTACACTCACAGAACTCCCAAGGGAAAAATGACTTCTCACAGAGACACACTGTGTACACAGGGGATAATCTTTGATTCTTGCAGGTTCTCTGTCCTCCACTCGTACAGCTCAAAGTGTAGGAAAAGAAATGCCCACAGATGGAGTTAGGGTAAGATAAGTACAAAATTGAATAAGAAAACAATATCTGCTTACACATAGGATCTCTAAGTTGCACAGAATCAGTGGGCGCCACACAGTCTGGGAAAACAGAGTCCTTTCAGCAGCAGCAGGGATACAATCCAAGGCAAGCAAATAAAAAAAGGATGCAGGTATGTCCAGGAACGCTACGCGTTTCGCCCCTACACTGGGCTTCAACTTGGCGTCTGGACAGCCTGCTGTGCACTGAGAATTTATACGCTTCTCAATTGAGTGATGTTGCTGGGCGTTACTTCCGGGTTTCGCGTGTTCTCGTGATGTTACTGTTCACAGCTGATCCTTATTCTCCGTTACATCGCAAGTGTAGTAAACGGAGAGAAACAAAAAACAAGTGTTTCATCTTAAAAATTCAAAGACAGCAGCTACCAATGGTAAACAACAGAACAATACTTTATTAAGAGGATAAAAAGAAGCTGCTCCACCCTTAAACAACACCATTAAAGAAATTTTTTTAAAACGGGGAATATTTATATAATACAAAGAAAAACGTGACCAGTGCGCTTCAACCAACACTACACACACTTATATTTACCCTTAGAACAAGTATGTATCTTGCAGTGTTGTACAAAGGGAATATGAAAAATAAAAGAATAAAACACACAATAGTGTAATATATCAAAGAAAAAGTGAAATAAAGTGAATGAATTGTGCCAAGTGGCCACTCACATTCGTCTGAGCAACTACTTGCTCAGGGATATCAGCATAAGGGAGCCCAGGGAAAGGGTTAATGATGTTCCGTTACTTCATCCATGAAGACTCCACAAAACACATGAGGAAGAAGGAAGGCAAGGATATTAATGAACACTGTTTAATATGTAATACAAATAAAACATAGAATTCTTACAGTTAAAATCTGAAGAGTCCTCAATTTCATTAAAAGCAGTAAAAATGGTAAAAATCCTTGAAAAAGAGTCCAGTGTTGCACATCCCTTGTTTCCTATAGCACACAACGCGTTTCTCCTCTTTGGTGAGGCTTTTTCAAGTGTCACTTGAAAAAGCCTCACCAAAGAGGAGAAACGCGTTGTGTGCTATAGGAAACAAGGGAAAATAAAATGGAATAAAAGGAGCAACTGCTTAAAAACCTCCCAGAGTATTCATTGCATTTACATAAAATTGAATAAATCGAAATCAGCATTAAGCCCAAGAGGTTTCAGGGTGCACATGTTAAAAACCCATTCCATTTCTTTCTTGCCTATATTTTTGATATTGTCACCACCTCTCCAGTATTTATTGACTTTATCAATGGCACAGAACTTTAATTTCTTGGGGTCTTTCTGGTGACATTCAAGAAAATGTTTAGACAAGCTGTGAGTAGTTAAGCCATTTTTTATGTTTCTAACATGCTCCTCAATCCTCTTTTTAAGTTTTCTGGTGGTTCTTCCGATATACTGGAGTCCACATGGACACTCCAGTAAATAGATATAAATAGTAAATAGTATAAAAAAAGAAAGATTAAAAATAGAATATACCACTGATAGATGATATCATGATGAAATGATGATGATATCATGATGAGATGATGATGATATCATGATGAGATGATGATGATATCATGATGAGATGATGATGATGATGATATCATGATGAGATGATGATGATGATATCATGATGAGATGATGATGATGATGATGATGATGATATCATGATCAGATGATGATGATGATATCATGATCAGATGATGATGATATCATGATGAGATGATGATGATATTATGATGAGATGATGATGATATCATGATGATATGATGAGATGATGATGATATCATGATGATGATATCATGATGAGATGATGATGAGAGATGATGATGATGATATCATGATGAG